>OX451396.1:13126422-13726422 GCA_949629135.1 Eremobia ochroleuca
CATCTACGACTCCGACGAGCCCGCGCACAGGTACCTCGCCAACATTCGCACCGTCAGCGAGTCTATCACGAGAAATTTTGGACAACCCGCCCACGTCACCGACGGCGAGAGTGATGTGTAGTGATACTGTGATAAGTCGCGAGTTGTGATAACGTCCGATTTTGCTAATCGACTGAGTTTCGTGTACATTTCGACTATTTCTCTTGTGTACTGCCTTTTGGTCAATTGTGATATAAAAATCTCAAATTATTGAACTCTCATGACAGAGACTCCGACGTATTCGAGTTGGAACATTTATCGGAGGAACAGTTAATTTGGCTCTCTACTACTAAGAAATGAATACTCAAAACGTTTGTGTTTCCCCGCTGTTTGTTTCTGTAATAAGACGTTTGTGGTCGTGTAGACGAAGCGCATAGTTTTTCGCGTACGCGGATATAATTGTTTTATCATAATTGCTGACGTGCCTGTACTTTGATGATTTTGTACTATGTAAATTGTGTCAATATGTACCTATTAATGTTACACTGTATGATATTCATGTACAGCTGTGCCATGTGATGGCGTGATGCATCATCTGTGTATGCGATGATCTCTACAATTATAAGGTGCTCTGACTTAGAATTATTTATGGTTTTTCTTGTGATAACGGTATAGGAATTCGAATTTGAGCGACCAATCTCTGTTAATGTCAGTGTTCTAGAGTAAGGGCTGGTCCCTGTCCTGTAAAGTCTAGTTGTCTCTGTGTCGCGAGACGGGGGGACGTAGTGAAGTGGTGTGAATTATACGTAAGTACGTAAATATGTATAATGCATTTCAAACTATCTATAGAGTAAACATTGTTACCACAGCTCGATGATCATGCTTTGTAGTATTCTTTTATGTATCTCATATAATATTTTTATGTACTTATATGAAGACGGAAGTTGCGAAGGTCTGTCTATTTTCACGAACATTATTCGATAACTAAAACGTTTTTGGCATTTTCTTTCCGTAATCTAGTCACTAATGGTTTTCTAAAGTTTGGTCGTTCCTTAATAAAGAATATTATATAGTGCCATTATCAATTCCCGTAATTTTTTCTTGTGTACTTTATTGATGAGGAGTCTTTAAAAAGTGGAGGAGAGGTAATATCATATAGTTCTTAAGTAAACAGCCGTGAGACTTGAAAGTACAACCAATATATAATAACACCAATATGTAATAACACCACTAGCGAATATTTGTTGTAGAATATTCTCTGTATTAATAAATATCAATTATTTTTTATTATTTAATTGTAATATAAGTTAGTGTCAATTTCATGTAATTATTTTAGGTTAAAACAATTATTAATAGCAATTTGAAAAAGTATATATTTCTCATTTGAGGCACATGTAGCCTCTGATTGTAAGTACATATTGTTATGTGGCGCAGCGTTACTTGATTAAACATGTACTTAATTCGGAAGCCGATCCACAAAGATTTGTTGGTCAAGAATTATTTTTGGGCAGTTTTATTTTGTACTGATTATTGTATCAGCACTAGTTAGGCCACGTTTATGTTTTTGTTATTAAATATCCAACGTATGTACTTACTTACAGTTTACATGAAGATCCTTTTCCGATTAAAAGTAATATTTAATTACGGCTTGCGCTTCTGTTCTAGTATTATTACATCACATTTTAAAGGTTATGTTTCGACTGGTTCAAGTTGATTGAGAGATGTTAATGTCTGAGAATTGTAAATAGGACGAGCACGGTATAGTGCTCCATTGAGATCTAGAGATTGTTAATCTTTGTAAATATTGTTATTCACCTGTCAAGTGCTATTCCACTTACAGATAATGCCATCCACGAAGACGCGCCCCACTCTCTTCCTAATCGTTAGCGGTTATCGCTAGTTAATTCCGCACGTGTTTTAGTTTTGGCGGACACTCACTAATTAACCACTAATAAATAATTACTGTGTATCGACAAAACTAACATACTAGCAGAATGTTGCACACTTGTACTGCAAGTATTAAAAAGAAGAGTGGGGCGCGTCTTCGTGGATTCCACTATCTGTACAATACATAACTATACCTAAGTATACCACGCTGTGAAGATATATTATTTTTTGAAGGAATTCTCTTGTTTGCTATTTTTATTCTCAGTATTTCGATTTAATGTTTTTCATGTTGATGTACGTACACATAGTGCCAAACTATTTTTATGTGAATGCTTGTAAACAGTACGAATTATTTGTTTGACGCTTGGATAATGTTGTTTTTTATATAAAAGTTTACTTGTTCATCTCAGTAAACATACAAACAAAATGTTTCAAATTGATAAAATAGATCTGACGTCTAGTGTACCTTGGTAGGCAAGTAGTTGAACAATATTTTGAATGTCTTTAATATACTCATTGAGGAATTACTGCATCTTTATTATAGTAATTCAATGTATCGGACAGTCACATTATAAATGATAAAAATTCTTAGAATACAGAACATTTTCAATTTTTTGCTGCAGTATTCACATTAATGCTATTTACAAAACGAATGCGAGGAATAAGTATAATTGCGGATTCTGACACAGCCATGACCTGAGCACAAAATGTAACAATAACTTTTGTTATTAAGCTTTAATGTGAATAAATAACAGCTTGGATACAGTTTACCTGCGTGTTATTATCTCATAGAAATTATATTGTCAAGTATAATTTGTGTAGGATACTTGAATTGCGCCTTATGTAGCAAGTGTATTGTGTATTTTTATTTATTTAAATTCAATTACCTAAGCAATATTAATTACTTATTACAAATTAAAAGTGGTTTACATCACCGGAAGTTGTTTATTTCTTTATATCCTTTTAGGTAAATGAGATTATGGAGAATATTTCATTTATTCATGATGGCATATTAATGGATGCTAGTGTAAATGAATCAGAATATTAATAATTTATTTATTTATGATCTCCCACAAAGGATGTACACAGATCATTAAAACTAAATTAGGAACTACATAGGTATCACGTAGGTGTACTCCTTCACTTACAGGAGACCACAGCATGCATAATAAAATTTACATCTAAGCTGACAAGTACAAAGTTAATACTAGTAAAATATGAAATAAAAAGTTTAAAAGAATTAAGATTAAAACAAATTAGTTACTGTTTATAATGAAAATTAAAAAAAATAATATAATAGTAGTTAAGAACTGGCAAATAAGGAAACTCATTTACTCATACAGATTGGATGAATAACCCTTGTTTTGTGAACAAAATAATGTTCCTTTTTTTTGTTGTTAAGAATTGTATACTGTTGTTCATTATGGGTGGGTTTATAAGATGTGGGTAGACAAGACACAAATCCGACTCGCACAAGTACTCGGACTTATGCTAATCATTCATAAAAATTAATAATTCAGGCTTTATCATATTTTTGGCGGAGACACCTTTTACCTTTATACAGGACTAACAGCGCCCCGCGGTTTCACCCGCATATGTTTCGATCTTGTGGGAATATCGAGATAAAAAGTTTCATACGTGTTAATCCTGGTTATAAACTATCCGTGTGCCAAATTTCATTCAAATCCGTTCAGTAGTTTTTGCGTGAAAGAGTAACGAACATCCATCCATCCATCCACCCTCACAAACTTTCGCGTTTAATATTACATGTAGGATATTTTTTAACCAGTGCGCAAGCTGTAACCATGAATTCAGCATATCATTACAGGCCCTCTAGCGTAGAAATTATTCGTCGGTTATACCTACTTAAAAAAAAAAACTGTCGTTCCATAAATTTTGACTGCGTACACGGAGAGAAAAATCTTGGAAAAATTACTGTGCTGTCTCATAATCTGAGTGCATTTGAGTGGTATTGGAAAAATTACCATGCTAGCACAGTAAAAATTCGTATGCTGTACGGTAACATTTATTGGACAAATAGTGAATTTTTCCCAATCTCACTCAGAAAATTTTCTGTAGATGTCACTTGCATTCACTTTACAGTGACGAGCACAGTAATTTTTCTGAGAATTTTCTCTCCGTGTACATATTGCACTTTTCTATGAAACAGCAGATTCTTTTTTTTTATAACAGACTAAAAATTTCTACTCTGGGGGTCTATAATCATGTGCTGAATTTATGGTTACAATTTGCGCACTGATTAAAAAAATATCCTGTATAAAAAGGTTTACCTGACTAACAGTGTAAAACTGAGGAGTAACTTTTGTCTAAAGTAGTAATATGACTTAGGTTTGCGGGTCAGGTACAGGTGTGTCGGTTATGAGCGTGTTCCGCATACAAATGCCCTTCGCCTTGAACCAACACGCGAGCTTCATCAACGGCTATTGTAACAAACCCACGTGGTGATTTCATATTACCTGAGCAAGTATCTAAGATATTATAATTATATTTTGGAGTGAAGTTGTTCCTTCAAAGGACTATGGATAATTAATTCCTGTACATCTTACAATTCATTATTATCTATGTGTGTAGCAGTCAGTCTGCAGTTATTTAAATATAAATAGGTACCAGCAAGATAGCTAGATAATATTTTACTGTCCGGATGCACATAATGAAAAAGTGAACTGCATTCCTATGCAAAGCATACACAACTCGGTGTACCACATAATGTATGTGTCCATTTGTGTGCAGAATAGTGACTAGTATCTATTGTTTTGTTCTTCATTGAAAATCATTTTAAAATATGGAGGAAAAAACATTAAGGATGGCCACAGGTATGGGGCTGCTAGCTGGCACTATAAGTGAACTTAGATAATCGTCCATAGAAAGGTCTACTTTGAATTTGTTCTATCTGTTATTCTATCTACAAAAGGGTTGGCATGGTGATATTGATTACACAAAGGTGTTCCACCAGACAGCACCTTAGCAAAGTCAAGTACTTACTGAAGTTATATATTGTTGATTGCATGACATCAACTCCAAGTTATGACTTCTTTGATACTAACATTTGTAATGTGATTATAATACATGTGTGTGTGGCGTGTCCACAGCGAATACCAACGATGGAGTAGTACGAGTAGTGTAAGTTGTAAAGAAACAAGTAGGCTGCTCGCTTGTGAAACACAGGCTGCACACTACCAGTTCGGACTTATCGTGAATTCTCGCAACTTAATGACTCAGTTAGGCAGTAATCAGGGACAGTTTCATTCAAAATAATGTGTAATAGTCGGTATGCCAGTGAAATACAAACCGGAGCGAGGCAGGTATGACGCGGCGGTTCGGCGGGCCACTACCACAGGCGCAGCGCGCACAGCTGCGGGCCGCCGCGCCGCCGCCGATTGGCTGCGCGCGGGAACCGGTCGCGTCCCGCGCCCTGCCCCCGCCCCACCGCTACAAACAACTTCAAATTCTTATTCATGTTCGTTGCCACGACCGTTGCTGCCGTTGAGAGCGCGCGCACTACGCGCCCATACTTCGCGTAATCTTATCGATATGTGCTTGAAGTTGTATGTGAATCTAGTGTTTGATGTGTGAATTTAACAATAAAATAAGTGCACGGTGGACCAGTCCGAAGGTGCGGCGAGACGCTGCGAATGCGCTATGAAAACAAACGCAAGATCTGGTGTTTTTGTTTTTTTTGTATCGCGAGTGCTTCGTGAGCGGCTTCGACGCAGGGTTACCTTTGCCATGTGCATCAGATAATGTTGTGCTCCTATTAGTTTGACGACAAACTAATATGCTAGCTAGTGGATATTGCGACGGAGTGGCGTTGTGTTTCGGTTAATCATAGTGTATGTGACATGAAGGTAACGGTGTGTTTCGGGTCTGTGCGGGTGCTGGTGCCGTGCGGCGCCGGCGACCTGCTGGTCAGGGACCTCGTGCGGGAGGCCACGCACCGCTACAAGAAAGCTACAGGACAGGTCAGTCTACACATCATTCAATACTGCGGGTAGTTCTTGCCGGTTTTCTACTGTTTTTATTGGCAAGATCGAGTTTGTTTACCTTTTTCAGTAGTTGATTTGTATCCATGCAGCAGCACAAATAATCATTAGATATGATACGAAAAGATGACATAATGTGGGTAGTTGACCCACCTATGTCATGTTTTCGTGGCGTCAAGTGTATTCTGCCTATTATATTTAGTATATTTGGCGATTGTTTTGACCTATTTTCATCTTAGACTAAGATGACTAAACATTACTCAAGGCAGAGAGCATTCTAGCTACCTACCTGGTACATAAGTACCCAGACATATTTTTAACAGAAGTTACATTGCAGTTGCTTCTCACGTTCTACGCATTAACCAACTCTAAATGTTTCTTGATATCAACATAAATTCAACCGTAATGGAATCTGTAAGATTGATCAACTTAACGACACCGTGTTTTTGCCCTGCCCAGTTCGCTACAGAACTATTACAGAGTTATCTGGTATTTCACGATTACGATTATCGATATTCGCTACAAAGCTGGCCTGAGAATGTTGAGCTACCTAGGTGGTGTTGCAACCACCTCTTGTTTTTGTACTAATGATCATTTGGTTATATGCAATGGAATGTACGGTGCTGGGAGCAAGAACGGCTTTCACGACAGTGTGTCCATACAGAGTGGAGAGCAACATTAGCGATGCCTCCACCACGATACTAGTCCTACTAGGTAGCTACTTGTCAAACTAGATTCAACCATGAGACGCTCGAATTTCATAATTCAGATGCCACATTCGACAGCTCATTATTTTTATGGACAGACCTTCACTGGATGTCGATCTCGTAATTGGATGAAGGTTATCGCTATTTAAGTCTTTGGGAATGTTTATAAACTCCTTACTTAGAAGACATCTTTTTGCGTCACCCGCCCCCTATCCTTGAAGACAACAGTTGCGTAATTTATCAAGACCTCATAGGTAAGACAGGTGTATTTTAATTCCAATTCCAATTAGCGTTAGGCATTCACCTGCTCCTGCCCTGCCACCTACGTGCGTGCGTTCCTTAAGTTCATTTCTCGTAGGAAGCTGCCGGCCTTGCGAGCTGCCATTATTCCGTCAAACATACTACAAACATGTTGTTGGTACTCAGGTAGGCAATTACGTGCTGGGTGAAACTGTTTTTGCAACATCCTTTAGGAAGACTTCACAAAAAAGTAAAACTTCCCGACAGTGCGTCCCGGATTATGCGTTTGTTACGTTTTATAATAATTTTTAAGTGCAGTTTGATGGCAGAGGATGTATAATATGATTAAGCAACTGCAATAGTTGCTACCTCGACAGATATCGGTTCTTAGAAATATCATAATAAGTAGCTCTGTAAATTACATCTAGTCATCAACTAAAATAAATACCTACTCTATTGCATTGTTGAGCGAGAAGGAGCACTCCATTCTACTTTGCATTGCATCTGCACCTCATGCAATATGGATAAAGCCGGGTTACATCAATCACAGAATAAATTATAATGTTAATAATGCTGGTAGCTGTATAGAAAACAAGTTAGTTTTGGCAAACGTTTACATTTCTGCATGATTGCTGTTCGACGATTACTCAACGCAAAAGGTCGCAAGCGCACTTAACGGCCGGTAAACTAATACTTTTCCTGCTCCACTGGTGAAACGATATGATATCGAGACACGCGCCGGTTTCTAATATCACTGGAATACCAAAATAAAGCGATCGTACAACTTGTACCGTTTTTTTTTTGTCGATTGAGATGAATTCTCCTCACCTCCCACGCCATCCATGAAAGGCGAATAAGAGCATCGACTAATAAAATGTGGCTTCTTTATCTGTGACTAGACCTTCAAGAAATTGAATGTTATCTATCGCAAACACAAAATAAGGCGAGACGACGTCAATAACCTCCATTAGTAGTTGACCTTTTAAGGCACGTTTTGCGCCTTTATTATATAACAAAAACTCAAATGTTATTACTGCAAGCCTATTGTGTGCCGTCACGTATTACTTTACCTTGGAACGTAATAAATTTTCAGTTTGTAAAACAGTCAAAACTCTCGAAAAAGTCGATGGTGAAACAATGGGACCGCTGTCGCGGGAAGGTATGCGAGAGGAACGGGCGTGTGCGCCTTGAAAACTCGAAACACCTATTGTACCGTGCTGTATGGAGTGCCTCGCCACGCTCACTACAGACTACGGACTAAAGATCTCATCCAACGACCGGTTCTCAGAAAAATGACGAGACATTCTTTACAGATACGAGCGTCCTATAAACTAATTCATGGTTTATATCCGAGCTGTGCTACTCCACCAACTTTGTGCACATGCAGTTTTAATGGGTTTGGAAAGATACACAAGCGTAGATGAGTGTTATTGGAAAACGATAGCGAAGACGGTGGTCCTTTGCGAGCCCATCGTAAATCTTGAATAACAATGAGCACTATTGTCTGATTCTCAAAAATGGCTTTACCTTAACTTTTAGTCTTTTATTTGTAGTTTCATCTTCTACAACCCTTTTTATAGGATCCCGACCCGCTTCCGAGCAGTAAACATAATAAAATTGTATAAACTTCATTCAAACTCAAAGCATTTATGTCAAATAAACCAATTTCGAATTGTCAAGGTGTTGGTTCAATCCATAGGTTCAATCGGTCAGTCAAAAAGATGAAGCTAGAGTTGCCCATTCCAAAGCGTAGTGGGTACATATGGAAAAGAACGGGCAAGAAATACCAAAGACACTTTTAAATCATAAAATTATTACAAAATATTGGTTACATTATCACATTAAATATGTGACCAATGTACATATATGTGCGTGATCGTGGAAAAAATAACAAAAACCGTTTCTCATACGGCCATATGTCGCTTCCCGTCAAGTAGCTTGGATAGCGTTAAGGGTCTTTGTCCGAGAACCAAGAGAATTTTTTCTTCAATCGTTTGCACATGTTGCATTAACTTATACTGATTCATATAAACTGCTAACAGATTCACAACACTTTAAAGTTTGTTTACACTGAAAAATAACGCTCACACAAAATGTAAAGTAAACTTACATCATCATCGTAAGTCTCTAAATAAAATTGATTAACCGTTTAAAATAATGAAAAACTTCGACTTCCACGAGGTTTGGTGATAACCAAAGGTGGAGGTCATCGTATTTAATTCCAATCTTAATTAAATGAGTTGGTTTTAATCTTATCAATAGCGGTTAACGTAATTAGGTAAGTAGGGCGTGAAGTAACTACTGGTTGAAGTCGGTAAACAGAGGCTATCACACTTTTTTTGTATCCCTGACAAAAAAGTGACACGAAGGAAAAAACAAAACACTTATTTTTAAACCAAATCTACTTTTGGAACAGTTTTTGCGGCGACAGGGTGTCATTAAGAGCGCCAATATAAAATTGAACAGAAGGTGGTGAAATAGTTGTAAATAACAACTTAATAACTCGCAATTCATCATGTAAAAGAGAGGCACAATACATAGAATCTGAAGTGGAACACTACATAGTTACTTTCTCTCACATTCACATAAGGAAATTTGATGATGGAGCGCGTCAATCCACGATCTGGCATTATAACGAGAGTACATCTTTATTGGTTTTCCCTGGGCAGTAGATTATAGAGTGGTCGACCTTGATGGTGCTATGGCGGATGCTAACCATTTATGATGGTCCATGGTCCGAGCACTTGACACACAACCTCATAGGACATGCCCTCCATAAACCGCCGTGATTACTGCCCATAAGCAGTTAGCCTTATTGAATCGAAATAATGGTCGTCCAACAGAAATATAGTTGTGAGTCTAATGCTATGAGGAAGTTTTACTAAATACTTGTTTGCCGTTAGTGGCTCTTAGGAATTGTGTGCATACCTTGTAAATCACTGGTTTGTTATTCATTTATAAAGCTTATTTGATTTGTATATCAAGCCATATAAACTAAACCTTCTTTATTCGAAATACATGAGTTCTTACTGATGATCAGCCTCTGTCTACGGTTAGTAATGAGTACTTTGAAACCTCCTTAGTCAGCTGTATGGTTACATACTTCATAGTACGTACTAATTCCATGCATTCTTTTCCGAAGCTTAAACATTTCCAAAAGCAGATCAAATGCCATAACTGTAACTTGGAAACCGTTTCAAGTTCTCCAGTGTTATTTCAGTTCCTAACACTTGTCGGACATTGTTCTAGAATTCACAGTATTTCGAACAATGATTTGGTTCTGATGAAAGTTATGATCAGATCTGTCCGTAATGGCACAGCGTGGCTGTGTGTGGGCGCAGACTGGCTGGACTGATTCATGCGCACGTGCACCGCGGCCATGTCATGTCCCATGTCCAATTATGCGACAACTAGCTACTTTGCGTTACCTCTGAGACTTAGCATTCCTGATGCTATGAAACCTGATCTTTGTTCAGATAGAATGTCGTCCAGCCTTAAGATTAGCCTTTTGTTTAACTTTTGACTGATGATACCAAGAATTTTATGGGAACACACGCGAAATTAGTTCTTTTGTTCTCGTGTACGATTGAAATTACAGATGACTCAAGTCTCAAGATTATAACGTTTATTTTCCAAGAAATTCCAATAATAATATTGCTCTATTCCCTTCGTACTAAGTGATCACACTTAGGTACCTATTTGAAAACCATAGCCGGGTTCCAGTCAATCAAAGTGAGGGACGAAAGCATAATGGTTACGGTTCTCCATTGTAATTGAATCAAATTAAAACTTCGTAAAATAGGTTCGGTTATTTAATGTTTTGCTGTTCTAAGTACCTATAATTAAACATAAGAACAAAACAACCTACTGAGTAGTAGGTTGAAAACTGATCAAGCGAATCAATAAACGGGTTTGTACCAAACATATTGAGAAACGAACTATGATTAACACCTCACTGAACGTAATTTCGAGATATTTCCTTTTTAACAAGGTTTTTGGTACCTATTTTAATAACCCTTACCTATTAATAACATCAGTTGCGTTCACAAATTGATGTTTTTAACAGTAAGAACTGTTGATCAGCACTGAGATAAATACGCTAGTAATAATAGTTCTATGTTGATCAGCTTGATTCGTATGTGTCCTACAGACGAATTGTTTGTTAAAACGCTGCCTAACAAAACCATGAAGCAAGTTCAATGGTACAAACATGAGCAAGTCTGAGTAACATCTAACTAATGAACAATTGGTTTTACGAGCAAAGAGTGATTATTATGGAGGTCGTGAGTCACTTCGACGCACTCTGGTCCCAACTACTAATCGTATAGAACTAAGCGTTGTAGGTAACACAGAAGTTGTTCACATGTATGTGATAAATCGTTTGAATCGTGTTTTGGAGTTCACCATGGCGTTTATGTAATAATTACTTGTATTTACGTTAGTTTATTACGCAGTTACTTCAAATAGTTTAACAAGCTTCGGTGACACGAATTTTGCCAAATCTCACACAAAATTTTACTCTTACTTTGACACTTGTGATTGAACATTTTCTCCTATTTTATTTCATTTTCGTCTCCTAGACTAGTAGAAGTTTCAGGAATTCCAGAATGGTACCGAGTTTTGGTTGCCTAACCCTGATCCTGCTAGCTCATCATCATGATCTTTAGCTAAAAGACGTTCTCTTGAAGACGTCACGCAGTTTCTATAACCCATAAAATAAATGTATAAACGTACTGTATCCAAAACGTTGTTTGCTGTTCGACTGTAATAAAATTTTAAGCCATCTTGTAGCCTGACCAATAACGACGATTAGTTACACTCAGTCAAACACTTGAGACGCCTAATATTGCCGCTACTTCTAAAATGGGAATCTGCTACTCGGCTTGTGTTCAAATTCTCTTATTGTAAGCACCATCTATTTTGTGACATTACAGCCCTTCTGTATCGGACCTTTTATGGCATGGTCTTACCTTAGACCCCCCCCCCCCCCCTTACCTTGGTCTTATCTTTAGATTCAACCATTCAAGCAAGTTTGGACCTAAAACCAGCTTCTTGTAGTCTTTTTGTAGTCGTATATCACTCCGTACATTCGACTTTCTTTGGAGTTATGTAGATGCTAAAAAGTTTCTGCTTTCTTGCTCTTAAAACCACTCCCTAAAATTACCCCCTTATGTTTGCTTAGCAAAATTGTGCTCCTATATTAGCATAGATAGATCATCATCATGGCAGCCTTGTTCAACCCACTGCAGAGAATTGGCCTCCACCCTATTGTACAGACGCCAGCACATCAAGCTACCCGAAACTGACAGATTTTCCCAATCAACTTTGAACCTTATGTTTTAGCGATAAAGTTGAAAATCAATTAAAGAAATCTGACAGATTGTAGTAGCTTGATGTGCTGGCGTCTGTACCATGCTTCTCTGGTCGGTGCGAGTGTTATCCGGCAGAGGGTAATTGCGTAACACACTATCAGTAGCAATGGGTTTCATTTTGACAGTTGAACAGCATTCATTGCGTTATTTACCTTGTTGAGCAGACACATTTTTCGAACATATGGAGCAATAGATTAGCAATATGCTTCAAAATTATTCAAATTGAGAGTAATAGTGTGTTACGCAATTAGGGTGCAAGTCTAGTTAGTATAATTTGATAGGCATAAGAAAGTATGTATGAGTAATGAAGATAATGTCAAGAACACAAAAGTTACCTACTTATAGTACCTAAATTACTAGACAGCCTTATCGGGAAGTAATCTAGAACTTGTGATTTATTGCGTCATACATAGGATGCACGTGAAGATGCCGTTGGTTAATAAGGCAGATAAATATCCTGTCTTATCACACTAATATTATAAAAGCGAAAGTTTGTGTATGTTTGTTACTTCTTCACGCTCAAACGGCTGGCCCAATTGTGATGAAATTTGGCACACATATAGTGTATAACCAGGATTAAGACATAGAATACTTTTTATTTTTTTATGCGGGTGAAACTGCGGGGCGCAGCTAGTCCTACTATAATCAAAACCGCTGAACGGATTTGGATGAAATTTGGCACACAGATAGTTTACAAACTGGATTAACACATGGATACTTTTTATCCCGATATTCTCACGGGATCGAGACTTATGATGGTAAGAACGCGTGGCGTGACTTACAATAAAAATCGATGGAAAATCCAGCAAGGTGCTGAAATCCCTGTAACCTAACCTGTCTCCGAATCTATCTTCTGAATACTAAGAACTTGTCCTGATAGACCATAGGAGCTTGAAGTTAACATTCGATTACAAATCATAAAGATCAAGATAAACAATTGCTCACACAATCATTCAGATGAACGTTCTATTGTTTTCGTAATGCTCCTAAAATACTTTTGGTTTCGACAAAATACGGTAATTGAAGATTTATCTCGGTAACACGCTACGACCGTGGTAAAATAATCTCATGTAAAGATTATATAACAATGGGTAATAATAGCAAGCATATTCGTTCAAAGTTCATCATTGTACTTGAGCAGTTTCGTCCAAAAATTACCGACATTTGTTAAAAGAACCTAGTATTTCACTATTCGCACTTTCAAGGCCAGTTAGTAGCTGTGCTTTGGCGGATCTGTCATTTATAAATAAGAAAACTTAGTTTAACTTTAAAGCTACATTATCCTAAAATAAGTTTTCATTAGATAGTAAGCCTTGGAGCTCATAAAATGAAATAACAGATTTAGGTTGCTTTGTAGTGCGGATGCAAGAATTAAGGCTCGTACAGACAGGCGCGACTTGTCGCGCGACGTGGCTCGGGGCGATTCTGCGATATTATCGCGCCGCAACACCTTTCACACTAGAGCGACGCGATATCGCGGCGATATTCGCGCAGCGGGCGCGACACCATACAAAATGTTCCTTTTGTATGGCGTCGCGACGATATCGCGGCGATATTCGCGTAGCGGGCGCGACGCGTTCACGAGAGTATAAAAGGCAGAGCAATCCAAGCTGAGCTCAGTAGTAGACGATCTTCGTCAGAGGACGAAGGCAGGTCCACGCGTGTTTGCCCAGCGGGGGTAGGTTAGATTCCCCGGTCGGTCGACATAACCCAACCCAACAAGAAAAATCTTAGAAAAATTACTGTGCTGTCTCATAATCTGAGTGCATTTGAGTGGTGATGGAAAAATGACCATGCTAGCACAGTAAAAATTCTTATGCTGTAGCTACAGTAAAATTTATTGGACAAATAGTGAATTTTTCCCAATCTCACTCAGAAAATTTTCTGTAGATGTCACTGTAAACTTCTTTACAGTGACGAGCACAGTAATTTTTCTATGAATTTTCTCTCCGTGTAGGTACAGTTGTTCTATCCCACGACAGCGGGTTGGTCTTAGTTAGATCAAATTAATTTCAACCCAAACCACCGACTATTTTTCAAATTAGAAAAGTCCTTGCAAATGTCAATCATTCTAATTTATACCTTATTATAATGGGATAAGAGTTACATTGCAATGAATACTAATGGATTTGGCGGCGCGCGGCGCGGTCAAAGAAGTGCCTTTTTGAAGTTGCCCCAATCCAGCCGCTCCTGCGCCGCGCCACGCACATCATTGCGATATACCTATATTTTTATAAGTGGAGACCTGTAATTGACTTTCAGACTATCAGACTAATGTACTGTCCATGATTTGTTTGTTTTAGCTGTAAGTCCCCCATGTTATTTAAATGGATAAATAAATAGGTATACGCGGATTTTGACTCGAAATTCGAATCTTTTTTATTTTTATTTCAATTTCACATCTAAAGTTTATTTTCACAAACAAGCTGCACATTTCCAGTATAACCGCTAAGCTTGCCGGTCCGTGGAATGCGCGTCCGCTACCAGCTATCTATATTACCTAGGTACCTACTAGGTCGCAAGTGCAACTGCGCCTGAGGTGCTGTGGGAGCTGTCATGTACCTAAATGTTGTTGCACAGTCGTTCGCATTCAGACGTTAAACTCGAACTGACTCACGCACAGCTGATATCACGCACTCGACTGCTAGCGGAGCCCAAGCGCATGAACCGGGCACCCGCTCTCAACAGACCGCGTCCGCTAAAAGTGCGACGAACGCAGGTTTCAACTCGCGTCGCCCGCCCATTTAGAGGTAAGTAGATAATACTAGTGATAAATTAAGTTTTTTTTTTATTTTATTTAATAATCATTAGGTATTTGTTTGTTAATAAAAAAATAACAAACTATATTTGCATTGGACTGTTAATGATTTCAGATGTCTCACACAATGTTGATTATGAGTTGCAGGTAATACCGCTGACTGTAATGTTGAAGAGCATCAACCAAATGATTGAATAACTAAACTTCCTGCAGACTCGATTAAAAATTTTTCGGGTCATTGTACTCATCATTAAGAGCCTATACTACCTCAAATGGCTTAGCGTGATCCTCCGTTGTGTCGAAAATACTGCAGCATTAATTTTGAAATAAATATATGGTAAAGTTGAGGATTGATGTTAGGTCCTATGTTTGACGAAAACACGATTCCATAAAATTTTCTCGATAGAAAAAAATTCCAAAGTTACCTCTAAACCGAACAATAAACCGCTGGCATTCAAAAACTACTTCAAATTAGATCATGAAACTTTGCATACTAACTGAACTAAGTATAAAGCAGGTCTTATGTTTTTTATTTTTTTTGAATTACCATTATTTTCGCTGTAAAAAGAAATTACCTAAACTGTCGGTGTCTTGAAGTTCGTTCCCTGCCGCCCGACACCCCCGGTCAGTCTCGCTTCGGCGTTCGAACGGGAGGGCTGTGTCGCTTGCGCTCGGAACACATTACGCAATATAGGACGACGTAAAATTAAAATACTGTAGGTTTACAGTGTCGGCGCAATGGTAAATAACCGCAATAAAAATAAGCGACTGGGTTGGCGTAAAGAAACAGGCAAACATATGATAAAGGTAATGAAGTAAGTATCTACCGACCTATCTACTTACAGTATTAGTGATTAGAAGCATGTAGTAGATGGCATACAACACGTTTGGTGCAGTGGCTGAGCGATTGGCTGCTGCGCTACGAGTCGCAGATGTTTCTGCATGTGAAGATTTGTGTTTGTAAACGCACCGTCCACGATTCAGGAGAAATCCAGTATGGGACAACTTTTATAAAAAATAAAAAGATAAAAAGTTACCTAAATAGGTTCGTTTTTGTTTAGACAATTTACAACAAAATATAGGTATCTAAGTATATAGTAGTTCTTTTTTTTATAATTTTGCCCCACTCCAGGATTTCTCCTGAATCGGAGACGGTGCGATTACAAACACAAGTCTTTACATTCACAAACGCCCAGACCCGGCAATGACAACTATCTGTAGGCCATAAAAATATTTGTTCCATGCGGGAATCGAACCCGCGACCCATAGTGCAGCAGCCAAGCGCTTAGAAAGTAATAAAAAATATAATTATGTTCGGTAAGTACCTACCTATCCAACTACTAGAAACAAAACTGTAACTTACTTATCCGACTGAAGTGGTACCTACCACCTACATAAAAATTATGAACCTACTGACGTACATACCTTGGTAGTTTAGCTAAATAATTATAATGTATCTTTCCAGAAGACGTCGATTACTCAGTACTGAAGACGATGGAGATAAAGAAAATATTCCGGTAAATTCGTATCATCTACCTACCTAAACATGTAACTGATCTGATGGTAGTTCATACAGCTACATAATTATCAAGCTATACATCTAGTATAAGCTGATCTCACATTGTATAGGCATTCCTTATAGTGAGAGGTCAAATTATACTGGAAAAGTATAGCTTGATATGTAGCTACGCGTAACTGCACTAAATTTGTATTTCCATAATAAACATAGGTAAGTAAAATTATTCATTGTTATTCATGCGGCAAATCTGTCTTTATGGACAATTTCGTCTTCTTTTGTATATTTTTAGGGTTCCGTAACCAAATGATAAATAAAGATATGTAAGGTCTAGGTAGGTATTATTAACTTGCCACGTGTGATTGTTACAGGAACCAAATACCTTCGAAAGATTTAGAAGTAAATTCGGACGAAACAAATCTTCATATATTACAAAATATTGAATTGTAAGTATAATACATGTTTGATCATCACGAAATTAGCTATTCCCCCATGGCACTACCGCTTGGCACTAACGTGTAACGGTACTATCACGATATTAGCAAATTCACTATAAAACTTTTCATAATGTTGGACATTTTAGGGTTCCGTATTTATTCATGTTTTCAAAATTATACTTCCAGTTGTATTTTTACAATGAATGTTGCATTTTCTTGCAGATCACATGTACCACCTGAGTACATGAGCTGTTCACTGAATATAGATAGTGATGAAAGAATATTGGATGCGTAAGCTTTTTATGAATAATACTCTTGATTTTATTAGTAAGTACTAGCTGTTACCCGTGACTTCGTCTGCGATCCACAACAAAAAGTAGCTTGTGTCCTTCTCCAGGACATGGTCTACCCATATGCCAAACATCCAAATCCGTTTAGTCGTTTTAGCGTGAAAGCGTAACAAACAAACTTACTTTCGCATTTATATTATTAAATAGTTAGTAAATTAGGATAGCTAGATAATAATAATAATAGGTAATATAATTTCTTACTTCATATACCAAAAGTAACTTTTTTTTTCCAGATATTCACACAACTTTCCGCGGTACGACACATCAGATGATGAATGTGATGATGATGATACTAATTGGTAATTGCTAGATTTTTATATGAGAAGGTTGTATTAACATACAACCTTCTCATATCAATTCTCGCAAAACTACATAACTGCAGTTTATGTTGTTTATTTTGTTTTTATTCATCAAATATTTTTACTCTGGTTATTTCAGTGGTGAAGTGAGTTTTAATAATCATGTAGAAGGAAAAAGCTGTTTTTGTGTAGAAGGACGAAGAATAATTCACATTGATTATTTTTATAGAATACTTCAAGAAATACGCAATAATTCACATTGATTATTTTTATAGAAGACTTCAAAAAATACGCAATCATAATAAGGCAATCAGATGTACAGACGCCAGCACATCAAGCTACTACAATCTGTCAGATTTCTTTAATAGATTTTCAAATTTGGCGCTAAAGCATAAGGTTCAAAGTTGATTGGGAAAATCTGACAGTTTCGGGTAGCTTGATGTGCTGGCGTCTGTACATTGAACAACGTTCACATTGTATCAGAAAAAAGAAAAGGTCTACTTTCCAAATATAAATTAGCCTGCAATATGTGTAACCTGACATTTTACCTTGATTTTTATATGATAACATTTCAGAAGAACATTTTTATATGACATGCATGTTGCCAATTACAGATTTAAGCGAATTAAAATAAATGTTGTATAATTTTGATGATGTTTAATTACTTTCCAAAAACTTGTATACCATACCTACCTACCCTACCCTACCTACCTACTTTACCTAAGAACTACCTACCTATCCTACCAATACCTATCTTATACAACGTGTAACGTTAAATGCGCAAAACCTGAAAATAGTTTGATCAGAATAGCGAGCAGAATCAATTGAACCACTTTTTAATATAGGTCACATTTTGCAAAAACTTCGTTAATAACTTTGCCGTGTCTATTTGTTAATAAGTAAAGCAAGCCATCACATGCGCAAAGCCGCCAAAATAGGTAAGCAAACAGGGTGTTGTCGACCAATTCTCATACGCGGGAGAGTAATAGCTTTTATTTCAATGCCATTACAAATCTTCCACACAGTACCATGCATGCATGCCATGCATGCATGTCGCATGTTCTTTCATACAGTACCATGAATAAGACAATTTGAACTAAACAATAATGTTACCTATCTTTTTTTAACTTACACGTAACCTAAGGGTTAGAAAGAGAAATGACGATCTGGCGGGGTGTGCGAAATACGTGACTTCAGTCTGAGCAGCGCCGGCACATGCGTCACAGGTGTAATAATGTTTTATCCCGTTACCGGCGGCGCGTGTGCGCGAATTTCGCGACTATTGCATTTTAGTCCACAAACATCCCGTATTGTATTCTATTGTGAAATGGTGAGAATGTTGGTGAAAGTATTTCCAAAGCCTGGAAAAGTGTGATGGAAACATTTAAATCACTGTTCAAAGATAACCTAAGTTCTTAATTAGCGTAGATAGTCAATAATAATAGCGCGGCGCAGCGGCCCGGACAGACTCCTCCCTCGATAGAGCGTCGTCGCAGACGCATGAAACTTTCAGAATGGCCAGTAAAACTAAAACAGCTCATAAAACCTCTTTACAATTTTTTTAGTGACTTATTTTCTCTCTGAAATAGGTCAATTGAATTAAAAATCAGTTGGGGTGTATGAGGTTTTTTGCATTTAACGTTACACGTTGTATTTATACAAGCCTTGTACTGAGAATCACGAACACAAGAAAAAAAAAGAATTATCCAATGTGGTGCAGTCCTTCTGTAGTTATGCGTGTACATACATTTGGGCGATTCATTTTTTTGTAGCAAAAAGTAGTAATAAAAGGCGAAAACTATATTATAAGATTGTAAAATGGCAAAGCGTACACTTACTACCAAGCCGATGTACCTACAGAACCCTCAATGCAATAGTGACTCGCACTTGACTAGTTTTTTTGTAGCAGTAGAATTTATGGAGTGGTTTAGAATCGGTTTGCAAAATGTCTAAAATATAGGTATGTATGTATTTATAAAACGCAAACTTACTACTAAACCAATGGGCGGAACCCTCAGCGCAAAGTTGGCTCGCACTTGACTAGTATTTTGTAGCAGTAGGTAAAAACAGTGCGCACGGCTGCACATCAAGCTATAACTTTCCAGTATAAGCTGATCTCGCAGTGTATAGGCTTTCCCTACAATGAGAGGTCAGCTTATACTGGAAATAATAGCTTGATGAGTAGACGCTAGTAGGTACCTATATTGAAATTAAATTTGTGATATATAATTTCATGTTCATATAATGACAAGTTAATATTAAATATTTATATAAATAAATTATTATTGATAATTTTATTACTTAGTACTCGTCCGATAATAGTGTAGTTTAACAAAATCGCTTCGAGCTCGGGTGCCCGCGTGACCGCGAGCAGTAGTGTGCGAGCGAGATAAAGAGTGAGGTGGCGCGGGGAAGTGGGGGCGAAATCTGAATTTGAGCTGAGGTTGTATAGGCTCTTAAGGACTTTTACATGGGACCAAAACTTGAATCGTGAAAAAAAATCAGCTGTTCCCTACATTCATTTTCGCATAACTCGTCAAAATGAAGGGAACAGCAGATTTGTTTTCGCGATTTCACATTTGGTCCCATAGTCAAAGTTATTCATAATGATGAGTACAATGACCCCTCTTATGAGGTTGTGCGTTCATTCTGGGACATGTTGTATAAGGCTTGCTGCACAATCAGAGGTCAGCTTATCTTAAAAGTGGACTGGAAATGTGCAGCTTGCTTATGAAAATAAACTATTGACGTGAAATTGTAATAAAAATACAAATTTTCGAGTTTTGATTATAAATCCGCGTACCTATGATATAAGTACCTATAGCAGCGGCGCGTGCGCGGCGCGGCGCGCAGGTGCGGCTGGCTGCAGCAGCTTCAAAAAGATACTTACTCCTCCTTTGACCGCACCGTGCGCCGCCGATATCATTAGTATGTCATTGAAATATAGCTCTTATGTCATTGCAATAAGGTATAAATTAGAATGATTGACATTTGCAAGGACTTTTTCAGTTTGTAATGGTTGATTGGTTGGTGGTTTACTTTCGAAATTCCATCAAACATTCTAATTTATACCGTAAAACAATGAGAGTCACATTGCAATGGTTACTATTTTGCTTATGATTCTATTTTATTTTGTATTCCAAAGTTAAATCGTTAAATAGGTAAAACTACATTGGCACGGACTTAAAAACCCGCGGCGGAAAAAAATCACGTGCCGCGCTTTCAATGGAACAAGTAGAAAATGCTAGGTACCTACATATCGATGCGTATCATCGATTTTTTTTATCGATATACATATATTTATTCGGAAATTCTTGAATCCATGAAATAAAACAAACTGTAATGCATGAAATAGTTGATTAATAATTTGTAATAATAAGCTCAATAATAAAATAGATTAAGATAAAAAAAACATCATAAAACCATTACAATAGAAACAAAAACATTGATCATCAGAAAAAATACATAAATTAGAGGTTATAGAATTAATCTGTTAATTTATCGCGTATGCCATAAACCAAACTAGGAGCCCTTCTGTTTAGAGAGGGATCAATACTGATCATTTGACAATCTGGACTTTCTGCCAACAAAGCCGGTTGGTAATCGTCTTCGCAATTTTGCAATCTTAAATAATTATGAAGAACGCAACAAGAAGACACAAGAAGAGGTATTTTATCTTCTTTACAACACGGCGTGCTACACACAAATTTTTGTTACATTATCCTTTCGTAAATCGTCTCTAGACTGTCCGTAGGGGTAGGGCCGCAATAAATAAGTGGACAAAGCAAACGCCTGATCTCCCACTAGTACATGTGGAGAAGGTTCCACTTGGCCAGGTAAAGGCTTGTCATCGGGAATATTTAATTCACCCCTGTTGATTTTTTTACCAATTAGCGACTCTTCAAATATTCCTCCATCGCTGTTTCGGCCATAGGTACCCTCCGACAGCAATGCAAATAAATTCATATTCGGGCCCCAACAACAGCTAATAGGACTATGCTGTGTTTTTTTTTAAATATGAAAAATATACCGATCCAGCGTTATCGGGACACTTTATAGTCACATGCTTGCCATCAATGGCCCCGATACAATTAGGGAATCCCCATTTTCCCAGCGGCTTTTTGTTACATCTGGCATATACTGCGTCTTCAGGTTTTTCCAAATTGCTTCACACACTTCGGAAATTATTTGTGATGTAGTTGATACTCCAACCCGAAAGCTATGCGCTATAGTCGATAAGCTGTCCCCTGTGGCTAGACATCTGTTGAATAAAGAAATAGTACATTTTAAACCAAGCGAGCAGCATTTTTTATGTTCCGTTGCAAGTGTGTTGAAAATCATCGTTCGATACGCGTGGGCATTTTATTTAATCCAAGGCGGTGGGTCGGCGGCCGATATTTCACGCGAAGTGGGGGGCAGAAGCTAGTGGTTTCATAATCCTTGTACTATACAAGCAAGCAAGCAAGATTCTTTTAAACTGCCTAGGTAAACTCCGCAGACGCCATCGGTATGGGTATGGATGGGGATCCATATCTTAACACATTTATAGAATAGGGAGTAAAGGTTTTATGCGAAATTTAAAAAATTATTATAATTAAGTTCATAAAATAAAAAAACACTTAGATAAAAAAAACTGCGCTTCTATACTTTGCTTATTTACTAGCTATAGGTGTATCTCTTAAGAACGCGCCACTACAGCCCAACACGAACGTTTTCGTAGCTCTCGCCCTGCCCGCACCTCCTCTACAATACGCAGTGACATGGCGCGCGGCGCGCCACACCGGCGCGCGCGGCCGCCGGTCGAGTTCGAGTATGACGGCGCGGTGACCCCGGCCGCCCAGCTGATCAACAGCTATCTGTGCCGGAGACCGGCCGTGAATTTGAACTTGATTCGTATGGCAATAAAAGCTTATTTACTAGCTAGAGGTGTATCTCTTAAAATATTCCGTGTATGAATAGCCTTATCATTAGTTTTAAATTTTAATTAATATGATGATGATAAATAAAAAAAAATGTTGTTTCATGGTAACTACCTAAGTACACCTAGCATTGGGTTGATCTACAAAAATATAGTGCCTAGGTACCTAACCTACCCAGGGACTTGTTTTTATTATTTAACTAGCTGATACCCGCGAAGTCGTCTGCAATCATGGATGAAAAGTAGCTCATGTCCAGGTCACGATCTACCCTTGGGCTAAATTTCATCCAAATCCGTCCAGCTGTTTTAGCGTGATAGCGTTATTAAGAAATAAACAAACAAACTCACTTTCGGATGTATAATATTACAAATAGGATTTACCTTAATGTGATTGCGAAACGTTCCTCTGGTGGCATTGCTCTTCGCCAATTAGTGTTTTGTTTCACTATGTCGTTTCTTATGATACTGAGGATCTCATCAAAACACCGAATTGACATTCTAAAATATGTGTAAAATCGCTTCTCGTCTATAACCAGGTCAGGAACCAAAGTATAAAACTCTCCATATTGCTCTCTCTTCGCATTTATTGGGTGGACCCATATTTTCCTGCAAGAAAAAAAATAAAAATAATATAATCTGAAGTGTCATTAAATTATAAATAAGCAGGTAGTAGGTACAGACGCCAGCCCATCAAGCTGCGACAATCTGTCAAATTTCTTTAATAGATATTCAACTTTATCGCTACATCATAAGGTTCAAAGTTGATTGGGAAAATTTGACAGTTTCGGGTAGCTTGATGTGCTGGCGTCTGTACAAACACCAACACAATACAATTATTTTATCCAATCATCTCCTAATCGTATTGGTGTTAGGTACCTATTTATCGCATTTTACTATTTCTATATTGAAAACCGTTCCAAAATAAAGTAATTAGGTAAGTGTTAAACGGAACTTCAGCCGTGAGCTTTATTATAGTAAAGATAATTACAAGATACCTACCTACATTGCATCCCAACTGTGTAGGTATTGAAACGTAGGTACCCATAACAACAACAACACGTGAAACGGTCGGACAAATAGATAATTGAATGTTACGACTTACCTGCGTTTAGTGCGACTGCGTTCTTGTCTTCTATCTTCATCAATAGCTACTGCTAATAACAAAAGGTCGTCGTCATCTGATGAAGAACCCATCATTAGGCTCTCACGCTCCGCAAACACGCCCAGATCTACCGTCGCCGCGTCGTCTTCTAACAAAGCCATAAAAATATGTTACAGGCGAGAGTAAACCTTATGAGTAAAAGCTAAAGTTACTTTTACGAAATCACATATAAATTGAAAACTCCGTAATTAAAATACTTAATTACACATACCTGAGTCACTCAGCACCCTGTCCGAATTCGCCAGTGTCTCGTTCGTGCTTGTGTGGTCAAACTTAGGTACCTACTTAGGTTAGGTTGGGTTATGTCGACCGACCGGGGAATCTAACCTACCCCCGCTGGGCAAACATGCGTGGACCTGCCTTCGTCCTCTGACGAAGATCGTCTACTACTGAGCTCAGCTTGGATTGCTCTGCCTTTTATACTCTCGTGAACCCGTCGCGCCCGCTACGCGAATATCGCCGCGATATCGCCGCGACACCATACAAAAGGAACATTTTGTATGGTGTCGCGCCCGCTGCGCGAATATCGCCGCGATATCGCGGCGATATTCGCGTAGCGGGCGCGACGCGAGCACGAGAGTATAAAAGGCAGAGCAATCCAAGCTGAGCTCAGTAGTAGACGATCTTCGTCAGAGGACGAAGGCAGGTCCACGCGTGTTTGCCCAGCGGGGGTAGGTTAGATTCCCCGGTCGGTCGACATAACCCAACCCAACAAGAAAAATCTTAGAAAAATTACTGTCTCATAATCTGAGTGCATTTGAGTGGTGATGGAAAAATTACCATGCTAGCACAGTAAAAATTCTTGTGCTGTACCTACAGTAAAATTTATTGGACAAATAGTGAATTTTTCCCAATCTCACTCAGAAAATTTTCTGTAGATGTCACTGGCACTCACTTCTTTACAGTGACGAGCACAGTAATTTTTCTATGAATTTTCTCTCCGTGTAGGTATGTTCAGTTGTTCTATCCCACGAAAGCGGGTTGGCCTTAGTTAGATCACATTAATTTCAACCCTAACCTCAGACTATTTTTCAAACTAGAAAAGTCCTTGCAAATGTCAATCATTCTAATTTATACCTTATTATAATGAGATAAGAGTTAGATTGCAATGAATTACTAATGGATTTGGCGGCGCGCGGCGCGGTCAAAGTAGGTACCTTTTTGAAGCTGCCGCAAGCCAGCCGCGCACGTCATTGCGATAGGTACCTACAATTATATTATAATTACGGGGATTTTGACTCCAAATTCGAATCTTTTGTATTTTTATTTTATTTCAATTTCACATTTAAAGTTAGTTTTCACAAACAAACTGCACATTTCACTTGCCGGTCTGTAAAATGCGCGTCCGCTACTAGCTACCTATATTACCTAGGTACATTCTTTAGTTTTCCCGATATTTAAAGTGAAGTCACATCACATCGATTTACGAATGATATCCAGGTCTAAGGGTCGCGGTTTGTGTGGATGTTTACCGGTGGACTAAACTAATATTTATCTTCTGTCCTTTTCTTAATGAAATAGAAAGAAAAAGATAGAAAGAAAGATTTAGTTTCGTTTGTGACCAAGGGAATCGGTGCCAATACCAACTGTTTACTGCAGCTGCCATTTGCCATGCCACCAACGCAATAGAATTCAAAATCGGTTGAACGGACTGTAAAAAAGTTTTACTTAAATGTCTAATCGTATTTCAAATGTAGTATAGGCTAGGGAGGTACACACGCCTACACATCAAGCTTTACAATTCCAGTTTTAGCTGACCTCGCATTGTATAGGTTTTTCGTACTATTAGAAGTCAGCTTATACTGGTTATGTAGGTATAGCTAATGTGTCGCCGTTTGTACTTAAGTACCTACATAATTGGTTAGTTTGGACTGCGCTGTTGGTCTCGTGGTCGCAAGTGCGACTCCTAAGCGTGGGGTACTGGGTTCGATTTCCGGATCGGGCAGTGTTATTGGGTTTTTCCACTGGAAAATTTCTTAATAACAGCCCGGAGTTTGGAAGTTGGCGGTGTGATACTCCCGTGCCTCTGAAAGCACATTAAGCCCAACAGCTTAACGTGGCTTAAAGTCCGACACAACCGGAACCTGATCACCTGATCTTTCCGGCTGTGTCGAACTGCCGTCCCATCGGACAATGAGATTGAGGGGAGAGAGTGCGCCTGTGTCTGCGCACACAGTTGTGAATTTCAAAATTATAATGACTAAGTACCTATCTACTCATAATAAGGCAATAAAAAGTGTTTTAGGTATTGTAAGTAACCGAAAGTACACTTTACATGTAGAAATGAAAAATGAAAACTTAACTACGAGTATTAAAAAAAAAATCTTGATTTTTTTATTAATACAATTTGAAACAAAAATCCTGTCCTATCCAATAAAGGCGTATTCCTGGTTCAACATACGCACTAGAAAAAAATGTTATAAGAATGTAACTCATAAAAACCGGAATATGGCAAATTTTCATAAGTTGAGAACACTCCAACTGCCGCGCGCCGGCAAAATCTTTTTATTTTTACCTATTTTTATTTCAAAGATCACCGCCCTACCACGTGTATTATAATACAGTAGTGTAACTCGGCCGCATGATAGAAATAAATGCCTACAGCCGCGCGGTACGTAAACATGCGTTAGGGCTGCCCGTCTCCAGCATTTTAATATTACATTTGCCTACTTTCTGTTTCTATTTAGTTTTGTGATTGTAAATATCCTTTTTATATAAATAAATGAAATACTTTGTATATTGAATAGGAAGTGTTCAATAAAAATGCGTGTTGTTTTTTGATTGGTAGATTTAATTAAAAAAACATGTTTTTGTTTGAAAAACAAATAGGGCTTATAAATTTGCGACCGAAAAATATTTGCGCCTCGACGGAGTCGTACGAAATGCTTTATTGTTAAATTTTAAAGTATAATAAATCCGCATTCTTATATAAAGCTTAATTGAAAATTGTTTTGGGAAACTTCTAGTATTATTCATACACACAGATAATAAACAAATATTATTAATAATAAAATACCACGTCTTTACTTTGAATTATGCAAACTAACAAAACACACATGCACCGAAGTTTTAACACAAGCTTAAGTAGGTAGGTACCTACCGTATCATGATTCATTCAGAACAGCATATAACTACCTATTTCACTCATCTCAATAACTTTCCGTTACTCTATTCCCTTTATTTATTAATCCAAACACCTTTTTTTCGTGAGATAAAAGGAAATACTTATCCATTTAGTAAGTAAAATTATTTTATAGTCTTACCTTTCAGAGTTTCCAGATAATTAAAAAAAACTTATGTCTGGATGCGTTATTGACAAATTCATACAACCAAAAACAGCACAATATTTCCTACTCGTCATATTAACTGATTTTTAGAGAAAAAATCGCGCGGTTATTGTTAAAAAAACAACACACCGTCCGTTCGACACTGCGGTACAGCCGTGACTGTCTGCGCCCCGAGCGCACCCCGAGATCGAGGCGCGTAGGTATGACTCGCTTTTCGTCCGTTTGTATGAAGTTGGAGTACTGTATTATAATATTACCGTGGCCCTACACTACCGCGTTGTAGTCACTCTTTTCAACTAGTCGCCGACTCTTTGATGTCGCCGACTGGTTACCTACCGGCGCGCGCGCCACGCGCGCAACTCGTTGCCACTGGCCAGTCTTCCGTGGAGATAGCTTTCGTTCGGACGTCCGTCCGTATCACGTGCCGCTATCGTTTCGCGAACAATTTCGTATTCCAATCAGGAATATTTTAATATGTTGATGTGCTTAGGCAAGACCTACTGTAATTATGCAGCTGCGCGTAGAAAGTATGAGGTGCGCTTCGCTAATAAGCCAGGTGTGACAGTACCGTCGGAGCGTGCGTTCTAACGCCTGCATAACCGTGTGTACACCGCAGGCAGTGTTCATGGGTACGAGTCGCAGGCCGCTGATGCTGGAAGACCACGAGAACGCAACGTGGAAATCGAGGAACAAGTGTTGGATATGTTTGCCGCGGACCCCACGCAAAGCACACGCGCTGTTGCGCGACAATTAGAGACAAACCCTATGCGGGTTTGGAGCGTGCTGAATGGAGATGGTCAGCACCCTTATCACTACCGGCGGGTTCAATCCCTTCTGCCCACTGATTACGAAACAAGAATGGAATTTTGTAATTGGGTCTTTAGAAAAGTCGAAGAAGATGAAGGTTTTTTGAATCGTGTGCTTTTCTCCGATGAATGCTCGTTTCAGGGAACAGATGTAGGTATTCAACTGCCACAACGAACACGTATCTGTGGTCGCTAACCCGCGAAAACCCGCACGCTATGCGTTGGCGTGTTAACGTGTGGGTTGGCTGGTATCCTCGGAGAACAAATTATTGGTCCATATGTTTTTAATTCCACCATGAATGGTCCCAACTACCTGTCTTTCTTGAGCGAAGGGCTAAGTGAAGAGTTGGATGATTTAGTCCTCAATTTCCATCGCTCAATGTGGTTTCAACATGACGGCGCGTCATCACATTCAATGGATTGCTCGTGGGGACCAGTTTCGTAGCCGGCGCGATCTCCCGATCTTACACCTCTGGATTTTTATTTGTCGGGTCATGTTACACAAACACTTTATAAAAGAGAGTGCTATTCGGAAATCGAAGTCAGAGCTCGGATTGTGGCATCTTTCGAATAGTGCGCTGCAAAGAGTACGTGCAAATTTAGTGAAAAGGTGTCGAATGTGTATTAGTGTTGAAAGTGGACATGTGAAGCACGATCGCCGTAGTATGCAACTACAACAAGTGAATGTTTTAATGAACTGGTACCTGCAGTCGGTAAGTACATTGCCAAAAGCAATCACATTTAAAAAAGCCCTTATCAAGTTATCACGGCTACATTTAATTCAATTAATTGTTTCTTGACAAACAGAATTAGGTCTGTAATCCGGATCACTATGCCTACAAAACAATATCAGCTGTTAGGCTGTTACCTACGCGTAGGCATAAGGAATGACGTAGCGTAGGTATATTTCGTTATGAGTTTGGCGGCACGCGGCAAAGCGGGTTCATGACAAAGTTCAGTTTTTATTTTAATTATATTCACTGGAGATAAATAATAATCTCAAATTCATTAAATAGTTACGTATATATGTACGCAGTACGATGCCGAATAATACTCTTAAGGATCGGGCAGGGTTTTTGTTACATGCGTCTATCCTAAAAGCACGTCCGAATTCGTCAGTTTCCATGTTCGAGTTTGTGTTTTGTTTAGATATGAAATAAAAATATTTTTCGTGATCTAAGTAAATTTATTTACTTAGCAGTACGTATTTACAAATAAAATTAAGATACATTCAAATTCGGTACCTATCACAGTATTTAATATACATATTCAGTTTCTTTATGAATAACACTATTGCATGTATTAAGCCAGGTTTCGGTAGTTTTGTTTTCAAAACTTTCTGGAATAAGCTTTTCTATATTTGTCATATTTCGTTGGTTTCTTACAACAACATAGCTTTAAGAAATAGCATTTGACGACCCTAAAACAAACAATGCATCATTAGAATCGCGTATTAATTGTTATAATCAAATACATATTTAAACATTGTTTACTGACCTCACTGTGAACAGCTTTTCTCTGTTTACTTTCTATGTTGACGGTACGTGACGCAAAATTTTGGCGCGAAACAGCACTAGTAGCCCGACCAGCATGCGGCAGTTCGGAACTCGGCCACTCGGGTGATACTGACTGAGCCCTGAGCGCTCCCGAGTTTACGTACACAGAAACTATGTGCATGTGCATCTATCTACACACAACTAAGAACAACCCGCCTTCGTCAGATACATAAAACAACTGTACCTTTTTAGGTTAGGCTGGGTTGGGTTATGTCGACCGACCCGGGAATCGAACCTAGGGCCCCACGCTGGGCAAACACGCACAGACCTGCCTTCGTCCTCTGACGAAGATCGTCTACTACTGAGCTCAGTTTGGATTGCTCTGCCTTTTATACTCTCGTGACGCGTCGCGGCCGCTACGCGAATATCGCCGCGATATCGTCGCGATATCGCCGCGTCGCCATACAAAATGTTCCTATATTGGAGTCGCGGCGCAACCATGTTGCGGCGCGACAGGTCGCCCCTGTGTGAATGGTCGCGCGCGATTCCATAGAAATTGTTCTACGGATATATATCGCATAATCGCGTCGCGACGTCGCGTCGCGCCTGTCTGTACGAGCCTTTATCCGATGAGACAGCATCTACAGACCGATTTATATTACACCATGTCGCCTTTAAAGTCAAGATTTATGCTGGGACAAAATGTACACATAGAAAATCAAAGGCCTGCGATGCGATTGATCGACAATCTCCTTCTGGTATAAATAGGTAGACGTTTCCTTTTTTTTCTACTTCAATGGATGCATTTTTTAGACTCTTACCAAGAACACGCAAATTCAGAGGAAGTGATGCAATTTCAGCATCCGTTTCTTTACAGAAAAAAAGTAACATAACTTCCATACAAAAACTGGTTTCCAGTACGCGAGAACAGGGTTTCCAATACTTACTTACAGTAAGTATAATATTCCTAATTAAATGTTGGATGTAATCAGTCACTTGTCGCAAACAGCTTCTGTTTCTGTGGTTTAATAAACAGCGTCTACCGCCGTGCTCCACAAATAGACTGTGTATTTATCTACCTGTTTGTTTCCACTCAGGTAAAGCCGTAAACCAGCCCTTCTGATCATTAAATGGAGTTTTTTACAACAAATCTTGCTTTTATCTATGACTTGGACAAAAAGTAGTGTTGCGTTTTTGTCGCTACCCGAATCTATCCGATCTCGAGATTAGAATGGATGCCAGCCAGTGATGCCAGCGTGATGGATAATTCGATTAAATTACCAGTCATTAGTGCTGGAGTCCACGGTACACCGGCACGACTTGTCGGACACGAGTCTTGAACGTGAACCTGTAATGGTATCCGAAGAAACAGTGCAGTTGCGTTAGTCAATAAATTAAGCTCTAATGTAAAACGTGGATGGTGAACCGACGGTTCTTGAATGCCCGTTTTAAGTTTAGAGACAATAATATACTTTAATAAACTCTTCTTAATTAGGACGCCATTTTTCGAATTCTTGAATGTACCGACTTAGCTAAATGTCCTACCGATATTATAAAATGTTTTGTATTGGCAGAGCCAGACATTAAGTACCATTCCAAAATTAACTCCAGCCGTCAGGCACCTAATCCGCCCACTTATCTCGGCATGTTTATTTCAATGGACACTTTATAAATAAGGATGTATGGAGAATGTCTTTCGCCTAGAGTCTGTTTTTATTCGGCGTGGTAATTACACGGGCAGGCGAGTTGCCCGGCCCGGTCGAGGAATGTTACCTGCCGTCCTATTTCAATTTATGTAGCCCCAGTATTGCCCACACTGTCTACAATGATACGGGGATATTTTTACTCGAAGTGGAACCAGGCGATGAAGGGTTTTGTGTTTGTTTCGGTGCAGTGAGTGCAAAGCTATGAAGAATTGTCTCTTGATTGTTTTTTATCTTTAGAACAGCCGTGCGATTCTGTGACCATCTCACCGTGAATGCTTGGGTGAAGTGAGCGTGGAGTGAGCTGTCATTCGCTAGGGATTAACACTATTAAGTGCTCACTTCACTTATGATTTCACGGTGATATTTTTACAGAATCGACCGGCTGTAAACTACTTCATTTTGTTATTTCAAAATTGGTTTGTAAATGTACTATAGTTAGTAATTTGATAATTATACAGCATGGCAGAGACTTCAACGCGCAACTTGTTACTATGGATTCAGTACATGATTCTGAAACCCATGGGGCGTTAAATTTCGTTGGTTGTTAAAAAAGGGTTCAGTTTGCGCGTCGATGTCCTGGGCACCCTGTATAGAAGAGCAGAAGTTTTAAATATTTGATTTAACCCTACAGCGCATAGTGTCCCACATACCTATGGGACACAGAAAAATATCTTATATTTCAAAAATCGATCCAAGTAGCGTAATCTGGTGTTTATAAGATTAACTATTATGTATTTGAGTTTCGAATTTAGTACCAGATATTTTGGATGGATCTGAATAAACATTTATTTATGTTTTCTTCAAATCCGTAGGTACTTTGACTTCGATTAACGAGCGGCGCATAATAATCGCAAAAAAATTATAAAATTGAATTTTTCAGTGTGGAAATAATTAGTAGAAGAAAGTTCATGTTCATATTTGTAATTTTACGTGTAATCTTGTAATATCATTGATACTACGTAACACAGATTCACATTATAATGCGTGATGTGCCATAATTATGGGTCATACACAAAAACATACGTTTCTATTGAGTTATTTTTCTAAATATTTTTTCGAAAAATGGCATCATATTTGCAGGCTAGTTTAATTTTTTTAAGCCGATAAGAAAAATCATGCTTTGTAGGGTTAAATTCGTTAAAACCATTATTAACTTACTACAAATACAATGTGTAACTTGATTAACGCACAACCTTTTAAGGGGTCATTGTACTCATCATTATGAACATATTTTACTATGGGACCAAACCCGAAATCGCGAAAAAATGTCACCTGTTCCCTACATTTTGACTAGTTATGCCAACATAAATGTAGGGAACAGCTGATTTTTTTTTTCGCGATTTCGGATTTGGTCGCATAGTAAAAGTTGTTCATAATGATGATTACAATGACCCCTTAAGAGGCTGTGCGTTATTTAAGTTACACCTTGTAGAGAGCGATTGCGGAAGTTCATTAGCATACCACGGAGTTCCCTTTTTGCAAGTCACCATGATTAGATTGTCTAGCCGACGAGAGGAATTCAATGAGAATTGCATTCATGTTTTTATGATTGATTTTTTTTCTCCACATCTTATGTAGGATAAATCAAACTCATCTCAGTTTTGTCAGCTGGTACGAAGTTGTTTCTATCAAAACCAATATGGAACGAGTAGAATTTTTAATATTATTCCTTTTATAGAATCATAAAGTTTTCTGCAAGGTAACTAACATCAATCAATGTTTGATAGATCTAGCGGAGTGGGTGTGGTACGCGAATGCCTGTGCACAAATCCTACGCTTAGCTATGCGCGTGGGCAGCGACACTTCACAAATTATCAAGTACGACGAATATTTCATCATATACAACGTGCAGTTTTGCAGCATCGTGACAATTGCAATAAGGTTTTAGCTGTACTAGCGACATTGGCCTGAAGAGGCTAATTTCGCTAGTAGTAAATGAAAGCATTAATTTGGTGAACATATAAACATATCTTCAAGGTGTAATGTTAAATGCGCTAAACCTGAAAATAGTTGGGTCAGAATAACGAGCAGAATTAATTGAACCGCTTTTTAATATAGGTCACATTTTTCAAAAAATCTTCATTAAAAACGTTGCCGTGTCTATTTATTAATAGGTCAAGCAAGCCAATGTCAGCGCGGCGCAGCGGCCCGGTGACGACTCCTCCCTCGATTGAGCGTCGTCGCAGACGCAAGAAACGATCAGAATTGCCAGCAAAACTAAAACAGCACACAGCACCTAAAACCTTTACAATTTTTTAATGACTTATTTTATCTCTGAAATAGGTCAATTGAATTAAAAATCAGTTGGGTTATCTGAGGTTTTGCGCATTTAACGTTACACGTTGGATACATAACTAAAATTGAGATATCTGTTTGTAATGTCAAAATAACAACTTTTGACTAAATGCTTAAGAAAATATATACGGTACTTTACAAATATTTTTTTCAAAGTTTTGTCTGTCTGTTTTTCGGGTTAATATCCGAAACGGCTGTACCGATTTTGACGCGACTAATCACTGGAATATAGCTGATGTTATAAGGTGTAACATAGTCTACTTTATTGTAGAAAAATAATTAGTAAAGAGACACATTATTGTTTTCAGACATCCACGCAAACATAGTCGCGAGCACAGCAACAGTGCTAAATAAAATCCTGAAATGTACTTCAATATTGAATAATAAACGCTAATTGACACCGCGAGGAATTTTAAGGCCCTATATTCGGACTTTGATGTTACCATTACCTGTGAAAATATTTACAAAATGTATTTAGTATTACTACAATATTCAATACTTACACGAAGTGCGTCAGTTTCCTTCCCTATAAAATGACGTCAGCTGCCATAAGTGCGTTGATTCATAGTTTATGAACCGCTAAACTAAATTTCAGTACGTAAAAGTGTTTACTTGGAAAAGCCTATAAAAAAGTAGTTTATGTAAACAAGTTATTCTTCATTACACATCGTGAAGATTCACTGTAATCACTACTTATCATGTTTTTTTCAATCATGTCTATCGGTGCGGTTTTGTAATCAGACTTCAATGATAATGCAACTCGTTTAGAGGCAAGTTTATGTATCCTTAGTTTCACAATGTAAATTCACGTCTAACTGTAGCTCGATACGACCACTGAGCGCTTTGTTTAACACCAGTTAGTGCCAGTTACAATAATATTAGCTGGTTTATATTTTGTAGAACAAAAGCGCAGGTACAGGAACAATGTGGAAACAGTGTTGAGTATTTGAGTGTATTGTCCTGCGACCTACGCATTGTCGTTGCGTGTCGGTTGCCTGCGTTTCCGCGAACATTCGTGCCTGTTAGCGTTATTTAACACTTGGCATGCGAGCATACTTCGCCGCCGAATTACGCGTGCAGCGGGCCACAAATTAATCTACTAAATACGTATTTTTTCGTGACCCGCGCTCTAGTGACAGACTGCAAAAAACGTAAAAATACGTTGCCCGCATGCCAAGTGTTAAATTGTAATTCCGAATTGTGTATCTGCAAAATAGAAGTTATGGGGCTGTTTTGAGTAAGGTGTTCCAATTCTATAAATTGGTGTCGCATAACTTGACAACAACCAAAACGCATTTGCAACTTATGGAGTCAACGAATCGCAGTCCAGTGCTGCACAATTGCGTTTTAACCTCACCCATGTTGCGACATCGATGCAATCACAACCTGCCATAACAATTGGTTTTATCGTTAACCAAGATTTATTTGCAAAATACAATCTCTAGCATAAGAGCCGTCTAGTCATAACAACATACCTCTCGGGGTTAGAGATCGCAATAGGAAGACCATACAATACAAAGACTATTATAACCATTCTCTATGATACAATATTACGCACTGTGAATCATAAACTAATGGCCAATGCCAACGATTCGGTAATTAATGTCGTTGAAGTTCCGCAGTGGTGTGTAGGCAGGGTTCTACTAGCCGAATTTTCTAGCAAATCTTTCAAGTGACAAAAAATGGATGGTTCTATGACCCTGTGAATGCCGGAGGCTCAGTCAATGTTACACCTGACATTAGTAGTCATCCAAGAAGCCTTTTTTCAGGTTTTTGAAACGAACCTTCTAGACATTTTACTATATTTTTTTTTTGCCTTGCCTTTCTTTCGTCTACAGCAGGCACAGGCCTCGTCAAATTCGTATATTCAATCATTTTGAGCCACCGTCTGTCTATTGATTGTTACGAGGTAACGATACGAGGTCCTCAAAGTGTGACCACGAAGGTCACACTTTGAGGACAATTTTCTGCCTGTGAAGTTACTTAAGTTACTTAATTATCCTTATTAATGCATAACGAACTTCGTCATTATGACTCTCCTGACACAACAGTTCTAACTGCACCTAAGGGTTCTCGTTCCCTATACTTTTATCTTATGTAAACTCATTGTTTGTCGTTCTCCCACTATTATGATAAGCATCGGACGGCATACAACAGTTCTGGGTGATACAGAACAATGCAGGTAGTGTTGTAGTTCGTCACTTGTGTCTCAGCATCGGCTGTGTTTGTAAACGTGGCTTCAGGGAAATTGTTTTAATGCAACGCCTGCCTATATAGCGTAGTTGCCGATTCTTGGAATGACGTATAACCTACTGGGTATCACTCTCACTCCAAACTAATGACGTCCTTAGGTGGTAAATACCTTACAATCTCAAGTCTGTTGTTTACTCATGTTTAGTATAAAACACCATGAATATTTTTGACAGTTAATTGTTTAACCCAAGGCTCAATGGATATTGAGGTCGAGTACCTCACATAAATGTATGTACAGACGCTAGCGCATCAAGGTACCCGAAACTGTCAAATTTTCCCAATAAACTTTGAACCTAATGCTTTAGCAATAAAGTTGAAAATCTATTAAAGAAATTTGACAGATTGTAGTGGCTTGATGTGCTGGCGCCTGTACACAAAAACTCAGACCTAACTGGATCCATTCAGGTTACCTATCGATTGCTTGTTATCAAAGGTTGGTGTGCGCTCCACTTTATTTGACCGATAACAGAAATTCGGAATCTAATGTCGAACTAAAAATAAAATGGCGAAGTTTAGCGATTTCTCTATGAATGACGTCATTGTATATGATAGGCCTTTTCCAAGGTGTGGTGGTACATTAAGGTTAATGCATGTCTTTATAGGTGCTGTGATTCTCAGTTGTTTCACACGCTTGCAACATACGAGTATACATACATAAGATATCAAAATCTACCTCCGTATGCTCAAATACGACCTCGTGCCTTACCCGATTGGTGAAAATCGTTATAAAGTTTGCTAGTTGATGCAGCTGAATACCAGTGTTTTACATGGAGTAGCTGCCTATCTGACCTCCACAACCCAATTACTGAGTCCCTAATAAAGGGGCCATTACCCAGTAATTGGGTAAGACTGGTTGTCAGACTTTCGGACTTTTGACGATCCGTAACGACTGCCAAAGATCCACGAATGACAGCTGGGGTCGACGTGATTTGCGAGGCACGGAGGGGTCGTAGTATGTAAAGTTGGTCACCCATCCACGGATCAACCGCGGCAAATGTAGCTTAACCTGATCGATCGACCCGTGCGGCTTTTATTACTTAGCTACAATTTCCCAATTAATTGTTGGTTGACCATTAAAGAAAAATAAAATAAAAGTGCCTATACCGTTAAGATTTTAGGTTTTATCTTCCCTTCCTTCCTTCTTCATATTTCCCATCAACAGGCTGCTTCATGCAGGAGACTCCTATTTCTATTCTGTAGAATTACATAATAGATTGACGTGTGGTCGTCACGTTGCTGACTCGTGACGTAGATCCTGTCGCCGTTCCAGGAACGTACGGGTATTCCAAACGTGTGCAATTTTAACGAATAGGATTCCCACGAGGTCATCACAGGTGCACTCTTGAGAGTTGCTGTGGTTGCTGTTTTCATTGATATCTCTTTGTAGTTAGTCAATAGTTATGTCAAAATATACCCAATTATCTACTACTTCGTAGTTTTATACAGGCTGGCAGAAACGTCGACGGCGACGCGCAAACTGTAACCGCGAATTCAGCACTTTATGATTCTAGACCCCACAGGACTAAACTAATATTTATCTTCTATCCTTTTCTTAATGAAAAAGAAAGAGAAAGATGCACTGAACTTAAATTTAGTTTACTTTGAGAACAAGGGAATCGGCGCTATTATTCAATTTAAAAGTCAAGGAATTCCTTTCTAATGTGCGGGACCAAAATTCCATCAGTACGCAAAACAATCCATATTAACCGTTCTACAGACCTAAATATTTGCTAACCTCTAATGGTATTACTCTCGTTTTCTCCCACGGTCACCCATGGCTGCCCACCCCGCACTGCCAACCACGTAACCATAACCACGTGAAAATGGTGACCAAGCGAGCGATGCGAACTTGCACTATCCGATGACTATCCGCTTTTTAAGGCTTCCACAGACATGCACGATGGAACGCGACTCCGGTAGAACCAATATCCATGATGTTTTCATAGAAATTGTTACACGCTGTCTGCACAGTATAGGTACCAAAGACTATTATAACCACTTGACTGCGTATACAGTGCCCCGACGCACGAAAACTATTAGTATTTTGTCGCCTATGTATAGGCTACGGTACTAGTAGCAATTTTAGTTGTGTCCAAGTGTTAGACCTGCGTGCACGCTAAATTAATATAATTTTTTTATAACGTTTATGCAATTATAACGCATCAAAATGCCTTCATGCGCGGTGAAGTGGTGTGGGAAACATTCTTAGACATCTAGTTACAAAAAGGATGACATAACTTTTCATCGGTACATAAACAGTACGAAAAATTATTTTTGATTTAATCAGATTTTAAGCCACTGCAGGGGTCTATTTAAAATGGTGGCTGGGTAAACGAGCACACTTTTTGAGTCGCGCGTTGATGTCTTTTGGAAAAGTCTCGTTCTTGTATTAGACAATTCTAATGCTTCTATCCCTTTCTTTCCTTTTGTATGTTTATCGTAAAAAATAGTGCTGTTATCTTTAATAGCTGAAAGTTGATATCGAGAAAAATAAAATGAATACATTTTTTATTCAATTCACATACTTTAATAAAATAACTATCTACTATTAACCGACTTCAAAAAAGAAATACCGACGAACTGAGAACCGAGGAGGGTTTTCAGTTCGTCGGTTTTTTTTTTTGTATTTTCCGGGATTTTTTAGTTCTTTCTGTCCCCGACCGGGGCCGATCAGTCCATTTCCGGGATTTTTTTTTGTAATTGATTGATTTTGATTAAATATTATTTCTATGATTTTGATTTGGTATTTATTATAATGTTAAAATCCATTTTATCGATATCGACTATTTTCTCTTAATGAAGTAAAGCAGCCCTAACGATGCAAATTGACCTTGAACTGACCAATTGCAGCCGCGCGTTCTTCCTCATCCCCCGGCCCGCAGTAGTGAGTCGTGTGCTTCGAAGAAATCGGCCCATACGCTCTCTAGTGGTTATATTCTCTATGATAGGTACGGACGGTACCCGCTCGAGTTGAAAGTGATATTTTCTTGATGTCCATTTTGCATATCGTTAATCGCATTATGACACGATATTTTATACAGAGAAATGCTCTTGTTTATCATTTTGATTGAACAACTTTTTTCAGATACGTTCGAACAATGGAATGTTGTATATTTTTGCATATTTGAAATGTTCCGAGTATTCCGATAGTTTTGCTTTTTGACATTTTCCTTTATTAGTTATGCTCTCACATATTTTGTAGTTCTATGAAAGTTTGCAATTTGTAACAGTAGTTTCAACATAGTGCTCTCTGAGATAATGTAAGCTTGCCAAGTTTCACCTCGAATTTTTGCTGTGAATTGTTATATTTCTTTAGGTAACTATCGAGAGTTCCACGAGCGAAGGTCAGGCTTTTCGCGGACGCAGCAAGTTCGTTGACCCCGCGACCGTAGTGACTAGTGATGTGATTGATATGCATGAAACAACTGACGCTAGTACGGCTAGGATCTGACAGTATGAGACTGTTCGAAAAATTTAAACTTAGAATGCGATTTGCTATGCTATGGGGGACAGTATTAAAATAAATCTAATATCATAGACCTATTAGTCATAGATAGGTAGTGTAGTACCTACCTTTAAAATACGAGTATACCTTATAGGATAAAATACATGATCCTAGATATAAATGATAGTGTAGTGTGGTGTAGTAGTGTAGTGTGTCCCCTGAGTGTCTAGAAACATGAAATTCGTCTTGACAGTCTTTCTTTGGCAATTTCTACGTCATTTCCTACGAAATCATGCTTGAACTTGTAGAAAGTAAATATGATTACTTGCTTTATAAAGAATTTCTAATAGAACTGTGCACGCACGTTTATAGGATCTAAATTCTATAGCTTTTGTATGACTTCGGTCATCGGACGTTCTCATTCCAATAACTACTCAGCAACAGACTTATTACTGATGGTTCTTTAAAGTTGAAAAAACTTTTTTCCAAAAAAAAAAAATTCGGAAGCCGGTGAAGTTGGTTGTTTTTTTTTTTTTTTTTGAAAAAAGTTTTTTATTTTTCACTTTTTAGTGGGTCAGTTTGTAATTTATCTAAGTTACAATAGCTTAATTTCAAGTGCTCATCACCTTTTACAAAATATTGCTTTCCCCGATGCAGGGACGTTGAGGAGTTCTCCTAGGAAGAACCAGGAGAACTGGAGCTGATTGAGAAGTCACCATCAGCTCCACTTCACCATACGCATTTTGACGAGCATAAATTGCTTAGCAACCACATTAAAGTACCTAATCGAATGGGAACCCGTGAAATACTTATTATTGAGTAGTTCCGATGGCTATCTCTAGTCTTCATCATCAGTTCCACCTCACCAAATGGTGCTTTCCGAGAGCAAATCCACGAGTTACTATAATAAAATAAAAAAAAAATACCCAAATCGCTATAGTTGTGCCTATAAAAGGAGTATTTTCCTCGATTTCCATGGGATTCCCTCATCAGATTCCGACTTGGTGACAATGGGACCACCTCGAGAGCATACCCTTTCAAATAAAAAAACATAAAAAAAATAATAATTCCACAATTGACGGAGAAATCGGTGAACATAGGTACATAAAAAAAAGAACACAAAGTCGAACATAACCTCCTCCTTTTTGGAAATCGGTTAGAAACAAGTATTCATCATCTGTTCTGTTATGTTCTGTAAAAATAGTGTATTACCCGAAAGGTTAAAAGGAGACGTGCGTGAGCAGGTACTGTTAGTTACTGACGGGTGTACTATACACCCGTCAGTTCAATAAAGTCCCATATAATAAGTCAGTGTTCTCAGTATAAGCCCCATGCCATTAACCTGGCATAAATCTAGACTTCGAATGGCTGCTTTGACGAATATTTCGTTAGCCAAAATCCCAAGCTTTTGGCTAACGAAATATTCTTCAAAGCAGCAATTCGGAGTCTAGCACTTAGCCAGACCGAGCCCTGCAGATTAAGGTTTCTTATGACGCTGAAACTGGAAGACCAGTCTAGCAGACCGCGCGACGGTCTGTTGAGATAATGTCGTTCTGGTTTTGATGATTGATATTGTTTTTATATTGTTTGAATTAACTATTTGCAAAATTTCAAGTCTCTGGGTTCATGCGTGTGACTGGCTGCTAAGGGTATCTACACGCATAATACGTCTACTATGCATGATTATAATTATACAACACTAGCGACTCGCCCCGGCTTCGCACGGGTGCAATGCTGATCACTATCACTACATAGTATAAAACAAAGTCGCTTCCCGCTGTCTGTCTGTCTCTATGTATGCTTAGAACTTTAAAAATAAGCAACGGATTTTGATGCGGTTTTTTTTTAATAGATAGAGTGATTCAAGAGGAAGGTTTATATGCATATAATACATGCATAATATAGTAGAGAAACACTGATAATTTTAGAGCCATTATTTCTCTTAAAAAGTATAGGATAAAAAATGGTTATTGTGGGTTATCCCTAAGAGATAGACATATGCCATTGCGGACTTTTTTGTAGACCTTTTCAAGGTGTACAATACTGTACTACATTATTTTGATCTATCTCCTAGGGTTAAGCCAGCGTTTGCAATGTAAGCGCAAAAAAATGTGTTTATTTACGACATCACATTAGAAACCCCTAAAATGATCAGTGTTTCTCTACTATATTATGCATGTATTATACATATAAACCTTCCTCTTGAATTACTCTATCTATTAAAAAAAAACGCATCAAAATCCGTTGCGTAGTTTTAAAGATTTAAGCATACATAGGGACAGACAGCGGGAAGCGACTTTGTTTTATACTATGTAGTGATGTAACGTTAAATGCGCAAAACCTGAAAATAGTTTGATCAGAATAACGAGCAGAATTAATTGAACCACGTTTTAATATAGGTCACATTTTTCAAAAAATCTTCATAAATACGTTGCCTTGTCTATTTATTAATAGGTCAAGCAACCCAATGTCAGCGCGGCGCAGCGGCCCGGTGACGACTCCTCCCTCGGTAAAGCGTCGTCGCAGACGCAAGAAACGATCAGAATGGCCAGTAAAACTAAAACAGCACATAAAACCTTTACAATTTTTTTAATGACTAATTTTTCTGTGAAATAGGTCAATTGAATTAAAAATCAGTTGGGGTGTCTGAGGTTTTGCGCATTTTACGTTACACGTTGTAGATTGCAAATTGCAATGTTGTAAACATTAAAATTTGAGAAAGTTCGATTGTTAAATATGTGTCGGATAGGTACTCGAGCTTTATGATGCTTTTCATTAAACGCTTCTATTGTCTCTAAGCGAGACAAATGAGAAATTACGTTTCTAATGCATGGAAACAGGGACGTGGAAAACTTTTGTATCTGAATTAAATAATGTGGCTTGTTCTAGTATCGATTAGAATACTATTTATTTATTTATTTATTTAAACTTCTCGCACAAAAGGTACAAAGGCGGACTTAATGCCTTAGGCATTCTCTACCAGTCAACCAAGGGTGGTGAAGAGATAAGATGGCAGGTGCTTTGGTTGACACGACGAGGATAAAAAAAAAAAAAAAAACACTAGACAAATACTAAAAAATAATACCTTTAATAATGCCTTTTTAACCGACTTTAAGAAAAGGAGGAGGTTCTCAATTCGGTTGAATATTTTTTTTGTGTTTGTTACCAGAACTCCGTTATTTATAAGCCGATGTGCACATTATTTTTTTTTTGTAAAGGATAAGGTATACCCTCATATAAATTTTATTATCTTTGCTTTTGTAGTTTTTGAGTTAGCTTTAATAATAGGGTTTTTTCCATTTAGTTTATATTATTGATGATGTTTTAATAGCTTCCTGTCACTGATATTTACATAGCAAGTAGTTTTATATGCATGAATTTGTGTCGGGTAGGTACAAATAAAAGGTAAAAAATATAATTGGAGATTAAACGAACTTACCTGAAGTGAAGTTCTATCCAAATTATACGAGTTGCTTCGTCCGAAGAGATTAAGATAACAATGTAGTAATACGTCTAGGGTATCGCCTTTCATCCACTAAGTTTGAATATTTTTTTTTTTTTTTTTTTTTTTGTCGGTACTTTGTCTTCCTGATAGTTATGCCTGTACCGCCACTCATTTAGTTGAAAGCCTGGAACCTTTTTTAATATTTCACTTTAGGTATGGGGTTCATAGGGTTGGGAGGGAACTAATCTCTTCGGACGAAGCAACTCGTATAATTTGGATAGAACTTCACTTCAGGTAAGTTCGTTTAATCTCCAATTATACTTCGTTGCTTCGTCCTTCGAGATTAAGATAACAATGTAGATTTTGAAAGATGGTGAAATATTAAAACACTGAATTTTTATACTTAGGTACATGTATATTAATCAAACCTTACAAGTAATAAAGTAATTAAATTGTAGTTTTTCTTTAATTAGGGGTATATAAATTTAAGTTATTAATTTTAAGTAATTAAATCTAACATCGATCAGAGGTTAGGATTGATAAGGCAAATTGATCAGTTTGTTCACATTGAATGTCTCTATGATAATATCTAGCGAAAACATTGGAGCTACCACTCCACCCAGCTGCTTTTCGTATCGTGTCAATATTGATACCAGCTCTATGAGCAGCTGAGGTGGCTGCGTGTCTGGTGGAGTGGGCAGAAAATACTGAAGTGTCAATTCCGCTAATTGATAATATATCTTTTATCCACCGACTGATGGTATTTGTGGTTACTGATTTATGTGGTTTTTTAATACTTATAAAAAGGCTATTGGCATTTTCTCAAATGTTTTGTCCTATCAATATATTCTATAAGAGCCTCAGCGGGACATATTTCCGGTCGATCTTTGTAAAATGGAATATTTAAACAAGGTTGAGATAAACCAGGTCGAGATGTTTTTAACAAATCGTTTATCTTGATCAATATAAGATTATCAGTGACGTTCATATTTTCTAATTTGATTTTGCTAATGGTTTGCACCCTGTGTGCAGTTACAAGTATGAGCAAAGTTACGGCCTTTTTGGTTAAATGTTCGAAACTTAAATTATTATTTGGGTACCATTTTGATAAGAATTCTAAAACTATTGACGGGTCCCAAGTGATATTATATTTTGGGGCTGGAGGACGAAGTCTGTAAAAACCTTTGAATAGCCTAGCAACGCGATCATCAGACCCTACTCTCGATCCTAAGATCAAAGACAGAGCGGAGCGATGACTGTTTAAAGATCCGTATTGTAAGCCGGAATGAAATAACTCAGTGAGAAAATACATAATCATCGGAATTGACGCCTCATGTATTTTGATATTGTGAGTCTTACAAAAGTTTACCCAACGTCGAATGGCAACGTCATATTGTTTTATTGACCTTTCAGATAAAGAAGCTATCATAATATCTAAAGATGATGGTGGTACTCCTCTGTTTCGTAACGCCGTCCTGATAACTTCCCTGCAATCAACGTGAGCTTGGGGACACTGTTGGAAATAGACAATAACACTTTATCAGAGGGTCTAAACTGAACTAATTCTGAACAGAGAAGTTTTTGATAAAGTGGAAACCAGGGTTGCGTGGGCCAAAATGGAACCACAACAATACCCTCCGCCTGGTCGTATATAAGTTTTCTTAATACTTTTAATATAACCGCAAAAGGAGGAAATGCGTAGAAACAAAGATTTGACCAATTTAAAGTAAAAGCATTCACAGCGCATGCTCCTGGGTCTCTATTCCATGAGACGTACTTAACACATTTGTTATTCAACCTTGATGCGAAAAGATCAATTTTTGGTTGCCCAAAGGCTCTCACAATCTTTTCAAAAGCATGATCTTTAATCTCCCATTCGGTATCGGGGTGAGATTTTCTAGACTCAGCATCTGCTATTTCGTTATCTTCCGAGCTTATGTATGAAGCGAATACAAATATACCACGAGCTTCACACCACTGCCACAAAGATTTTGTGATTTCAGTTAAATGTGGAAATCTTACTCCACCCATACGGTTGATATACGAAATAGCAGTTGTGTTGTCAACGCGTAGTAACACCTGACAATTTTTTAATCCTTTTGCGAATGTTTGTAAGCCCAAGAAAGCAGCCAGGAGTTCTAGACAGTTAATATGTTTGTTAGACTCTGTGTTACTCCACTGGCCACTGGCGGTCTCCGCACCGCATGCTGCCCCCCACCCTTTTTTGCTAGCGTCTGAAAATATTTCTAGACAGTAGCTGTCCCGTCTAATAGGATTCACTGCGGTATCAATAGATTTTAACCACCAGGAAAAATCGTCCTGCAAATACTGTGGTAAAGACATGTGGCTATCATAATTACTCGTTTTACACAATGCAAGGTATTTGCATCTTTCCATCTGCTTGGTGTAAAGCCAACCGTACTGAATCGCGGGGCAGGACGAAGTGAGGAGGCCTACCAAGCGAGCAAACTGTCTTATTTTACAACGAGATTTCAATTGAAACGATTGTAACTCTTGTTTAATTAGATTTCGTTTTTCCTTAGGAAGGCTAACATGAAATTCTTTTGTATCTATCACAAAACCAAGGTATTTGCAAATATTACTCGGAATCATACAACTTTTTTTAATGTTAATTATGAATCCTAAGGACTCTAAAATATGTTTTGTCTGTAAAATATTATCTAAGCAATCTTGATAATTATTAGAAATGATACAAATGTCATCTAAGTAGATAGATGACAGATAACCTAATGATCTCAGTAAACAAATTACCGGTTTTAATAGCTTTGTGAACACAAATGGAGCTGTGTTTAAACCAAACGGCAAAACATTGAATTGGTAAATTTGACCCTCGTACCTAAATCGTAGGTACTTTCTATACGTCGGGTGTATAGGTACTAGAAAATACGCATCCTTTAAATCAAAGGTGGCCATGAAACTGTTTCTTGATACTAATTTTAATGTTGTTCTTAGATCTTCAATTTTGAAATGTTCTGTTACGATGTACTTGTTTAGAGACTTTAAGTTTAAAATAAATCTGTTTTTGCCATTGGGTTTTTTAATCAGGAAATAACTAGAAAGAAACTGTCCTTCACATGGTTCACAATGTGAAATAGCACCACTGTTTAGAAGGTCAGTGATGGCCACCTTGTATTTAAAGGACTCACATGAAGTTAATGCAGGTAAACTTGGTTCGTGTAACTGATAGACAGGTTTAGTAAACGGTATCTTGTAACCTCTTATCCACGATAATACAACGAGGTCATTAGTTATCAATTGCCATTGATCATAAAAGTAGGATAACCGACCTGCAAAACGTACCAGGTCTAGCGCCGCGGGGCTTGGCGCTGCTGCAAGCGCGGCTGCTGTCGCGGCTGCTGCTGCACCGGTCGCGGGCGCGGCGCCGGCGCTGTTCTCCTCGCTGTTCCCGCTTGCCGCGCTGTCGGGAACGGAGGCGTCTGGTTTAAAGTCTGGACAGGGGCCTGTCTCGGTCTCTGCGCTGGTGCAGGTCTTCGAACCTGTGTGTTTATTTTAATCTCAGCGCCTGATTTTGATATAGCTTTTGCAGCTTTTAGAGTATCGGTCAGATGTTCGCCAAATAGAAACTTATCGATTTCTGTATTGAACAGTTGATCTTTTATATCTTTCTTGATTGTAGAACATATAAAACTGCGCCGTGTCATGGACTCGCTGTGTTGTGAGTCACACATCAGTCGACCGGCTTCGATCAGTAATTTTATTACCGACTGATCTTTATAACCTGCAGAAAAGAGTATGCTTAGGGCTTCACTTATACAAGATATACTTGCTGCGACCTGCACCTGCTTATTCTCTAAAGCTTTGTCTTTTTTTTATTAGCATCTCCGATAAGGCGGCCTTTATCTCTGGATTTAACTTGGGTGCATCAATCTTTGTGCAGTTCTTTGGAACCAGATGCTTATCAAGCAGCTCCTTTCTGGCATCCTTGGTCAAGCCTGTTGTTGCGATGTGTTCCCAGCGAGCAGATAACTCGCATCTAATGTCTGGTCCATATTTTTTATCCTTTGATGGAGTTTCGCCCAAGAGATTCAGAATCTCTTCGTCCAGCTCAGGAAGCGTTACTTCAACAGGTAGTTCCGATTCCCCTGCCTGTACTGCTTCTGTAGCAGGAACATCATGTATCGTCGAGGTGGACGTACCCGGTTGTGGCTCATCTGAGTCAATAATCGGAGATGACGCGACATCACCTTGAACTTCCATTTCAGCTGGAATAGAAAATGTACCAAATGTAGGTATCGGATAGAAAATAGCGCGGTGATAGTCCTCAAAACTATCCACAACACCAAGTTTATAATCCATACCGATATTCAGAATTACGAAATCGAGTGATAACATTTTGTTATGTAGGTACGTGGATATGATCACAACTACCAATGTTCCTAGTATACAACTAGTGGTTTTAGAGCGGCGATAGTCCTTAAAACTACCCACAACACTATGTTTTAGTCCGTACGGATATAAAATGCAATTATTATTAAGTAGGTCATTAACTAAAGTGAAGGCAACATTCCTTTCAAATGTACACAATCACTAGTAGTATATACCCAATGAATTGGGAATCCAAAATTATGTGAAGGTAACATCCCCATAAGATGTACACAACACTATTTAAGATAATATGACATCATGTCAGATTATGATACGGATATAGTCCGAAAAACTATTCACAATATCTTCCGTTTGTAAAAATAACACTTCAGCTTACCTTCATGGTCCGATAGTACCGGCGACATAATAATATTCGTCGACGAGTTACTACTCTCGGAACAACTTCGAACACGCGACCTTCTGTCGCGTTTATTAAGTTTCCTTTCGAGTTTTCGAATCTTCTTTCTTAAATAATCACTGTCGTCGTTTTTGTGACTACGTTTTGGCATCTTTTTGCACAATTCAAATGAAACGAAGAAAATAACGTGGTGATCGGCGACGCACTAAAACGCGAATGAGTGGCGGTACAGGCATAACTATCAGGAAGACAAAGTACCGACAAAAAAAAAAAAAAAAAAAAAAATATTCAAACTTAGTGGATGAAAGGCGATACCCTAGACGTATTACTACATTGTTATCTTAATCTCGAAGGACGAAGCAACGAAGTATAACTCAAAGAAGAAAAAAACCGAAATCCAAAAAAAAACACTACAAAGTGAGTAATAACTTTAATTTCGGAAGTCGGTGTCAAAAAACGAAAATGCGAACCCAACGATACTGACTTCCGAAATAAAGTTATTTTTCACTTTGTAGTGTTTTTTTTGGAAGTCGGTTGTTTTTTTTTTTGTAAAAAGTTTTGTTAGGATATTACTGTTTAATTGTAATGTATAGGAAATGTATAGGAATCGAGTAAACTTCATTATCTGCAGCTCCTATGATATGTAGGTACCGTCTGGTCCGTAGGTATCGGCTGGAGACACAAATTTTAAACAACTAGGTAAGTAGTTGTTTAAATTTTTTCCAGCCGATATATTCTGTAAAAATGTCACCGTGAAAACTTAGGTGAAGTGAGCTACTAATAACTAATTAATTAATAGCCTCCCGGCCTATTTCGATCACGGTGGATAATCTCAACGCAGATTAGTCAGGTACGCAGGGGATATTATAGTGCACGAGTGTGTGTGTACACACAGGTGCACTCTCTGTTCCTTTTCTCTCATAGTCCCATGAGACGGCAATCCGACACGGCCGGGGAGAGATCAGGCGCAGGACCAACGGCTTTACGTGCTTTCCGAGGCACGGGGGTATTAACTCTTAACCACCTACCACCGCGGTCCCTGAGACCACAACGTATTTTTGCGTTCAAATATTTCGATGTGTAAGTGACATAGGACAGTGCGCATCTATACAACGTGTAACGTTAAATGCGCAAAACCTCAGACACCCCAACTGATTTTTAATTAAATTGGCCTATTTCAGAGAGAAAATAAGTCATTAAAAAAATTGTAAAGGTTTTATGTGCTGTTTTAGTTTTACTGGCCATTCTGATCGTTTCTTGCGTCTGCGACGACGCTTTATCGAGGGAGGAGTCGTCACCGGGCCGCTGCGCCGCGCTGACATTGGCTTGCTTGACCTATTAAAAAATAGACACGACAACTTTTTTAAAGAAGTTTTTTTGAAAAATGTGACCTATATTAAAAAGTGGTTCAATTAATTCTGCTCGTTATTCTGATCAAACTATTTTCAGGTTTTGCGCATTTAACTTTACACGTTGTATATACCTTTTCTACACATCCTTTATTTAGGAAAAACAATAGTCACAAAATGCATTAGTGTTTGTAATGAAAATAAACTTACCTTAACCTTTATTTGCTAGTTGCCATTGCGGTCTCAGGGACCGGTGGTAGGTGGTTACGGGTTAAACCGCCAACTTTCGGACTGTTACTAAGAAATTCCTAATGGAAAATACAATAATACTTTTGTCCGACCTGGGAATCGAACCCAGGACCCGACGCTCAGCAGTCTCAATATTAGTTTAGTCCTGTCACCAGTGACAGGACTAAACTAATATTTATCTTCTGTCCTTTTCATAATATATTATATATATATATTATATATATATTATATTATATACAGGGTGTAACGGAAAGGGGGTATCAACCCTGAAGGAGGTGAATGTGCTCATGAAACTCAACAACTTTCCCCAAAGAACATAAGTCGAAATATGAAAAAAAAATTTGGCCCTCCCTTACAAAACTGACTACCAGCTGATTGATTTACTATGGGAGGGCCAAATTTTTTTTTCATATTTCGACCTATGTTCTTTGGGGAAAGTTGTTGAGTTTCATGAGCACATTCACCTCCTTCAGGGTTGATACCTCCTTTCCGTTACACCCTGTATATTCGACAACTTTCACACAACGCCATCTAGTCCCAAACTAAGCAAAGCTTGTGCTATGAGTACTAGACAACTGATAAACATACATATATATTTCTAAATACATATATATATTATAGATAAATTATACCCAGACAAAGAACAAATGATCGTGCTCATCACACAAACATTTGTCCTAGGTGGGAATCGAACCCACGACCTTGAGCATAGCAGTCAGGGCCACTGACCACTAGACCAACAGGCCTGTCATATAATGAAATACTTAGATAGAAAAAGATGCACTGAACTTAAATTCACCCACCAGATTGTGATTGACATTGTACAGACGCCAGCACATCAAGCTACCCGAAACTGTCAGATTTTCCCAATCAACTTTGAACCTTATAATATAGCGATAAAGTTGAAAATCTATTAAAGAAATCTGACAGATTGTAGTAGCTTGATGTGCTGGCGTCTTTACAAACCTATATGTATGTATGTAAATTTAGTTTAGTTTCTGAATAAGGGAATCGGCGCCATTGGCTAAATCTAACAACCAATTATCTTAGCCAGTCAAATCCTAGCAGAGAAGACCTTTCAATACGAACTATGCAGTCTAAATCCATTTAATTCGTTCATATAACGGTATGGCCCTCAGAGCCTTTCAAAAGGTTATTCGCAATTCTTACTAATGTAAGTCTAAGCAATGCTATACGTTGTTGGGCATGGGAACCGGGCATTATCGCGCAATTTTAGCTAGTTTGCGCGATAATGCGGGGCTAACTAGCTAATAAAATTAATGACAAAAAATTGTAGTTAATTATTACTATTATTTCCCCCTAATAACGGTACCCTAATTGCGTAACACACTATTAGGTACTCTCAATTTGAATCATTTTGAAGCATATTGCTAATCCATTGCTCTATATGTTCGAAAAATGTGTCTGCTGTAATAATGTAAATAATGCAATGAATGTTGTTGCATGTCCAAATGAAACCCATTGCTACTGATAGTGTGTTACGCAATTACCCTGCTGGTTGTGAAAAAAAAACAACTGTCAATTTTATAGTTACATTTTGTAGGTCAATAAACTTTATTACACATTTAGATCCAGTTCTAACCTTGCATAGCAATTTATGTAAAATGTAAATGATGCTAAGAAATCGATAATGGCGCCGAATCCCTTGTTCACAAACTAAACTAAATTTAAGCTCACTGCATCTTTTTCTTTCTATATCATTAAGAAAAGGACAGAGATAAATTTTAGTTTAGTCTTGTCGAATTAGCGCCTGACGTAAATTGACGTATTTTTAGTAGCCAATTTTTTAATAACGTCTAAACTTTTCTATGGAGTATCTTAATTTGACAGGACTAAACTAATATTTATCTTCTGTCCTTTTCTTAATGAAATAGAAAGAAAAAGATGCACAGAACTTAAATTTAATTTAGTTTGTGAACAAGGTGTCGGCGCCAATACTTACATCCTACATGTAATATTACGACTGTATGTTCCTATAACTAATCCAGTAAAGGGCTTAGAAACAGTTTCCCGACACGTAGGTAATAAGGCAACCACGCGGGCATTTTGTAGGTTTCTGATTCTATAAAAGTCAATAAATGTGACTGTTTTCCCCGTTGCATTCATACAGGTACCGTGAAACCGGCCATCATTGCCCGCATTTCTACTTATTTTTGAGATTTTGCAAAAAATATTTACCAGAACTCGTAATAAAGTCGACCATGGTAGCAATTACTGTTTAAGGCTTAAAATCACGAAATATGGTGTTTCTAACCTTAACAGAATCCTTGAAAAAGGCGACTGAATAGCCGGGCAAAATTATACGCACAACCGTCCAACATTGCTCAACCTTCATTTCTCTAAAATTATGAGTTCTAAAGCTTGAGTAACAGGGTATGTTTTAGTGAATCATGCAAAGTTGCCATCCTTCGTGATCAATATGTCAAAAACATATTACTTTTTATTTTACTGAGGTGGGCAATGTTACACTACACACCAGGGACTTTTTCATACATAGTAAAATAGTGGATTAGGGTTGATACATATTAATGTGATAAATAATAATCTGTTCAAATATAAACTCTTTTATTATCAATAATCATTCAAGTACAATCTTTATAAACTGCAAGTATATAACAATGTTTTTTCTGCTGATCTCAAGGACATCCTATTTTTTTTTTACATTTTCTACCGCGAGCTGTAGCATCTCTTCTGAATAATTTTTATAGGGCCGAGACCCGAGGACTCTGCGATTTCTTTTCGTAGGCTTTCCCATACTGCAAACAAACAGACTAAATGTAGGTAGGTAACTAGACTAAAATACAGGAATATCATACTTTTTCTGCACTTATCCCAATTTATTTGAGGTTGGCACAGCATGTCTTCTACCAAACATCTCTATCAGCCGTCATCCAAGAATTTATTCTCTTTCGTTTCTTGGTCATTTTATGCTTTTATAGACATCCACGTTTAGACTTATACCTACTCAGAACTTTCCCGAAACATGTTTTTCATTCCTCTGCATCACATTTCCATACCATGACAACCGATAAAACTATTTTAAAATACTGTAATGGGTGACAACCCTAACATTATTTTTGCAGTGGGCAATGTTGTCACTCCTATGTTCATGCAAATTCGGGAATCATTGCCCACTCCATTATCTTCAAGATTTTACGTTTTAAAGGCCTCAAAGTAGCATAAAAATGAAGCGCGATATTTATAATTACTCTGATATTAAAATAACTTACCTGAGAGATGTAGTACGCTGACAGTAAGTAAAAACATAAAACAAGATTTTGGCACCACCTCACACCAGTCCTCCTTTCAACATGTCTCGCTGACAACTGAGTGAACTTAGCACCGTAACTGATATTTAATGTTGTCAGAAAAATGTTTAAATTTACCCTAAAAATTAAATAATGTTGTCAGCTAAATACAATTACTTACAATTCTTTATTTTAGTTATTTTTCGTGTTCGGGCAAAGATATCTGCTAAGGGCAATGATGGCCGGTTTTACGGTACCTATATAGATAAATACTTTTTGTGGGACTTCACTGTCATTGTCATGGATTTCTCCCACAACGACCATTGCCACTGCCAGGCCACGGTAATAATATTACCGTGGCCAGGCTCTGACAATAAGCAGGATCAATAAAAAAACCCAGGCAGGTAGATATGTTAGGGACTTACTTTTATGATAAATTAAATACTAAATAATTAATTGATCGGGTAACGACGACAGAAATGCTATCAAGTTTTGGTTGACATGTGGAAATACTATTCAAAATGCTTTGTTCTCTTTCGAATAATTTCCTTCCCTATGACATGACATGATAAATAATTAAAGTCGGGCCGTTGGGAGAATGAGTTCCTGACACCTTTCAGTGCGACAATTCTAGTAACTAATAGAGATCAAATTCCCAAAATACGAATTCGTTTGTACAAAACTGACAAGGGTCAAGAACACACTCTCGACGGCCGGACCTATGATGGAGATTAATAAAAAAAAAATAACCCTCACTTCACTCACCTAATTTTGCATACTGTGTGCTGTAATGTGAACTTTTTGACGGGCAGTTATTTGAAATTCAGTGCCATCTGTTGGCAAGCTATGAAGGCATCGTGAATGCAAAGTGAGTACGAATACTTTATTAAAATTTCACGATAGTAAACAGCTTATTCCAACTATATCGCACGTGTCCTTATTTTCAACCATTGTTTTTATTTTAATACTCACTAACTTTGATGCCTCTTATCTCGAAGATTGGCTAGGCAGCAGGCATTGTAGTTCTGCGTGAATTGTATAGATGGCGTTACTTTCAGGAATGATGCCTTGCTGCTTCGGAACTAGTTCAGAAAAAAGAGAAATACTTAATTTTAACATTTATTGTTAATTTAATAAACAATACTATTAATCCTATTTATGTGTAGCTTTATTATAGGCCCATTGCCAACAATAACACGTTAGTAAACCTACCTAGAATCATTCAGAATATTTAACCATTTTGGCAATCAGCAGCCTATTCACTTTTTATGAAAGTGTGATATTTCTTCGGCTTGACCTTGGCTATTGGAGGTGGTGAGACGGTTGGCACCCCACGCCGTCTCGTTCCGGCTGGTGCCCCCGTGCTTCCGTCGCGCTCCGCCACGCGCCTCGCGCCGCTGACCCCTGCCTCGTCATAGGGGAGGTGCCCCACGAAAGTGCCCTTATTACAATTTTACCTCCGGGACTTACATCCGAGAGGAAACCAGCGACAAGGATCTCTAGTTCGTTAACTGACAAAATTGTGGAGTGGTCACCCATTCAGAAATCCCGAGGAACAGTTCCACTTCTAAATTGGTTCAACTTCGGTAGTGAGTTACGGCCATTACAGGCGAATGCTATTAGACGATTCGGTGTCAATTGTTTGTAATTGCACAGGTGGGAGGATTGTTTACACGACGTGCGAGCACCGAGCACCTTTCAATGGCTCGGCCACCTACACGGAGGGAGGGGGGAGAAGCTGTGACCTGCCGGCCCTCCCCCCGCGCCCCGAAGGCGCCGCCGACCGGCGCACGCGCAGAAAGCCAAGCCAGTTGCTCGCCGCGCAGCCTCCAGCTTGTTTACGTCTATTATAATATGTGACGTTTACCCCTTTACTAATTACCGAAATTCGATGTTTTTTGTGGTGCATGTGATACCCCTGTGAACATTTTTCGACAAGTGAGGCAGGTTGAAAACGTAGCTGTTGTGTTACCAATGTTCCCATTCTGAGTTGAAGGCATTGTGTCATTGTACGCTTTTGCCAGTTATATTGCATTTGCACAAAAGTTGCAGAGCTGGTTCCTGTGATAACATGGCATGATAGACAATGGATGACGTATCCTTTATTTTTACGTCATACCATCTTGAGGCTGAGCATGTCTGTGGGAAATTCGGTGGCTAATTTATTTTCCGCTAGTGTTTTAAATTGAGCGTACTGTAGTATTTATAGGTTTCTCATTTGGTTGAGGGTGTCTGTTAGGTGGCTACTAGGGTTGCTGTTGTCAAATATTGTTCGTAGTTTCTATATATTATAACTTGAATCGTAGTAAACTGCATGATGTGATGCGTGTCTACATCTATTGTTAGTTGAAAATTGCAAAACTAACAATTAAAAAACTCAAGTTACTGTTCAGGTTTCTGTTCAGGGATCGTTGCACCTATGTACGAGTACATGGCCATAATCAAGGCATTGTGATTGGTCCGCAGCACATGAAGCATAGCGTGACCGCTGAACCATAACCGTTGATGCAGACCTGTGTGTAAAGACCTGACTCAGCGTATAGAGGTTAAAAATTAAATATAATTAAAGTACTTGAAATAAAATACCGATTCACGTTTCATTTACACAAATGTAGACGTTAGCACACATTTTAGCTTTTGCGAAAAAACATGATGAAGCATCAGCGATTATTTATTTGGAATACACAACGGCATCCGTTGAGGTTGACACACTTTATCAACCGTTCAATAAGGCAATGAAAATGAGCTGCTATTATTGTGAATTTCTCATAACGCGAGGCGACGCGATCACGGGAACTAATCAGTATCATTGCCACGGGTTTGTATTGCCATTGTTGTTTGAAGAGCGATCTTTTAACATAATAGTTACTCCGGCGCCGATCTAGATACCCAGATCTCGAGGTAGAAAGCGTCGTGAGACTCGCGACACTACGAAGTCACTTATCAAATGTAATATTAATTCCGCCTCTTTCTTTGCCCCTATAACTCGATTTTCAGTATCGAACTTTTGAGTTCGCCGAAAAAGGTATTCTTGGTTGCATCACTTGCGTGCAACACAAATAGGTTAAGACCTTAAGACGTCTTATTACTTGCAACAGCTATTTAAGCATTACTTGCTGGTAATTAAGTCGTTCAGTAATACTCATCTTATCGTAACTTGGAACAAATGAGGTCCCACGTAGTTTCGTTAGCACACATCGCAACTGGCGTTGACAATGGGTTTCGGTTTGAAACGTTGAATGATGAAGTCTTGTTCTTAATCGTCGATTGTTCGCTCGATTGCATTCAGTCAATCTTACATACATACATGGCGATAGTGAATTTACGCTAGTTAACGCCGTCACTGCATTCAGTACTCAAACTTCAAAATACGAGCAAGTAACAAATGGAACTTAATGGGATTTTCTCTTCTAAATACCAGTTTTCTCTGCTCATTTTCCCGTACCTACATACCTTCAGAGAAAATGTTATTCCCATCGTAAAGTTTCAAAACCGCGTGACAAAGGCATGCAAACTGGCGGAGTCAACGTTTTGCGAGCTATGCGCTAATGTTCACTATGTGGTAATTATTCCTGCATGTTGCTAGTTTGCGAGCCTTTAGTTAGAACTCTCCGGGAGTTTTTGCGGTAATTCATGAAAATATACGTTTATGCATCATTGCGTTGCTTTGAAATTAAATAATGGGCACGTTGAATTTCATCATTAGCATTTTTGAAATGTTAAACAGATTATAAGGCAATTTAAATGCAGTAGCGTACTAAGCTGTATTAGATTGCAACTTGTTTAGGTGGAGGATTAGGTTTAACTAAATGAACATTATCGTGGATTCCGTTGTGCAACTGGTGACATCAAAAGTAAATTGGACGGCAATTCAGTTTGCCGTTGTTTGCGGATATTACAATGGAATGGAAGACTAATCAAAGCTTCATACTATGTTACAAAACCGTTGTTATGTCCAATCAACTGCCGGTTATTGGATATGACTGTAACAGATTGTGCTAAAACAGACACAGTCTCGTTGATTGTGAGTGAGTTTTCACTTTCCGTGTCTTTATCGGAAATATTAATGTAGTGGTCTAACAGCTTCACGCATTTGGTCCTACAAGTTTTGTCTATATTGTGTAAGTCATCGAAGATGGGCCTGTCTAGTGGGCAGGAGATTTTCATAGATTCCTGTTTTATTCGGAGGTGGTTGTTTAGTCGTTACTCGGCCTTTTTATGGAGGCTGAGTCGGCGTGGTAACTTGAAACTACGACGTACTTCAAAAGTTTTAAGATTCCCGCGCGTTGATCGTAGATACAGGAGGCATTGTATGTCTTGGAGTGTGAGGCAGTGAAGGTGCAATAGATTGGAGGGGCGGTGATATTCGGATAACGATGGCCAGCGATAACGCGGAGGCCGCGGAGAGCGCCGCAGTGCTCGCAGTGCCGCGCGGTGCCGGCTCAGCGGCTCGGTCGCCACACTCCACTATTTTTTCAACACCGCGTCTGGTCACAAGGTTGGCGGCCGTATTATTGTGACTTGTGTACACGTACATCGGTGTTGTCAGTGTAATAAGTTTTTTAATACGCATTTAGTTGAATAAATTCTCATTATTTAAAACAGCACTAGCGTACAGTGCTCGTTTCTTGTTTTGTAACTTTCTTCTAAACATTCATTGGTTTTGTTTACTTTTTGGCGAACACAACAGTTACTTGAAAACAATGCCAATCTTCCCTGAATTGGAACTGTAATTCAGTGCTTAGTGGTGGTTATCGTTAAGATGAAGGAGTCCACTCCTCGATGCGAGGATGTGGCCGACAAACTGGTGCGTCTGTTCGGATGGAGACAGACGTACCCCGTGCAGAAATTACAGAGGAGCATACTGCCCCAGACCAATGAAACGGTAAGATTCATTGTACCAAATATTTCAAAGACGTTCTGTTAAACATTAATCTAATAGCTTAAATGCATTTCATGTGAATTCGTAATCGTCACACGAAATGTCTAGCAGCAAACTGCAAACATTAATTCAGCACATGATTCTAGAGCCCCTAGCGTAGAAATATTTCGTAGGTTATTAAAAAAAAAAACAGCTGTTTCATACAAAAGTGCAATACCGACGCGGTCAAAATCAATGGAGCAGCTAATATTATTTTGAATAATTAACGAAACATTTCGACACAAGCAGCACCCTAATTGCGTAACACACTATTACTCTCAATTTGAATTATTTTGAAGCATATTGCTAATCCATTGCTCCATATGTTCGAAAAATGTGTCTGCTCAACAACGTAAATAACGCAATGAATGTTTTTGAACTGTCAAAATGAAACCCATTGCTACTGATAGTGTGTTACGCAATTACCCTGCGGGTTCTGAATCATGTTGAATCCATGATCCTAATTGCGTAAGACACTATAAATCTCAATCTGAATCATTTTGAAGGATACTGCTAATCCTTTGCTCCGTATGTTCGAAAAATGTGTTTATTCAACAACGTAAATAACGCAATGAATGTTGTTGAATTGTCAAAATGAAACCCATTGCTACTGATAGTGTGTAACGCAATTATCCCGCAGGTTGCGTCGATGTCCCTGTCACTCTGTATACATAAATTATGTTTATAAGCTGATGTTGATAATGACGAAAACGACGATACGGATAAAGCTAAATACATAATTTCATCATATTTTTTTTACAGTTGGCTAGGTATTTTCCTAGCTCTATCATTGAAGCCACTAAAACCACGCTTGTTTGTTTTCATAAAATAGATAGGTACAGTTTTCATTTTAGGCGCCAATTTGTTGAACGAGTCACTTGATGAAAGATAATTAACTTTATCATTAAGTATATACGTACTTTATATAGAAAACTAATCAAACCAGGTTAACTAATCTAAAATAGATTTGTTAGAAGATTTTCTGGCAAGCATTAATGGGCATTGTAATTGAGGAGCGTCGGAACGAAAACCGATATATCGAATTTACCATATTTTTCACAAATTAAAAAAAGGTTGTAAGTTTTTTAATGTTACAAAAGTGGAAAATTATAGCATGTCAATTTGCAGTTAAAGTGACATCGATTGATGTGTGAAACTTGACGGAGGGTAGATACTTAATTTAGGGAGATACTTGGCGGACAAGTATGGATATATCGGTTTTTGACGCGATTATTTGGATATATCGGTTTTTGACGAAACCAAAATGGATATGTCGGTATTGAACTGAATTGAATTTGAACCGACCATTGTTGAATTGTGTAAAACTTAAAAAGAATTATCGGTTTTTAATCCAACAACAAGAACATGTTGAATTTAAAAATGTATTTGTCGGGTTTGATTTGACCACAGTATTTTGATATTTTTTTTAAGATGGATGTAACTGTTTTTTTATTGATTTCTTTCCTGAAGGGTGTATAATTAAACATTTTGTAACAGAAAAAAAAAAATGTCTTAATTAAGACATATCGGTTTTTGTTCCGACGCTCCTCAATTATTAATCATTATAAATTGACTCTGATAGTGATTATTAGTGATACCAAACCATATAAAGGAAAGTGTTAAAATAAAACTGTAATTTATTTATTTAATACTTCAAGCACACACACATGTACTCTGTACATGTGTTTACACATGTACAGAGGTGGACTTAATGCCATAGGCATTTTATACCTATGGGTGATGCAGAGGGGCCCGTGGCTAAATAATAACAGCCGCACAGGTCGATCGATCAGGTTAAGCTACGCTTGCCGTGGATGGGTGACCATCTTTACATACCGAGACCCCTCCGTACCTCGAAAAGCACGTTAAGCCGTTGGTCCCGGCTGTCATTCGTAGATTCGTAGACAGTCGTTACTGGTAGTCAGAAGCCCGAAAATCTGACAACCAGTCTTACCAAGGGGTATCGTATTACCCAGTAACTGGTTTGTGGAGGTCAGATAGGCAGTCGCTCCACGTAAAATACTGGTATTCAGCTGCATCCGGATAGACTGGAAGCCGACCCCAACATAGTTGGGAAAAGGCTACGCAGATGATGATGATGATAATTAGTTGTTTTGATTTCAGTATTGCCTGGCTTAGATGATAGCAATCATATTCGCAAGGTGTCGTAAGTTCGCAGATTGTTATTCATTTATTAGGGTTCCGTACCCAAAGGGTAAAACGGGACCCTATTACTAAGACTCTGCTGTCCGTTCGTCCGTCCGTCGTCTCATGAACCGTGATACTTAGACAGTTGAAATTTTCACAGATGATGTATTTCTGTTGCCGCTATAACAATAAATACTAAAAAACAGAATAAAATAAATATTTAACCCTTTACCGCATAGGAAACCATATATGGTTGGACATGTTTACAGTTTATTTACTCTAAAAAAATAAAAAAACTAGCGTATAAATCCTAATGGGGTTTGTTTTTCATATCATTAGCAATAATAAAACACAACTATTTTGTCTATCATCACATACCACTTGGACATTAAAAAAAAAATAATAATAAATTAAAAAAATAGCACTATAATTCATTCTGAAGCTTTAATAAAGACATTAAAGTAAAAAAAAAAAAAATTGTCACTTATTTAATATATCATGCAGTAAAGGGTTAAGGGGGCTCCCATACAACAGACATGATTTTTTTGTTTATAGATTCGCACTTGGCCGGTTTTTTTCAAGTTCTTTTGAACAGTTACATCTATACGGCCTTTATCATATCTACTCACGGAAAAAAGGAACTGCCTTTCTACAGATTGCCCCACTTCTATTAGTTCCCTTCCATACCTAGAATCTTGTGTAGCAAGTGAAAGATTGCAGTAACAATTTACCAATTAGTCCGGGAAAATCCACACCTTTCTTTAATACAAATTCTAACCACTTCCTATAATGTCGCCTGTCTCGTTACGTACGCATGATACTATTGTTGCCAATTACTTTCACGGAGCTCTTTTATTATCTGAAAGTGGAAAGTACTTCATTAAATCAACTCACTTATAAGTCGCAATTACGTTGCCGATGGTACCGCCCTGTATATTCACGCGATACGGACGTTGAACCATGCGTATGAGTTGCATACGGAGTTAAATTACACAATAAGTTACTTCTGTAGCCAATGTAGCCTTGCCTAGGAAAATACAATCTAGTTGTGTAATCAAATTTTGTGGAATACCTACTGATAAATTTGTCGTTAGTTCGATAAGTATGATGTAATGTATGCATGCCATGCCACGCTTGAACCAACGCGTAGAGAAAGGTAAACAGGATAAGTGTCGAATAGTCTTTGGCCATTATATGTAATGTCATGACGTTGATGCGAGGTCTATTGAAGTTTGGAAGTTATGTTAAGCTATGGTGACTTCTCGTGGAAGTGCTCCGGCATTATACTCATCATCTTTCACCCCCCCCCCCAAAAACGTACAATGCCTCTTCATGACATCGACAGACATTGTCAAATACCCCTATAGCCCTGTTACTGTAGTAAAGCAAAACGTAAAATAATGAACAACAAAAAATAATTTCCTTGAAAAAAATCAGATTAAGCAATACACCAACATTTTCTAGTTCATCTCTCCAAGTACTTCAGATTAACTTGGCGATCTGACTAATTGGTCTACATGATTACAGTTCATTAATTACCTGATCAACCTTGAGCGTAATCAGTGACATTCCAGGCGGGGTACGTTTTACGACTTGTATGCGTAAGTGGTAGGTAGGCATCTGATAACACCTGTTCTACCGCACGTCGACAGCCGCTGGTATTTATTGGAAGACAATTAAGACGAATAATTAATAAAAAATATAAAAGCTTGGATGATAAGCTGTAGCAACATCAACTTCGTCACTGGAGTCTTCATCTTAAGACACGATCACGAAGAGCGGTTTTTCTACAGCTAGTTAACTCCTTTGGGAACAGAGATTTGTCTGTGATATTATAACTATTATTTTGGTTTAGATATCAATTTTTTTGGGATTTCTACTCGTTTGGTAGGCTCAGAGAACGCAGCTGGCTCTAATGGAATTGTATATACTAAAGAGCGGGAGCTTTCTAAAAGTTATATGAGATCGCCCAAACGTTGGTTGATATCTGATACAGCCCCTAATTTGTAAAGGCTAGACTTTTGTTCGCGACAAGGTGTCTCCTATTGAAGTTACATTAATGACCTAGGGTTATTGAGCACAAAATGCAAATCCGAAACCCGGATTCTGATGTCATGAGGTAGTGTCATGCAGAGTAATGATCCTAGTGCTCATAACACGAGCGGGACACGTCAACGTCAGGGGCATCGGCGGCTGTAGTTGCCTCTGGCTTTGACGCCTACCGCTCGAGTATATGAGCACTAAGGAGGAGGCACGACATTTTACATTTAAATCATCATCTGCCTAGCCTTTTCCCAACTATGTTGGGGTCGGCTTCCAGTCTAAGCGGATGCAGCTGAATACCAGTACTTTACATGGAGCGACTGCCTATCTGACCTCCACAACCCAGTTACTGGGTAATACGATACCCCTTGGTAAGACTGGTTGTCAGACTTTCGGGCTTCTGACTACGCGTAACGACTGACAAAGATCCACGAATGACAGCCGGGACCAACGGCTTAACGTGCTTTTCGAGGCACGGAGGGGTCTCGATATGTAAAGATGGTCACCCATCCACAGACCAACCGCGGCAAGCGCAGCTTAACCTGATCGATCGACCTGTGCGAGTGTTATTATTTAGACACGGGCCCCTCCATTTTACATTTGAATGTTTAGTTTAAATCACAAGCTACTTCTATTTAGCAGTCAAATTTCATAAACGTTGGTCCTTAAGCAAATATTGAATCATTATCGGGCTTGGCTTGTTTATGTTCGCAATGGATTTCTATGATAATTATGTATAAACATTGGCCAAGCCTTTTAAACTTGTTTGAACTGATATGAAAAAGGGGCGGTTTGAAGGTCCTTTAGAGCTCTTACACACCACACGCGTTTCGCTATCGCGCGTTGTCGGCACTGCTAAAGTCGAAAAAGGCAGATTGCTTGCGATTGCATAGCTGCAAACTCACGAAGTTTACAGCGTGTTTGCATACATCAAAAAAAAAAAAAACAAATCAGCTGTTCCCCACGTGTTCGCATAACTCGTCGAAATGTAGGGAATAACTCATTTTTTTTCGCGATTTCAGGTTTGGTCCCATAGTAAAAGTTGTTCATAATGATGAGTACAATGACCCCTTATGGGACTATGATCCGATTCCGTTTTTGTAACAATATTTTGATTTAAAAGAGTTTCTTGTACGTTCTTCTCCATAGAAACCTACTACGCTTTGGAACGTAATTAGCTTAATCTTTCTGACTGACCGACTTCTTTGACAATTCAAAAGTGCTTATGGGTTCATTGAAATTAAAGCTTTAAGTTTATACTGTAATTGGGGTAACTAGGCCCCGTCGTCCCCATCTTCCTTACATAAAATCTTTTAAGCGCCTTGGTACGCACTTGGTCAGCGTAACACTAAATCCAGCCTTTCGAAGGAACTTTTGCGCGTTTCAATACCTACCCCATGGGACCTAATACCGTAACTGCATAGCCCATCGGCAAACTGTTAGGGTGCGTTTCCACAGAAGCGGAGCTGGGCGGAGCGGAGCGGAGACGTGTAGGAATCGTCCAATCACAGACGAGACGAGTGACGCGATGAGGATTTCAACCATTGTGATTAGTCGATTCCTGCACGTCTCTGCTCCGCTTCGCCCAGCTCCGCTTCTGTGGAAACGCACCCTTAATCTAAACTTGGCTCGTGACAGTGGCAAAAGAACTGTATAATAAAATTGTAAAGCAAAATGAATCTTAGCGAGCGTGACAGACTAATTATAGCTAATCTGGAAAAACCGTGCTGTTTTCTATTGTTTGTGATAAACCGGCTAATTAAGAGTACTTTACAAGTAAGATGGAATAGGTATGCTGTCGTTTGCATGCGTCGTATCTTCTAGGTCACAATACTGATATTATCGCTAGCTATTATGATGCTACTTGCGGTGGTATAACAACTCTTTTCTGTTCATAACAATTAGGTAGGTATTTAGTTGTATATCACATTGGACTTGAAAGTATTCAAGACAGGTTGGTCAGAAAAGTCTACACAAAAACTGTTCCACATTCCCGCTATCACCAGGGTAGTACCGTAACCTAGCGTAGAGTTTGCGTAGGTTCGGCGTATACGTTGCGTAGACTATTCGACGATCGAGATGTAGTTGACATGACTTTCAGTAACGTATCAACTAGGTATTTATTCAAAATAGTGACGAAGTTGTTTGTTTGTACTGGCAAACTGTTGCTGCATTTGGCAGACTGAGGAACAGTTACAGGTACCTGTATTGTGGAGAAAGGTGTGGCCGTGATATTTTCTTCATATCAATTGCTGTCTGTGGTTGATGCTTGGTCTTGTAAGCTTTCTCTTATCTCTAGAAATACGAAGTGAATGTAAGCGCGGTTTTATATCACAACATAACGGCTCTACCTGGTAGGTTGTGAACTTTTGACACATGCAATTTAATGTATGAATACTATATAGCATATAGGGTGACTGGTAATTAGTGATCGATACTTAAACACATGATTCTACTCATGACAACAAACAACTTTTACTATGGGACCAAGCCTGAAATCGCGAAAAAAAATCAGCTGTTCCCTACATTTTGGAGACTCGTACGAAAATAAATGTATTTGGTCCGATAGTAAAACTTGTTTGTTGTCATGAGTAGAATCATGTGTTTAAGTATCGGTCACTAATTACCAGTCACCCTATACAAGGTGTAACTTAAATAACGCACAACCTCTTAAGGGGTCATTGTACATCATCATTATTATGAACAACTTTTACTATGGGACCAAACCTGAAATCGGGAAGAAAAAATCACCTGTTTCCTACATTTTGACGAGTTATGCGAACATAAATGTAGGGGGCAGCTGAATTTTTTTAATGCGATTTCTGGTTTGGTCCCATAGTAAAAGTTGTTCATAATGATGAGTACAATGACCCCTTAAGAGGTTGTGCGTTAGTTAAGTTACAAGCTGTATACTCGTACTATATAGCATACAATGTTCCCAGTGCTGGGACACAAGCCTGCGCTCTTCGAGAGAGAGTGGGTGAGAGTGGTGGTGGAGAGTGGTGTGGTCTACCACGCGGGCTCAGTGCGGCACCCTATGGGGGCGTCCATTAATTACGTGAGACGTTCAAGGGGTGAGGGGGTCGAGCCAAATCTCACCTAATCTTACTTTGGGGGAAGAGGGGGTCTCGGCAAATATCAGGTTTTTTTTTTCCGTAAGAAACAGAGTAAAGGAACAGTTGGGGGCAGAAAATGTCTAAAAACGCCATAGATATAACACGATAGAGGATATTTAAACTGGTACTCGTATCATAAGTTTCTAACTTCACAGCAAACCTAATTAATAGTCATAGAACCTAACGTAATGTCACCTATTTTATTCAGATTAAAATAATTTAGTTATTTATTAACTCAACATCACTATCATTACAGGAATTACTACTCGTATACAACGTGTAACGTTAAATGCGCAAAACCTGAAAATAGTTTGATCAGACTAACGAGCAGAATTAATTGAACCACTTTTTAATATAGGTCACATTTTTCAAAAAATCTTCATTAAAAACGTTGCCGTGTCTATCCAATGTGAACGCGGCGCAGCGGCCCGGTGACGACTCCTCCCTCGATAAAGCGTCGTCGCAGACACAAGAAACGATCAGAATGGCCAGTAAAACTAAAACAGCACATAAAACCTTTACAATTTTTTTATGACTTATTTTCTCTGTGAAATAGGTCAATTGAATTAAAAATCAGTTGGAGTGTCTGAGGTTTTGCGCATTTAACGTTACACGTTGTATACGTAAATAGCAACGAATACCTAATTAATTAATAAAAATAAGAATTATAACTTAAACTAAAACTATTCACAAACTAAAATATAGCGTCGTAAAATTCACCCCAGAAACTGGCGGCATTACCACGTTGTATGGCAATGCTTAGCCTCTGGTCAAGGTAAAAGCCAGCCCTTGGGTCACGGGAAGTTTAAAACATCAGTAAAGATCTAAGGCAGTCTCAAGAAAAGGTCCTATTTGTACTAGATTGTCACGAACATGGAATTTGAAGAGACATTGCAGCAAAAACTCATTACCTACTTATCTAGAGATTATTTGACGACCGTAAGAAAGTACATACGCCAGTACATCAAGCTACCCGAAACCGTCAAATTTTCTCAATCAACTTTGCTTTAGCGATAAAGTTGAAAATCTATTAAAGAAAGAACAATGGCGAAATTTTAGCTGAGTTAAATTTGAGCGTCTAAACGTGACTTATGTACGAAGGAAGTTCCATTATTTTTCTACGTTTTTTCAAAGTATCACATTAACTAGTCCAGGCCGGATAAAAAAAATATTTTAAATGAAAAGTTAATTGTTTTTTTCATTACCGTTTAGTGTTGCCATTTTATATTTATTCTGCCAAGTGACAGTATAAAAAAAAAGTACAGCATTATTGAATTATAATCAGTTTTATTTTGTTATTATAATTAAACGGAGTAAGTGAATTAACAACGCAGTTTATTTTTAAGTGTAAGTGTTCATTGCAGGGAGGTAAAAACACGTGTAAAAAATAAATGAATTACTTTTAATTATTGACCAGCAAAAAGACTAGTATCCCAAATAAAAAAAAATATATAGCTTGGCTATTGACGATTGTTGATTGGTTGCTGTAGGTCGATACCATACTCACCATACACGATCACTGACGCTTGCGTTCTGTGTTTTGTTTTCGATTGTTTTTCCCGTTTTCTTTCATTTTTACTTGACCCGGACTGCTTATGGACTGTAATATTGCCCTGTGTGACCCTGTGCTTGTTTAAGGACTCTCGAGATTTTCCCTGTGTGACATTGTGCTTTTTCTTTACTGGACACCGATCTTGCCTAATTGTTTGGATTAGTTACTATTGAACTAGTGTTTGAAACCGCTACGATGGAAAGTCGTCGTGGCAGACCAACACGAATCCTGTGTATCAACTGTAATATATGCGTCAATACACTGCGACGATATTATGCCAGTATTGTTGTAATTGTTTAGTTGGTCGGCGCACAGTAGGATGTTGCGCTCATGTAATGACGCTAGCTAGTCTGGTACTTAGGATGGGCCAGACATCAACAAAATATTACCACACCTGCAGAATTTCTTGATGAAATCATTGTTAGAGAGGATGATGAAGAATAAATAGATGTAAAAACAAACTTGTTTTATTGATTCACATCAACTTAACATATTCCTCACACATTCTAGGATTTTATAAATACTTGCTAAGCTGAAACTTAGCAAGTGCTTTTAAAATCCTAGAATGTTAATCCTATGGCTTGCCTCAATATCTAAAACAATGCTCATGGTGACTGGCAGCCTTAGACCTGTTTTAAACACCTATTGTGTACACATTTTAACGTACCGTGTATTTTATCTTGACGGTAGCGTCAAGTATACTCGGTAAACGACCAATATTTGCTTCAATCAAGACTTGTCAAGTGCATTTGATCGTCTCGGGACCCTTAGCCAAGTTACCATAGACATAACCTACAAAAGTTCATGACTGAATATCTATTATTCTCGGCCTTCCCTAACAAAAATTCTTGCACAAACTAATTCAGAAGGTGACGCTGAGTTAAACAAGATATTTTTCATTTAAAGACGTAGGAATTTAATCTCAGCTAAAACAATGTATGGGCGGCTGCCATTGTTCTTTGACAGGTTTAAGTAGCTTGATGTGCTGCCGTCTGTACAGACTGGCCATCACATCAAGCTACCCGAAACTGTCAGATTTTCCCAATCAACTTTGAACCTTATGCTTTAGCGATAAAGTAGAAAATCTATTAAAGAAATTTGACAGGTTTTAGTAGCTTGATGTGCTGCCGTCTGTACATACATACAGCCACTCAATGAGTAACAACTTATGAAAGGCAGGTATATATTGCGACCCTTCTCTTTGGTATACTTATTATAATCACATAATCGTCTTACGAAGCCTTGGAAAGATGATTCCGAGATTCTGAAAATGATGTGCCTGCCTATTATATTACGTAGGTTTATTTTCATAGGGAATGCTATAGGTAGGAAAATAGTTCATGCATGCCGCTAGAAAAAGATAAGCCAGTCAACAAGGTTAGTAGGGCTGATTAGGGCTTCCAACATTTTTTTTTTTTAATAAAAAATGTAAACAAATGTAAAAAATTAAAATTTAATTAGTAAATGTAATGTAATAAATACATATTGACATCATTTTTAATGATTCTTTTTAGTTTAGTTTTTGAACAAGGATGTCGGCGCCAATATCAACCCGAGACCCTTGGACTGACTGTCTGATTTGTGTGTGAAGACTGTTTTAAGGAACCCACCTGCTGCATGATGTGGGACATGACTATGCTAGGCTGAGGAATGATGTGATTGAGCAACAGTGCGGTTTAAAAGAAGATATACAACGTGTAACGTTAAATGCGCAAAACCTGAAAATAGTTTGATCAGAATAACGAGCAGAATCAATTGAACCACTTTTTAATATAGGTCACAATTTTCAAAAAATCTTCATTAAAAACGTTGCCGTGTCTATTTATTAATAGGTGAAGCAAGCTAATGTGAGCGCGGCGCAGCGGCCCGGTGACGACTCCTCCCTCGGTAAAGCGTCGTCGCAGACGCAAGAAACGATCAGAATGGCCAGTAAAACTAAAATAGCACATAAAACCTTTGCAATTTTTTTAATGACTTATTTTCTCTCTGAAATAGATCAATTGAATTAAAAATCAATTGGGGTGTGTGAGGTTTTGCGCATTTAACGTTACACATAGTGACAAAAATTGAAGAAAAGAGTATGCTTAGCTGGCTTGGTCATGTTGAGAGGATGAATGAAAGGTGACTAACAAGGCAGATGTGAGCGGAAATGCGGGGGGGGGGGGGGTGCTCCAGGAGGATCTTATTGGTGATGTTCTTCTGTTCTTCAAAAAGGTCAGGTGCTTAGTACTCGCAACCGGCGTGCTTGTATGACCAGCCGTGCGATTCTGTAACCATCTCACCGTGAAAGCTTGGGTGAAGTGAGCGTGGAGTGAGCTGTCATTCGCTAGGGATTAACACTATTAAGTGCTCACTTCACTTATGATTTCACGCTGAGATTTTTACAGAATCGATCGGCAGAATGCCAATTCTCGTAATTTAAAATGTCGTAAGTCAAAATCTAGTCGCAGTCTCATCTCGGCGACAAAGAATCGCCAAAACTTGTCAAGGGGGCGTCCAAAATTATTTGATACGTTCAAGGGGGAGGGGGTCGAGCCGAATCTCACCTAATCTTACTTTGGAGGGAAAGGGGGTTTCGGCAAAATATCAAGTAATTTTTTTCCATAAGAAACAGAGTAAAATTGCGAAAAAATAGTATCAAATTAAGTAAAACATGTTTCTTCATTAAAATATGGCCTTATCGTTCACAATAATATTTAACCCTTTCACTGTATTCCGTACACACGACACATACACTATAAAAAGGCATTTTGAAAAATCTCACGTGAGATTGGGGGACGGGGGAGGGGATGGAGCCAAATCTTACGACATCTCACCTTGGGGGACAGAAAATTTCTAAAAATGCCTTACGTAATTAATGGACGCCCCCCAAAATGTAGGGAAATTACGAGTAGAGGTATTTTTGACAGATATAGACGAGAATTGCCCTTCTGATGTATGAACGTAAACGAGGCAAAAGGAATATGTAAGGATCGTAACAGGAGGCGGTCTGAGGTTTCTGCCTACCCCCACGAGAAGAAGACTTGAGTTTATGTGATTTGTGTGTATGCGTCGAAAGAGCATCCACGGTTTATTAAGGAAGGAAGTAATTACTATTACTTAAATAAACGTTCGCTACGTAATGTATATGGAATATGTGTGGGTTGATATATCGTGGTCATTACAGAACCGTTATTAGTGGACACTCGTCCTACTCCTGAACATGGAGCATTGGTCTAGAAGTCTAGTTAGTCAGACGAGACAAATACAATACTGCATAATCTAATTACTGACGCCAACTTGGAGATGTAGACTCGCAAAGATCAGCATGGAGGAAATGGTTCAGACCCGTTTAGGGGGACGAGGAGAGGAAGTCAGTTGGTTTCAGCCACAGACCATACCATATTTCAGCGTATCATCATTTCCATTCGCTTCTGGATTTGTATTTAAGTAGGTAGTCTGGATGTTTATATCGGAACTCCTACTTATAACAAGTTTTGTTCATAAGCCTGAACTCTGAACTGTCATGAGAATCATCCTGTAGGATTACGTATAGATTTGGCGTAGCGGTAACTTCTAGGAGAAGTTTTGCTTGCTTCTGGAAATAATAGTCTTTTCCCCCAGCAGTGAGAAAATACGAAGTAAATCACGGAAAACTAACCACAACTAACCTCTGCTACCGTAACTGACTTATTTATTTCTTTGTATTGGAGAAGAAACTAGATCTATCTACGATTACTGAGCTAAACGTTCCATTGAAACGAAAGAATGGCTCCATATAAAAAACTACGTCACAAATTAAATCTTCATCGTAAGATAAGACATGATCCGATAAATTTTATTGTGCATTATAAAGCGTGAAACTAAAAAGTTATAAAATCTGATAAGTTAAGGTTTCCTTATTGTTAAAAATATTTTAATCTCAACGTAAAAATGCTCCGTTAGGTAATCGCGTTGTACTTAAACTTTTTGTTATTGCAAACCGCAAACCTTGAAAATTATTAGAGGTTCAGTATTATTTTATTTGCGGTCATTGTTGAAGATCTTTCTAATCGACAGACAGACAGACTTCAGTAGGAGGTTTGCCGCGGCGCCGCGCGTATGTCGTTTCTGCTTACGCGCTATAAAACCTCGATAAAAGAAAATATTCTGTGATAATACCCTGCAGTGTGCGTGATAATTACATGTGTTTATAATAGATCTGTAATCTCATTTTTTGGAATATTTCGTGATTTATGTTTGAGTGAAAATAAAATTGAGAAAAGCAAACAACTGGAATGGATGTGCGCGAGTTGAAATTGCGATGTTTCTTCAATTTCCTCTTCATGAAACTTATTTATTATCCTGAAAAAAGATAATGTAATGCCTCGTGTAAATTAATTTTACAGTGATATGTAGGCAGGTAGTATATGAAGGCATCGTATTTGTTGTACAAGTTTTAGCGAATAGAACGGGTAAAGTTTATATTTCTCGTAGGCAATGACCTAGTCTATACTTACTGTATGTGTGCAAAATGTGCAAATCTTAACGCATTCGAGAATAAATTCTATTAAAAATTATTGTTTTTCACCTGGCCTTGAAAATGAATAAATGCAAGCTATAGTAATTATAGACATGAGAGTGTTTTAATTAAATCAGTAAATTAATTCATAACAAAAATAACATCATTTATAATTTTATTTAAATACCGACTTATCTAACTTTTGTTAGAAAGTGTTTCAGCATAGGTCTTCATACAAAACAAAAGACGGTCTAGACAAAATGTTACAAACTCTTGGCATAAAAGTAAATACTAAATACATACAGTAGGACGAATGCAACACTGTATTTGCATAACAATTTTGCGAGTCGCATTGAGGCGTGTTTACATAGATGACCACTCGACTCGACGAGTCATGAAAACAGGCACACACTTGCGGGCCTGGCAGAGATTGATTTAAGGTGTCCACGCAAACTTACTCACAAACTGTAACTTAACTCATAAAAACCAACATTCAGATGTATTAGGGGCACATTAATTACAATAATTACGGCAGTGAACTAGTGAAGGTATTTGTTTTTGTTAGCCGCTGAATTATAAATGAATTTCGTGCTACTGTCCATAATACAAATAAAGAATGTTGCCTTAACTTTCAGTGCGTGTTTATAGAGCGAAATTGAATTTACTTAAGTGTATATTATTTAGCACATTGTTAGTGGGTATTATTATTTACAATTAATTTTATTTATTTAATTATTAAGTCTAAAGCAGTCTAATGATTTAATTTTCTGTCCAAATTTGTCTGATGTGACGGTTTTCGAATATTAAGAAATATTGCACTGTTACCGATTAACAATCCTAGCGCCTTTGCAATTAAAACAATGCTCAGATATGGTCTTGATTTGAACAAAAACCGCGTATTGACGCAAGGTGGACCATTTAACATTCGGCACACACGTTACAGGCCATAAAGGTCTGCATTTCCGTTGGCTTATACCACGTTAGGGCATGGACAAATCAGTCAACTTAGATAATACTTCATGAATAGTCATTATGGGCGTTGATGATAGGAACAGTGAGGCTTTAATGATAACTTCGTTCGTCGTACTGTACGTGTACAGTGCAGTTTTTTCTTTCTTTCCTGTATGTTTGTATGCATGCGTGTTGTCAGGCAGTTATGTCGTATTCTGTCGACAAATATCGTTTTTCTGTAACGTCCGAATTAGTCTTCCCCGAAGGTAAACGGATCGCGTGCGCGGGCGCCACTTCAGTCCAACACATTCTTGGAATACGGACGGTTTATCATGCGTATTTCTAAAGAAGGTTACAACTTCATTCGTTGTTTTATAGTGGCCATGTTCACCATCGTGTTTTTAAGTTTATAACTGTTCATTTCTTCAAATATAAGAAGCGTGGTGTAGATTTTTCATTAGCACCTAAAATATGTTCGGTCGCAATGGTTGACACAAAAGTGCAGTTTTCTTTTCAGAACAAAACATTATGTAAACTGTTTTCGAGTTATTTGCTAGGTCATTCCAATCAGAAACATTTGTAACAATGCCAAGACAACTACACTCATGTCTATTACAGTTTGTATAGTTTTAGAACAAAAACATCAACATTCTTAATAATTCTGCACCATAGTAGGTGTTGTGCTCTAGATAAAATATAATGTTGAACAGCGTCTCTTATGGGCGCGGACGCAGCATCTGGTGTGGCGCGTGAGTGCTCTGTGTTTGGTCAGTGGAGCGCGAAGGTCAAGGCTTCACTCGCGCCACTGACCTACCCTGGCACTCCTAAACATCAAACGCTGACTGTAACCTCAACCATCCAGTTGTTTTTTTTTTCTCTTAATCAAAGCGACACGAAATTAGATCTTACTTTATTTTATAGTATCAAGAAATGTTCTCGTTTCACGGTTTCGATAACCGAAGTTAGTGAAATCGATTGGATAAAGTATTGTGATGGTGGAAATAAAGATGATGAGGTGACGAGTGGCGGGCCGGGGCGGCGGATGGCAGCAGTGCGATGGACGGTGGGACGGGTTTGGAGCCCGTGCCTCCGCCGAGGTTGAAGAAGTTGGCTCGGCTGGCCGCTTCTAAGCCACCAGAGCGAAAGTCTGTCACATGGGTATGTTTTTTACAGATGTCGTCACATTTCTCAACAAAATAACTCGGATCTTACAAAAACTCAAATAGCACTATGTCATTGGCTCAAAATAATAAGAATAAAAACAAAACCTAATCATAGATCAAATCTAATTTAATTTTGGACCAATTTTGTATGACCTGAAAAGATTGCGTATTCTACAGCAATCCCTGCCAACCGGCTGAACAAAGCCTTTTCTTTTCAAAGATGATCATGTCCTCCCAGACCGTATTTTATTTCGCGCCATTTCACAAGTTTGCGCTAAAGATTGATGTCCGCATAAAACCTTTTGATATCATTCAACGCGAACCACGGTGACAGTTGAACAAAGGCGGACGAACACACCGACAAAAGGCGAGGAATACGTATACAAGTGCAAACTCAGTTGAATGGAGTGAGCGCGGCTTCTGCGAGGCGTGGGAACGTCTACCGTTCCTGCTTTATTATCTCGCTATAAGAAAAACACACAAATTCGAGAAACTAACACAATGTGCATTTTCGCACATTATTACTGTTATTCCACTTAATTTTCGCAGCGAGATTAAATCAGCTGTCGCGTTACGAGGTTTAGTTTAAAAAGTGCAGAAGGTATGCACCGTGATGTTGATGTTTTATATTTATTGCCGTTTTCTCAGACTGCGGCACTATGGTTTCCAGTAATAATATTTTTTTATTGCAAGCTGGATAGATTATACAATTTTAAATCGTGTGAAATAATCTCTGCATCAGCAAGATTAAACGATGTGATGGATTAAAATTGCCGTACCTATAACGTAAAACTTAACGTAAAACTTGGATCTTGCAAAGATACTTAAGTATGCGGTCAAGCAATCTCTCTCACTGCTTGTCACCCAGGTCTAATTGTTTTTAATGACAGTTTCAGCTACTTTCAGTTATACCCAATAATTTCCCAGAGGAAGACAGCCACAGCATAGTTATTTTAAATCGCAATTTAAATCATTGTAACCGTTCCTTATCCTAATAAACTAACACAATAGCTTCCATTCTAATCTATTTTCTCCATTTTCCAGGGTCCGGAGACATGGGTGGGTGTGCGAGCGCTGCGAGCCAGTTCCGGGGGTATCCTGGACCCGGACGACCGGGTCCGCGACGTGGCTGATGACCGGGAGACCCTCACTGCTGAGTGCACCAACCAAGCGCCACAGCCACGGGCCGCGCAGGCAGATGGCGCTAGTGGGTCATCAGCAGGCACCGCCTCTCCTGATATGTTTAGGGTAAGTTCATTACAAAACATACACGTGAATCAATTTAGAGTGCTACAATGATCTTTTGGTGTTTGAATGACACTGAGAAGGGAGCATTGTTGGTAAAAAATTGTGAAACTGTCACAGAAATTGTATTGAGAAAAAAAAAAGAGTGCGGCGTGTCTGATTTTGACCACGCGCCGAAAGAACATTGTATCTGTGAAATGAGGGGCGGCGATGCTCGATAACAAAAAAAAAAGTTGCATTCAAAACTTACCATAAATGAAAAATTACCTATAAAAATAACATTTTAATTTTCAAACAACTTTCTAAAATTAGCGCTTTGGACGTGTGTTTGTAGCATGAAATTAGAGGAAAAATAAACCTGTTAATGAATCAATTAACGAGTCATTAATTAAATATTATATAATTTACAGGTTGAATGATAAACTTTTTTTACTCAACAAGGAACCCTTATAGTTTCGCCATGTCCGTCTGTCCGTCCGTCCGCCCGTCCGCCCCTCCGCAGCTTAGCTCAGAGAATCTTAGTACCTACTAGAAAGTTATAAATTGGCATGAATTTACATATTAATCACGCCGACACTGGTAAAATAAAATCTTGAAAAAAAAAAAAAACTTATTTTGGGTACCTTCTCTACACGTAGTGGGGATTTATTTTATTTTATTTATTTAGAAAACCAACAGCGTTACAAAAATATACTTGCAAAATTTCATATTACATATAGGTTAGGCCAATTATAGGTTTTCCTGAGTAACCATAACAGTGTAATAGCTTACGAACAGACAATTGAATGAGAACTAATAAACTATTATAGAAATTGGCAAAATAAATGTTAACATAAAAAAAAGTCTACATTCTAAATTAAATTAAAGCTAGATTTGAAATACTAGGTAGGTACATCTGATTATGCCTAATGGATGTTTTTTTTCTTGTCTACCCCATGGTGTGGGGTATCGTTGGATAGGTCTTTTAAAATATTGCGGGTTTGTGAAAACCATTTTTCTATTCGGGGATCCCTTTGTGAAATAAAGTGATAATTTTAGTTACTTAGAGTCAAGTGTCCATATGGCGGATATGTGAAAAAATACAGTAGGTAGTATATATAATTAAAATTAAAAGGAAAACTATCACAGCTAAGTAGGCTTTACCAGTTTACAAGTATAATCGACCAACTTACATTTGCAGTTGCAATGTATGGGAGAACATGATTTTCAACTACAATGTTAAGTTTGTTCTTGGTATAAATTCATTCCAACTACGAAACCCTTCATTGTGTGTGGTCCGACACGCACTTGACCGGTTTTTACTACTAAGCGATATTATTGCACGCCAAAAACAATAGACTATTCGTAACATTCCCACACGTCGCAAATCATGGAAATTATGAAAAATCTGTTAGCTGCTTTTTCATTTTCATGAAAATAAAAATTTTAATCACACTGCAACATCAAGGCTGAATGTGCGACTACCCATGCCCTTAAATCACGTTCGTGAAAAAATTAATCAGAAAAAGAAAGCGCGCGGGATTCCTTCAATTTAATTTGAAGATCCTGTCGAAACTTGTTGTGCTGATCTACCTATTTGAAGTGTGCAAATAAAATCATTTCGTGACATGTCGATCACAAGAAAAGAGTTTCGGTTATCTTTTAACTGCAATCTCAACATGGGTTTGTGTTTCTCTCAATGTTTTTGTGCTCAACAACCTAATAAGGTGAGTTAAAAATACATATTTGTTGTTTTAAATAAAAACCAATGCCAACTACACTGCAAAACGCATGTTCAGCATAATAAATGAAAGGATTATTGTGTATTTGGTGGCTGGTAAATAATATGGGAGTAGGTACCTACTTAGCATCAACAATATTTAACTCTAGGATAAAAGTACATGTACTGAGGTACAGAGACACCTTATGTATTTATTTAGCTATATTTATCCTGTTTAAACAATTACTAGTAGGAATGTGGGTGTTTCATAATCTATTTATGTTGCCTTTTGTTTATAGTAATGTACAGTCAAATTTCTTTAATCGATTTTCAACTTTATCGCTTAAGTATTAGCTTCAAAGTTGATTGGGAAAATTTGACAGTTTCGGGTAGCTTGATGTGCTGGCGTCTGTACCTACCGGAACCATGCCTATTGCACAACCTCAGCAGCCTAAAATTATGATCATCGTAAAATGTGTAAATGCCCACGATTTGTACTTGGCATTTATTTACTTAATAAAAAAGTAATTACAGTAGGGTGTGATTATATGAGTGCGCTGTGCGATATTTTGTATCAGGAACACTTTCAAGAATTGTTACCCTCTTTTCTTTTCTATGGTTTTCGTCAGCGTGGGTACACCAGAAAAACCTGTTAAAGTTATACCAACCCTCAATTTATATCATAAAACTTATCTATTCTAGTATTTAGCCAGATTGCATAAATTAGTGTAAATCACAGATGTGCGGATTTTGTTTTACTTCGCTAGAACAGAATGTTAATTGAAGAGTATCGTGCAACTTGCAGCCCACATGGCAAATATACTACTAAATTTACAAAGAATAAAGTCAAGCTAATTTACGTATTATACATAGCCTTACATAGGTATAACGAACGATAACAAACGCGCTATGAATCATAGCACATAACGGGCGGCGCGAATGCCTGCATTCACGCGTTCACGCCTCCTTTATACAAACTACAACAGTATACGTCGTACCTACATAGGTACCGTGTACCTATTTACTAGATAACAAACTGAAACTGGGCTAACAGGATTACGGCGCTCGCAAGCAGAGTGAATACGTTCATATCTAGTTATAGGTTTAAATATAGGCTTTAATATCATCGTATAGCCTTCATACTTATTTCAGTCCAGATTTTTTTCATTAATCGATACAGGTGCCTTATTTAGTTAAAATTAAATTACGATTCATCAAGTGCATTTCTGAATAATCAGCATCATGTTCCAATATTGTGTAACCATAAATTTTGATTTAAATTTGGTATTCAGCTGCATCCAGATAGACTGGAAGCCGACCCCAATATAGTTGGGAAAAGGCTAGGCAGATGATGATGATGATGAAATTTTGATTTAAAAGAGTGTCCATGGACTTTCTTGCCCTTCTTCTCTATAGGTACCTACTATGCTTTAGAATGGCCAACTAACTTCATCTTTCTGACTAACCGACCCCTTAACAGTACCTGTATTTGGTTTATTTGAAATAAATGCTTTGAGTTTGAGTTCATGTCAAAGGTTTAAACGATTTGGCTTCCAAAGTTCGAACTGTTTCATGTTCCTGCAAATCCCCTGCGCCTTCTTATTGAAATTCGACGAAGACGAGACGACCTCCATTGTCACGTCGCGTCTTGTCTGGTCTCTTGGGGAGTTGGGAAAGTCTTGAATGTACCTAGGAAGCTATGTAGGTCATTGATATTGACCGACCAATTTATTATTCTTCTATTGTTCTTACTGCTTAATTAAACGCTTTAACCAGTTTAAATCGGCCTATAAAGAAAACAAAGACTCAACCAAGTACCGATTAATCATTCATCAATATAAAAATCTGCATTGTACGGCGGAGTTTACATGGTTTACATATACAGTTTCTATAGCCAACAAAGTACCTATTCGAGAGTGATTCGACCGCTTCAATAAACAGACTAAAGCAATTTGTATTGAATCTCATCATTGATTATCGAGATCGGTTCGGCTTCAATGGCTGAGTAGAATGCAAGCTGTAGAACTTACAAGTAACTTATTATTCGTTATGTTTGCAGCTGTAATAATTACAAGAGCATGATTTGATATTTTAATTAAGGCTGTCTGTTATGTTGAGTTTTGAAATCGTGTCAGAAAAGATTGAAGTAGACTTGTTAATTACTTACTTCGAGATTTTTTGTGCTCGTGATGTTGTCTCTTATCTCGTCAAAATTAACATGTGTATAAGTATGCTTGTATTTAAGGTTCGAGACCTTGTAGGGTAGTCCCTAGTAGGGACTACCCTACAAGGTCTCGAACCTTAAATACAACATACAATATACTTATATAATATACCTAGTACCTAAATCATCATGTGATCAAGTCATCAATGACATAAGGCCATGCTAGTTATTGTATAACTATCAAATGAATGGATTGCCTACGTCGTCAACGCGTTAATACTAGTAATACCTATACAATAGAATAGATAGCCATTCTGTCACAGCAGATGTACGCGTCTATATTTGTTTTGACGTGTGGAATCATATTATGCCATTCGTATGATGATTCGGGGATCTGTTTGCGGGGCAAGGTTAGCTCGCACGTCAGAGCTCTCCCTAGTCGTTCGTTACTTGGTATCACTCTTCTGTGTCTGTGGTAACGGCTCCGACTCGAACCCAGGCATTGCTTTGTATGATTTATTTTGTCACCATTGCTTTCAAAACCGGTGAAGGAAAGCATCGTGAGGACACCGGCGTGTCTTAGGACCAAAAATTCGAAGACAACCACCAACTCGCACTAGGCTCGCGTGGTGGATTATGGACCATTCCCTCTCACAGAGAAGAGGCCTTTTTTTTTTTTTTTTTTTTTTGGGTGGGAAATTATCAAATAACTTCCGCTCTGGGCGGAGCGGGAGGGTGTGTCAGACTTTTACTGACTAAAACCCACCCGTGTTCCTTCAGTTGCCTGTGCCAAGGGCCACGGTAACTCTTTCGAACAATCCGCGACCCTGGCAGGCATCGGCCCTACAGAGAAGAGGCCTGTGTCCCAGTATTGGAAACTTTATAGGCTGATTATGTTTCTGTGTCTACACGGAGAGAAAATTCTTAGAAAAATTACTGTGCTCGGCACTGTAAATTTAGAGGAAGTGACATCTACAGGAAATTTTCTGAGTGAGATTGGGACAAATTCACTATTTGTTCAATAAATTTTACTGTACAGCATATGAATTTTTACTAGCATGGTAATTTTTCCATTACCACTCAAATGCACTACGATTATGAGACAGCACATTAATTTTTCTAAGATTTTTCTCTCCGTGTAGTTGATGTGTATCACTTACTACTTAATGGTCACCGCGAATCGGCAGGTGATATGTCCGGCATTAGACTGCGATTAGCGGAATTTATGCATTGATTATCCTAATAATTAAATTTATTTTGCTGTCTCCAGGGAGGCGGCGGCGTCGGTGGCAGTATGCGGGTTCCTGACAACGACTCCTGCGTGGAGGTCGGGGCCGCAGACTTGGAAGACGGATCCAACGGCCTGCAGGTGCGGCGCGGGAGCGAACCTACGCTGCACCAGGACACGCTACCTCCTCAGAGACAGGTATGCACTTGTTTTTAAAAATTTATACTCGGATTTTATGTCATGCTTATATTTACTAGGAGGTAAGAGGACATAAAATATGATAGGACTATTTATATTTTGGCCACAACGGGTTTCAAAACCCTTTGAAAAGATGGTGTGAACAACTAAAGTAGGTACCACTTCTAAGTCATTTACTTACAAGCCAACAACGTTCTTTAATCTCTTCGATTGATCGTCAAAGATAGGTCAATTAGGTAATCGAGCTTCATCTAGGTATGGAACAATGTATATTCAGAAGGGACGTCATATCATTGTCTTGAATGAAAATAATTTACATAAGGCTTCTGGCTTTCAATAGTTTCAATCGTATTTGCGACAGGATCACACATTACAACGCGCAACGCGACGGGGCGCGAGAAACGAAGCCAAATTCAACGTTTTTATTTCATTTGTCTGTAAAAAATTACGTGTGGGGGAACGTTATCTGCGTCCCGGCGTCGCGTGGCGCGTTGTAGTGTGTGATCCACCTAAAGAGTTAAGGACCAAATATATCTTATGCTATTTATGATCAACGACATCTAAAAAAAGCCGAAAGAGAGCTTCCATACAACGTTAGGTCCTCTTAAGATGCCCGTATTCAGCGGATTCCCGTGACTGTATGCTAGGTACTATTACTTTATGTTGGTATAAATAAAGTGCATTTTAGAAGTACTGAAAATGTCATAAAAATGTTTGAAGTTGTAGCACAAACTGAACTGTGTGAGTTTTTTTTTTTTTTTTCTTTCAGAATCTCATACTTGTAAACGCAGTAAATGTAAATTATTAGCATTTTTCATTTTAGGGTTCCGAACAGACAAAGCGCTGGTCGGCTGCGGTGGTGTGCCGGGATGACAGCAGCCGGGTGACGCACAAAGTGCACCCGCTGCCGGACGGCCGGCCGCCGGACGCCGCGGTTGACCGGCACGGACAGCACTTCCAGAGGCAGACTAACCGCCTGTCTATGCAGTTCTCTGGGCCTGGGTAAGATACAATACCATAGTTTTCTAAGCTTATCGAGAAGAATCAATATAATTTAAATGTAAAGGCATTTTTTTCTAATTGTTGTGTTATCATTAATGATCCAGAACAATTCAAACCAAAGCCTTTTCATTGAAATTGAAATGGAAAATAATCTCTTCCGTATAAATTCTAAAGCAGAAGCAATTAGGAAGCTGTTATGTTTGTTTTTGCATAAACTATAAAATAGATCTATTCATCAAAACAGGAACTTCTTAAGTTCAAATAATTCTATTGAATGACTATTTCATGAAATATCAATCAATAGGATTATATGAATGCCGTGCCTCGGAAAGCACTTTAATCCGTTGGTCCCGGCTGTCATTCGTGGACCTTTGACTGTCGTTACGGGTAGTCAGGAGCACGAAAGTCAGACAACCAGTCTTACCAAGGGGTTTTGTATTACCCAGTAACTGAATTGCGGAGGTCAGATGTTTTATTTATAACACCTGTTTTTACACTTACATAATTTGTTTAACAAATAAAAAGCTTTGACTTTGACCACTCACTTTAAGCTCACTTCACCCAAGTAATCACGGTGACATTTTTACAGAATAGCACTACTGCCGGTCGATTCTGTAAAAATCTCACTGTGAAACCATAAGTGAAGTGAGATGGTTACAGAATCGCACGGCAGTTCTGAAGTTCTATCCCAAATTGCCCTGTATTACATTAACTAATTTTTAAAATATTTTATAAACAAATCTTTCTTTTTCTCTTCCAGCAGTGGTGTATGGTTAGACGCGGCAGAGCGTGTCCAAAGTTACGGCAGTAAGAGTCTTCCGAGAGACGCGCGGAGAGAACCCTTAGGACAAGACATGCCGGTCACCAACCATCAGAATCATAGGTAATTATCACAATTCTGCCGCCCTAAGTAAAAGGGGCGCATCTGCCGAAAGGTAATGGAGAAAAATGAGCCTTAATGGATGCGCCTTTTTTGTTTAGTAAGGTTTATTTTTCTTTACATTTTTGGCCGATATGCGTCTTTTTCGCTTACTGCGGCAGACTTATACTTTATCACTGCACCAAAAACAGCCGTTCGATTCTGTAAAAATCTCACCGTGAAATCATAAGTGAAATGAGCTTGAAGTAAGCAGTGTTAATCCCTAATGACAGCTCACTTCCCGCTCACTTCACCTAAGTTCTCTCGGTGAGATTTTTACAGAATAGCACTGCACTGCACCAAAAACAGTTCTTGCCATGATCTCACCTGCTATGATAAATTCATGTTTCTTCCGTTACTGTTAAGGTCAGCCAACATGATGAGAGCTGTTGACCTCCCTTAATCACCTTCAGGTGCTTCGATCTATAGAGGCTGGCAGGGACATTGACGCGCAAACTGTAACCATAAATTCAGCTCATGATTCTAAACACCCTAGCGAAGAAAATTTTTCGTCAGTTATAAAAAAATATGTCCACTGTTTCATAGAAAAGTGCAACACATACGCGGCCAAAAAGAATGGAAAGCTAATTAAAACAAAAATTACCAAAAGAAAATTTTCAACGCATTCGGATCCAGAATCAAGTGCCAACCTGTATTTAATGTTGACCATTTCCTGTTAGTTTGGTCCAGTTCCATCTCGCCATCTTCTGCCCTGGTCTGCCTGGACTGCCATGAACTGACTATTTAAGTATATTGATGTTCTTTTATTTTTTTTCAGGGTAGAAGACATGCTGCGATGGGTATCAGGAGTCAACAACGTAGCAAGTGTACATCCTGTGCAAGAACGACCTCTTGATCTCTTACCGCAAGGTATTTGAAACACACCCTATTTATAACTTGAAAATGAAATAGACAATTGTCGTGAACATGATTGAATAAGATGTATTCATTTCTCTTATGTGTATTTCGGCATCAATATTGACTTGTAGTTAGCTTATAGAGGTATGAGGAACACTGAATAGTGCGTAGTTCACATGTGGCGTTGTAGATGCCGCCACAAGCCATTCTTGGCTTGCATCTTTTAATCCTTAATCAATTGAAATTTTAGACGCTAATGATGTTATTGTTGTTTTTGAGCTCTAGTTAATTTATTTGGTATCCGCCAAGAGACAAGCATCATTATACGTATCGAAGGAAAATTTCATGTAACACTAACCCTTTATAATCGCAGGAGGCAGCAGAGAACGCGCTATATCCGGCATGGAGGTCCCAGTGAGTCCCAGTTCCAAGCCATCATCAGGCGCCACCCAGACCGTCGCCGTAACCTTGGTGAAGGGGGAGAAGGGACTCGGCTTCACGATCACTACGAGGGATAATCCTACGGGCGGACACTGTCCTATCTATATTAAGAATATTTTGCCTAAGGTTAGTTTATCAATTCATTTTAGATCATGAGTCTATTCAATTTACTCAATAACCACCCCCTTGCTCTTACCTAATTTTTTGGGGTCAGTGTTCACCTACTTTCTAACCAAAATCTATTTCACACAACTTATTAATGATTGATACAAAACTTAAAATGATTGTTGTATTGGTCAGCAGTTTCACTGATTGGTTGCAGGCCAGATACTAAAAAGACAGAAAAAAAAATAACCAGTCCGCAAACTGTAACCATGAATTCAGCATAATTATGATTCTAGACGTATAGTCGTCGGTTATAAAAAAAAAAAAATAGTTGTTCCGCACATTTTGACCGCATAAGCTGATTTATGTTCGATAACCGACAAAAAATAAAACGTACGCAACGTCTAGAATCATGTACTGAATTCATCGTTAAAGTTCGCGCACTGGTTATTTTTTTATCCTGCATAACGAATGCAGGAATGGAAACCGCTTAAAGAAAAAATAACAGTGTTAAAGTATCTTCGAGCATTTATTAGGAATAAAACAAACCTCAAACAACCAGCTGTTTTGAAAGCGATAACGTTGCCGTAACTAACTTGACATCCCTACTCTTACAATCGAAATTTCGTCCTACTTGCAGGGTGCGGCAGTAACAGACGGGCGACTGCGAGCCGGCGACAAGCTGGTGTCAGTGAACAACGTGTCGGTGTGCGGTCTCACACAACAACAAGTCGTCGCGTTGCTTAGGAACACCCCCACCGAGTCTACCGTCGAGATCGTCATTGAGAGGACTGTGCCTAATAGGACGCAGGTTAGATTTCTTCAAGCTTAAGGGTGCGTTTCCACAGAAGCAGAGCTGAGCGAAGCGGAGCAGAGACGTGCAGGAATCGACTAATCACAATGGTTGAAATCGTCATCGCGTCACTCGTCTCGTCTGTGATTGGACGATTCCTACACGTCTCCGCTCCGCTCCGCGCAGCTCCGCTTTTGTGGAAACGCACCCTTACATTTCTTTCAGTTTTAATAGAAACTTAACTTTATTTACATGATCAGTAAAAAATCTTAAATACGATATACAATCTGATACTAAAACATATAAAACAATAGTTTTAGTATATGCGAAACCCGAAACACGTGTCTCGTGTTTTTATATAAAGAGTCTATGTACAAAATTTCAAAACTGTATCTTGAAAAATCACAAAGCTATAAGCTTTTTATGTTACCTGCATGTCCATACAAAAAGATGGTTACCACTTACCACGCGCCGCCGGCCGACCGGCCGTGGCCTGTGTTGTGCGCATATGATTGCGGATATGTATTTAGCGTCGCTTGGTGTCTAACTTGTAACCTTATTTAAATATTTTTGGGACAAAATATAACATGGTGTAAAAATTATTGGAATCGATTCAGTTACTTACTCTGAACAAATTATATTCAGGTTTGCAATATACTAAAAATAATGTTGTATGTTGTGTATAAGTTACAGAAAGGACGTCATCGCAACTTTACGTCCTAAGGTTTGCAATGGCAGGCATAGTCAACTCCTTAGGTGTTGTACAAGACAGTATTTAACTGCCTATGGACAGTTAACTACTTTCTATCAAATTGATTTTTGATCTATTTGTCAACGGTCCACCAAGATATTACTTAAAAACAAGTAATTGTATTGAAGACAATCACAACATTTCTTTATTTAATAAAACAATCATACTCACCCACCAAACCTTTTCTTTTCTTCCAGAGGGTAGAACCCCAGCAAAGTCCAACGAAATACACAGAAAAGGCGATAGGGCCACCTCCTTCAAACGAAGCCAACAAACCCTCAGAGAACGGCCGCGTGTCCAGCATAGTGAACGCGATCAATCAGAACAGTGTGAACAGTTCCATGAGGGGCAGGATACCTAAGAGTTCTTCTAAAGATGACCTGCTACATAAAGACCAGAGTAATGATAGCGCGCTGCAAGAGGCTTTGAACTCGTCGTCTAATTCCGTGAGTATTGTTTTAAGTACTGCTGTATTCTATTCATATTTTTCTGCCTTCAAGTCAAGCTTTTGAATATCTTGACTAAGCCTTGGTCAGATTTGTTTTATTTATTTATTTAAACTTTTCGCACACAAAAAGGTACAAAGGTGGATTTAATGCCTTAGGCATTCTCTACCAGTCAACCAAGGGTGGTGAAGAGATTAGATGGCAGGTGCTTTGGCTTACTGAAGTCATCCGGTCTTAGAAGCGCGCGCGAAAATGTTTTGTCCTTACATAATAAGTCTATAATGTTCCCACTGCTGGGTCTCAGCCCTCCTCTGTGTGAGAGGGAGTGGGCCGTAATCCACCACGCGGGCCCAGTGCAGGTTCTACAACTCGTAAGTCGTGGCCGTTATCACTGCGCCACCACTGCTCTCCTGTCCTTACATGACTAAACGGAAACGTATTCATGTCTGGTTTCAGGGCGAGATGATACGACGGTAGAACTTTGTTGCTCTGCGCATGCATTTTAGCCTGTCATAATTAATGTTTCCATGGTTCTGGTTCTAGTTTAGATAAATGCAGAAATGTGGAAAAATAAAAGTTGTTCCTTTTGTTTGCCTGTAATTCTAACTAAGCTTTTGCCCGTGTGTTACTTAGCCTATGTCACTCTATAGGACTCAAACTGTGCGAAAATTACATTGATCCATTGCTCCGGTGCTGTGTAAAGAAGGAAAAAAAGTTCCAGTGCCTTAGGCATCTTCTGGGCACGCTCGCTCCATCATAGACCTCATCCATCGCTTTCCATCAGGCGTGATCGAGGTCAAGAGCGGGCACATTCAGAAATAATAATAATAAAAAGACCTATTTTGGTAGTATTCATTTAATTAAAAAGGTTCCAAGAAAAATCTGCAAAGCCAAGGCTTTGTATTAAGCCAATTAATGTTATAACTCCCTTTCTTATCTGCAGATCCTAGGCCTCCGAAACCGGCTAATACTTCGGCTGGACGTGCCGGTTCACGATTCCGAGAAGGCCGGGCTCGGCATCAGCGTGAAGGGCAAGGTCACCGTGGGAGCAGACCCTCAGGACCTGGGCATCTTCATCAAGTCCGTGCTGAATGGAGGGGCTGCGTCTAGAGATGGGAGGTAAGCTAGAAGTCTCGCTATTTTAACTTCACTCTTGGCTTGGTAATTTATTTTTAAATTCAAGCAAGATGGAAACTGATTTTTCTAACACTACTGTTCTAAAAAAAATTTTTTAAAGCTCTTATATCTCAAAAAAAATATATTATATCTTATTCCTTCTCATAAAGGGACTGTCTGTGCAAAACGTCGGTTATGGCTGGGCGTATTAACGCCCAGCCATAACCCTTGGAACTCGAAAGCTAAGAGAAAAGTCCGGTGAGTCAGGACTTTTGTTTTTATATGTGTTGATTATTCTTTACGCTTTGCCTACAGGTTACACACAAACGATCAGCTACTGAGCGTGAACGGCGTGTCGCTAGTGGGCCAGAGCAACGCGGAGGCGATGGAGACGTTACGTCGCGCGCTGCTGCACGCGCGCCCGCAGCGCTCGGGCAGCATCTCTCTCACCATCGCCAGGCGGACTGGTATGTACAACTTTTAGTACACATCGCGTACTGAGCATCGACAAAATTAACTGCTTTGCTTCAATCAACAGCAAGTTGGTATCATATAAAGAGCATCAGTATTTGCACCAATGACAGCCCTATTCTATGTCCAGAAAAATCACTGTTCATTCCAAGGTTGCCTGGAAAAGATCTCAGAAAGCGATAAGGCCGCACATTGTATATTTTGTAGTGCTTGATGTATTTTTTTTGTTATGTATTTTTGTAGTCTACAATAAAGTATATGTAAATAAATCAGTCTCCATATTAGACCGACAGATCCTGTAATGTGTATTATCATCTTCATCTGGGACTAGCCAAAGTCTTGGTCCTTCAGTACGAAAACGATTTGATACTGGTCCTTCTTACCCGATATAATTCCTAAATCTGGATTTGGGATTCAAGTCATGTGGAGTTTATTCGCAGTCACAAGTTGTTTTGCCCTTGATCATTTCGACAATGTAACATGTATAGTCTGCTGAATGGAAATCACAAATCTTGGTAAAACATAAATCTTAATCTAACAATATAATTTTCTCCCAACAGATAGTATGGACAGCTTAGCAAGGTGGAAAGACGACACGCCACCAAACGGAAACGACACAACAAACTCCAACGAAAACTCACAGAACTACAACACAGTGATATACAACGCCAGTAGCGACAAAGAGAACAAGCCGGTAGACAACTTCAACCAAAAATACGACGCCAACCAAAACGAAGGCTTTGACAGCCATGACGGAAGAAGCAGCAAGAAACACGCCTCCATAGTCACTATCAATAACAATAATAGTTGGGTATCTAATCAATCAGATGACAGCAAAGGTTACTTAGAAAGAGATAAAGATGCCCCTCCTCATGACAATAAAAGAGATAGCTTCGAATGGAGTAGGCTAGATGGATGGAATCCTGTCATAGATAGACTGACTGGACTAAGAAATGAGAGCTACTATATGGCGACTCAGATCGAAGCTCCAGTAACAAATGGACATCATTATAGGCAGAATTTAGGACATGTGCACATGCCGCGATCGCCGCCTGCGCATCATAATGTGATTATAGAAGAGGATTATGGTACCACGAGGTAAGTTACTCAGGAATATTTGTATGGAACCTAAATCTTAGGTTTCCTAAGGTGCCGTCACATAACGATTGCGATGGCCGTTAAAACCGTTTTGACACCATAAAGTACACTGGTGACGTTATCTTCATGACGCCCATCGTAACGACCTTTACAAATAGCCTCCTTCGCCGTCTTTCCATATAAAATAATAAATAGAGACATAGGTTAAAAACAGACAACATGAGTAGCTTAAAATATTACCAACAACTAGGTTACAATGTATTATTTGCCAGTGAGCCCCAAACTATAAAGTAAGTCTGTATCATGGACTGCAAAGTGGACGTCCCCAAGATCTCTTTGTAGAATATTTGTAACGTTAATAATAAGCATATCTTTTCACGACCTAGGGGTAGTGGCAGCGGCGGTGGAGGCGAGTCAGGCAGTGAGAGTGGCGCCGGCTTCAGTCGCGACGCGGTCGGACGAAGGTCCATGTCCGAGAAACGTCATGCCGCTCTAGACGCCAAGAGTACTGGCACGTACAAGAAGATCAAAGAAATTAAGGCTGTTAATTGTAAGTATAAACAAAAATCTCCAGGCATATTTTGATTTTGGTAAAGCTTTTGACTCTCACACTCACCGTGGCTGTTTTTAAATAAAGAGTTAAGCGATCAAAGACTGCTTAAAGATTGTTCAAATACGGAGGCATCGTCTCTTTACATAATTATATCAATAGTGGAGTTCCCCAAGGCACTATACTGGGACACATCAATCAAATCAGCGCCTTTTTCAAATTCTTTGAGCAAATGGTTATTTATTTATTACTTATGTACACACAGTAAAATGTATGGAATTATATGAATGATTATTCCAGATACTAACATGTCTATTTCATTGCAGCCATGCTAGTGGGCCCATCATTAGGAATGAGAAAGTCATCAAGTCTGGAGTCGCTACAGACTGCCATACAAGAGACGCAAAGAAATCCGCGCAACGAACCGATCTATGCGCGAGCGCACCCACGTGAGTCCACTTCCTTATTACTATTACTAAAATTATACTGAAATTGTGCATAACGTTTTTGTTCTCATTTTCCCACAATTATGGTAATGATTGATAAAAAATTTAATGGCTATTCTGCTTTGTATACATTTGTTGGAATTTATAAAAATTTTGTAGCAGGTAAAAAGTGGAAAAAACGTATGTCTTGTTTACAAATTCTTCAGGATGACTCAGAGAGATCTTGGGAACTTCTCGGTCATTGCGGCTTAGAATAATAATATGATTTATATGCAACCCACAAACACAAATTTATATTTCGAGTCGATAAAATTTAATGAAGTGGAATTTATTTTTCATTGCGCATAATGGAATGCCTAATTATCCATTGTTGTAAAGAAAATAACTTATCCAGCACTATGAGCTGATGCCTTCGTACAGATTTGTTAATATTTTCTTATTTTGCAGCATTAAAACACTGGTTGACGGACGACAACAACGGGCCCGACATGATACGAGGATCACCGCAGCAGTCATCTCTCTCACACAAGAAGCCGTCCCTACTCAAGTCTTTATCAACTATGTTCAGGTAACTTACTCATCTCTTCATCTTAAGAACTGGAGGCCAATTAACCCTTTGGGTACGGATTTATTACTTTCGCTATCACTATCATAAAATATATTCCTTGTTTTTGACAATAGGGCCGTGTATCGCAAATAATGTTCACCGAAATACTGTAATTGCCTCTTCTATTATGACTGATACAAGCTACAATGAAATGAACAGAATTGTGCCGAACCTCAAATTACGTTTTAGACACGTCATCCGCTCATAGGGAAAACAAGTGAATGACGTCTCTCAGACGTCAAATGTGCCCATAACCCAAGGGGTTAAAGAAGTTCAAAATCAAGTCACAATCTCATCAATGTCAAAAACTTGTCAAAAATGCAGGGACATTCTATAATTTCGTATCTTGGAGCTGATCTGATGATGGAGTCAGGAGGTGGATAGTGGAACTCTTCAGTGGCTACTAGTAAACCTCTCGAGTTTGGGCTCATATTATTTGTTTCGATGAGTGCAATTGATTGGCCTTGGTTACGAGGGTCCGATGATGGAGCCAGGAGGTGGAACGTGGAATTCTTCAATGGCTAAGTAAGCCCCTCGAGTTTGGGGTCATATGAATCGTTTTGATTAGTCCAATCGATTCCACTTCGTGTTGAGGGTCTGATGATGGAGCCAGGAGGTGGATAGTGGAACTCTTCTGGGGCTACTAATAAACCGGTCAAGTCATAACTTCGTCGACTTTAGCCTTATTAAATGAAGTTTAAAAAAAAAAAACACGCTTTATTACGCACTAAAAATTATAAAATAATTACAATCACTTGTTTTAGTTATGGTATATAGAATAGTACATATGCAGCTTGAATCTTCACTAACATCCAACGATTAATTCAAAAAGTGTGGAGCGTTTTGTTTAAATTAAGTACACACAACCAAAAAGCGCTCAACGCTTTTTCTAATATAAATCAAATTAACGTAACACCTAGTTTTTTTGAACTACATATTTAAATCTGAACAACATGTGCTTTTAACTTCTCTTTGTTTTTATTATGGGTCAAATTAACTCATTCATTCTAAGTAAATAGTGCATTTTGCATTCGGTGCCCCGTTTTTGTTTAGTTGTGCTAATTAATATTATACTAATTCATGTTTTTAATTGTGTTATACAATCAAATAAACGGCGGCGCTTGTAAAAGTTACAAAGTGAAACGTAATAAAAGAGTTGGCATATTTAATATGAACACTGGTTTCATACAACAACGTTATAAATTAACATACCTACCAAGTAATAAAACTTTGAAAAAGTAATTTAATATAAAAGATTGATATTAAAATGCACTAAGTTAGATCACGACGTGTTGCTGGGGAGTTTGTTGCGGTACCTACTTCCTCCGACCTCAAACATTGAAAAGGGACTACTATGAATTGTTGACCTTCAAAAATCTTGAATTTCAGCCTAATTAGGGCAAATTATTTTTGCCTGTGTACAGACGCCAGCACATCAAGCTACCCGAAACTGTCAGATTTTCCCAATCAACTTTGAACCTTATACTTTAGCGATAAAGTTGAAAATCTATTAAAGAAATCTGACAGATTGTAGTAGCTTGATGTGCTGGCGTCTGTACTATTTGATTTAGATTTTTTTCAACACTAAACTGTTGGAAGAACCATCTTTGATGAATCTCAAATGTCCTTATTTGTTATTAAATAGGATAGGCAAACCTCACAAGAAAACAGAAACAGAATTATATGGAAGATCACAGCCGGGTCGTGCATCAGAGAAGTCGCTGTCAAGAGAAGCGTTAGAGCGGCACAACAGGATAGATGAGAGGGGGGAGAAAGAGGAAGAACCCAATCCATCCCAGTCAAAGTCACAGCAGAGGTATGTTTAACTTCTAATCTTATTATTATTATTTTTTTTTTTAGTGTGATGTATATTTATATATTTCTGTAAATTAATATAATAAATAAGTAATCTTATTTGTATTAGAATAGGGTTTATTTTGACTTAAACAGAATGCGAAATGATAATGATGGTGAAGAATATCATTGATATTTCTTAAAACAATAAACAGGTTTGAAGCAATGAGATTTATATTAAAATAAAGATTTCAAGTGATTAACACTTTGTTGTACACTTCCTCTTCTGTTTCTTTATTTATGTTTGATCTGTCCTAGTACAATTTTCGCTCAGGTCATTGGTATTTTTTTTGATTATCATGACATTAGATGTGTGGTGTTACACGAATAAATGGATATAATAAGAAATGCGTATATAAGAGGACTTCCTCTACAACACACATACAACTTTTCAGAAAAGTACCTGAAAAGTTGTATGAATATCGGTTGTCATGGTTTTGGCATGTGATGATGGAGGAATGAGGAGAATATCGTGAGGAAAGTTTTGAGTATAAATATCGATGGCTATAAGAGTAGGAGAAGACCAAAGAAACGAAGGATGGACTGTGTGAATGATGATATCGTTAGAAAGGGGGGTGACTACCGAAATGACGACTAATAGAGAAGTATGGAAGCAAAAGACATGTTGCGCCGAGCCCAAATATATTGAGATATGGACAGGAGAATGATGATTTTACGTTTTTATATCCACTTGACTCGATCCGTCTGCTATAAGGAACTTTGCTATAACCTACCATGTTTGAGAAAGTAGATAGAGCTGTAATAAGTTACTAGCTGCACCTCGCGGTCTCACCCGCGTAAGTTTCGACTCCGTGGGAATATGGGATAAAAAGTAAGAGCTTTAAGTAACAGCTATGTACAGACGCCAGCACATCAAGCTACCCGAAACTGTCAGATTTTCCCAATCAACTTTGAACCTTATGCTTTAGCGATAAAGTTGAAAATCTACATATTAAAGAAATCTGACAGATTGTAGTAACTTGATGTGCTGGCGTCTGTACCTATCAAGTTTTATCGCAATCGGTTCATTAGTTTTTGCGTGAAGAAGTAACAAACATATTATAATATATTTCCCGCTGCGCTGCGTGGGGCCATACCGGCCACTTTTGTTTAGATTGAAATTTTTAAATTCGTAATATCTTTTGAATGGAATGACCGATTTGAATAATTCAAAAAGTAATCTACAGGTATTGAAATAGTCTTGAGTAGGAAATGTATTATTTGGATAACAATTAATACAAAGGTATGGATTACATGGTCTGATGTTGGTCGGCATTTCTATTAACTTTTAAAATGTAAAATAGTAGTTACAGTGACATAACTACAATAGTTGAACATATGGTATCGCGAAGTTTTTGTTTTATCATCAATAGTTTCCGCAGCGCATCGGATGAAAGACATTTTATGACTAATTTTTTTACACCTTGGGTTACATTATTGAAGTTTTGGTAGGGACCTCTATTTTTTCTAGCAATAAATATAGCCTATTTATGTTACTCAGGGATGGTGCAGCATTCTAATGGTGAAAAATTTTTTTGAAATCGGTCCAGTTGTTTTTGAGTTTATTCGTTACAAACATACATACAAAAATACAAATCTTTCCTCTTTATAATGTTAGTGTAGATATGAATAAAAGCTCGTGTGCCATCAGGTCCGAAGCAGCACACACGCGGCAAGGCAGTAGCGGTAGCGGAGGCGAGCGCACGCACAAAGCGGAGCGTCGCGCGCCGCCCTACCGCGCGCCGCCGCACCAGCAGCACCCGGTACTACAATACATCGTATACCTTACTACTGTCGGGAAGGAAGCATTGACCACCTATGTTATTATTCCAAACATGTAAATTGTTTTTGAAAAAATTAGTACAACAGTCATTTTAAAACAACTGAATTTAGTCTGAATAGCCCGCGATATTCAAATTTTCTTACGTTTTTTCCAATTTGCACGTCAATGTCAGATTGTATGTTAAACAAAATATGATTCGCGAGCGTAACAAGTATGTACAGACGCCAGCACATCAAGTTACCCAAAACTGTCAAATTTTCCCAATCAACTTTGAACCTTATGCTGTAGTGATAAAGTTGAAAATCTATTAAAGAAATTTTACAGATTGTAGTAGCTTGATGTGCTGGCGTCTGTACAACGTGTAACGTTAAATGCGCAAAAACTCAGACACCCCAACTGATATGCAAGACTGAGTACTAGACAACTGATAACATACACATATACAACGTGTAACGTTAAATGCGCAAAACCTGAAAATAGTTTGATCAGAATAACGAGCACAATTAATTGAACCACTTTTTAATATAGGTCACATTTTTCAAAAAATCTTCATTAAAAACGTTGCCGTGTCTATTTATTAATAGGTCAAGCAAGCCAATGTCAGCGCAGCGCAGCGGCCCGGTGACGACTCCTCCCTCGATAAAGCGTCGTCGCAGACGCAAGAAACGATCAGAATGGCCAGTAAAACTAAAACAGCACATAAAACCTTTACATTTTTTTTTAATGACTTATTTTCTCTGAAAATAGGTCAATTGAATTAAAAATCAGTTGGGGTGTCTGAGATTTTGCGCATTTAACGTTACACGTTGTATATGTATATTATAGTACACAAAGTTTCGTTCTTTTTTAACCGACTTCAAAAAAAGGAGGAGGTTATCAATTCGACTGTATTATTTTTTTTATTTTTTATTTTTTATTATGTTTGTTACCTCACAATAACCGACTGGGTGAACCGATTTTCATGATTCTTTTTTTATTTGAAAGCTGGTGCTTCCCGTGTGGTCCCATTGCCACCATTTCAATATCTGATGATGGGATCTTGTAGAAATCGGGGGAACTCTTCAATAAATAACAGCAGATTAACCGCGATTGTTGCTATAGCATATCTAAGCATTGTTTACACCATCACACAACATAATATCACGCCTGTACTCACTACAAAGGTTATAATTTTTTTTTTATTATAATAATAATTAATACCAGTAAAACAACCGCGATTGCTGCTATCGCATATGTATGCATTGTTTACGCAATCGCACAACATAACATCACGTCTGTACCCTATAAACGCAGATGCAGCTTCCTGTCACTGATATTTACATAGCAAGTAGTGTTTATATGAATTTGATTGGGGTAGATATAACTAAAAAGTGAAAAATAAAAAAAATTATATAAAAAAAAACAACCGACTTCCAAAAAAACACTACAAAGTGAAAAATAATTTTATTTTCGGAAGTCGGTGTCAAAAAACCAAAATGCAGAACCAACGACACCGACTTCCAAAAATAAAATTATTTTTCACTTTGTAGTGTTTTTTTGGAAGTCGGTTGTTTTTTTTTTATATAAATTTTTTTATTATTGACAGTTACAGACATGTATGTATACATTTGCGCAACTCCTTCAAATGCTAAGTGTATTTTTTACCTTTGCTTATAACTATTTTGTTTACTACACAAAAATAGTATCGCTATTGAAAAAGTGGGTTACCCCCACGATTTCCCGAAGCCGAAGGTCATCATGCGGAGTCTCTTAGAACCACTCAAAATAATGTCAGTGGAATTTCAAAACATAAACAAAATGGAATATTCCTAAGTTCTTTGGAATTTTGTGTTATTTCCACTACCTGCAATTAATATCGTCTAGAATCTCGATTGCTTCCGATATCATGATATTTAATAACTTCATGATCAGATTAGATTAATAGAATTTTTTATAGTTATTATTACGGATTTTTTTTACAATAAAGATAAATATTAATGAGACCTACGTAATAAATAGTAGATTTGTATAGAACACGTGTATTTGTTGTGTAGCAGGGAATGGACAGCGCGTGGGGACCCACCGGCCACTACGTCAACTATGAAGAAATACAACAGAATTTAAAGTGAGTGCAATATATTTTTAAACCACCATTATTTTACCCCATTTTTCCATTTAACTAACATTTTTTTTTGGTTTTCATGCGGTCCTTTACTAACAAAGCTATAACAACAACAACCCTGTGATCTTAAAATGCTCTACATTCTAAATCTGCAAATAAATTCAAAGCATCTCAGTTTCGCCGCATTCACAATATCGCCGTGCGACGAACACCAAACAAAATATGCATGACAAGCTAACTTGTTTTGCGGCGGTAAGCGCTGAGGTGTAAACGGCACAGTCCATCGTAGGTTGAGGTTTAAAATTATCCAAAAAATCGAGCTCACTTCGATATATCCAGCATAGTTCCACTTCCGACTTTTATCTTAATGAGAACTCCGTAAAATATTCATTGTCACGCGAACTATTAAGTAGGACCAAAAAATTCGTTACTTATGTAACTTTTAGTCATTAGTTTCGAACGTAGACTTTGACTTGTCTTTATTGAAGCGCTTAACTAGTTTGAAAACCACTTATTTCCATGAAAAGTTTTTATTTTCTTATCTTCAGTGCTTATGGTACGGCAAGTACCGAAGGACCAAAAAATAAGTTCCTAAATTAAACCGCTCATAATATTACAGCGCGCGTCGCGAGAAGTTGAGCGAGGTGCAGATAGGACAGATGAGGCGACAGGTCAGCGCGCAGAGAGCCAAGGCCGAGGACGAGAGGTGAATATCATTGACAATACTATTCAGGAGTAGAATACAATACCAGATCTGTCATTAGTGGGGGTTTCCAAAAGAGTTTTGAATATATAGGGTGACTGGTAATTGTTAAGTGATCGATACTTAAATACATGATTCTACTCATCATTACAAAAAACTTTTACTATCGGACCAAATCCGAAATCGCGAAAAAAAAAAATCAGCTGTTCCCTACATTTTGACGACTCGTACGAACATAAATGTAGGGAACAGATGATTTTTTTTTCGCGATTTCGGATTTGGTCCGATAGTAAAAGTTGTTTGTAATGATGAGTAGAATCATGTGTTTAAGTATCGATCACTAATTACCAGTCACCATATATAAAAGGTAATGACGCCGGTGCTAAGTTTCAACGCCATCTAATTAGATTTAACTAACTTACTGTTAAAAGCAAAGCGAGAAGAACCAATTGAAGTCTAATTTTCATTAGCAGGTAATTGAATAGACAGGTAAACAAATACAATTATATCGTTAAATCGTGATTCCTAGAACGTACGTAGGTACTGTAGGAACACGTACTATTGCACGTATCTATAACTAACTTAAGTTATAAAAAAAAAAAAACTACAATCAACTGGAATTGTAATAAATATAATTATATGGACACATTTTACAACACCATATAATTGATTTGCAACTAGTAGGTATAGGGTCATCAGTCACTCTGTTAAGTACAACTATTAAACCAATCAGTTGCATTTCATAATGACCTGCTAATTGGACGTAAAACCTCATTCTAAGAACATTTAAATAGGTGTATTAAAAATAAAACGACAGTTTCCATCCACAATAAAATAATATGACAAGTCTCCTTCGTTATACCTAGTAATTAGATAAACGTTAATAACAGTGGACGTGAGTGTATTAATTAAAGTTGTGATGTTTTCCTCTTCCTCTGGAAATTCCTGGGCGTCGGTAAGATGCTTGTGCTTCGTAAGATTACTTTCGTAGATTACACTAGTCAAAATGTTGCTTTGCACGTTGTGTTGCACATAATCTCCGAGTACAGATTCAATAAACAACATGAACATTTTCAATAAATCCATACTAACAATAAAGCTGAAGTTTGTTTGTTTGAACGCGCTAATCTCTGGAACTATCAGTCTAGGCTAGCATAATCGCTTCGCGATTAAAGCCTTTTTTTTTTTCTAAATAAAGATTAAAAAAAAACTATCAGTCGGATTAAAAAAAACGGTTTGTGTTTGATGGCCCAATTCTTTACTAGGTACGTTAGGACCCTTAGGAGTTGAACAAAAAGAAAAATGTAAAAAAGATCGCTAAGCGGAAACGAAGGAATAGCGCTAGTACTCGATGCGATGCAACGGGGTGAGTTGGGGGATCAAGAAATTTCACGCGAATGAATTCGCTGGCAGAAGCTGGTTTTAAAAAAAAATGTATGGGAAATGTTGTTGCACGTAATCTGTATGCGGCTTTAGGCTTCTTTGAAGATAGCATGCTCATATCGCACCTTTGGTGCAAAAACGTCACTTACGCAATTTGGGAGGGTTGTAAGTTTTAAACTTTTATATTATTTTATTACAAAATTGTGAGATGTTCGCTTTAACTTTAATATAAAGTTCAAAGTTGTAGTTTAAATATTACCAGTTAATTTCTTTAGTCAAGAAGAACTATACATTATAATAGGATGTCGAATTTTCAAACGTGTCTTCTGAAATATTACATCATTTACATAAGTGACGTTTTTACACCGTAGGTGCGATATTTTGCTTCCTAGACTTCATTTAACTCTCGATCCACAATAAATACAATGTTTCTTATATTATTCTCAGTTATATCATACCTACGTATTTGGATTGGAACTGTGCTCGATATCCAAAAGGCTCATTAACGTCATCTTCAATAGAAATATGACGTGTGAATTTAACACCTCCGCTAACAAAAAGTTGCGCAAGTGTAAAAAGGTTTTTTGTGTTCAATAACCAACCAAATTACAGTGATGGCGCCGCCAGTCGTCGAGCTATAGATTAGACAGACATTTGTATCTTTTTTCAGACAAAAATAAACATTTTACATATCTTAATCTAGGTATTACCTGACTCTTTGCAGTATAAAATTTACAAGGAATCCTTTGTTGTTTTGGCATCCTTTATCTATTGTATAAACATCCTTCATCTTCTTGAATCCGCATAATGACCTGAATATGTAAATTTCTAAATAAACAGTTTTAAGTGACTCGTGAGCATGAAACCTTGGATTGCATCTGAGATTTGGCGAATTTTGCTAAGATGACTGGCTAAAGTTGTTTACATTCCGTTTGAGTTTATATTAGATTTTGTATAAAAAGATTCTCAAAGTATTTTTATAAGTTAATTAGCCGTCAGCCCCGGATCTACGATTTTTTTGAACCGGGGCAAAACCTTGATAGTGGCGCCCCCTCCCTTCAGTGTTTGAGAAAAACTATTAATACTGCCAATGAGTAGCATTTTTGTGACCATTTGTTAAAATAACAATCCTTTAATAAATTTAAACTTTTTATCATCTAATAACTAATAACTTTCATTTGTGACATAAAACAGAAACACAGAAAAAATATATAACCAGGAAAGTAATGTCATTCTTGCAAATTGTTGATTTCCACTACGATAATATATGATTTCCCTAATAAATTACTTATTTTATTAACGCTGATTACTCGCAAACGCAATCAATTTGGCGCCCCCCATGAAACTGCCGCCCGGGGCAAGTGCCCCGGTTTGCCCCCCTTAGATCCGGGGCTGTTAGCCGTATCTTGAGTTACCTACATGTTTAACGTATACCTATACATTTATGTTGAGGTAAAATGGAGTTTGCATATTGAGGCATAATTTCAATTTCTTCGCTATTAGCTATATAGTGAAAGCTATTGAAAGAATAACAAGAACAAACGCAAAAAGGCAAAAACCCACTTTAAAATAATTCCTTAGTGTGCGTGCAATAACAGAACAATTATTTACCGTAGGTACCTTTATTGGTAATTTGATAAAATGGGTGCACAATTTTTTTATTTGCTTAGATTTTGTATTTTGAACCCTTGAAGTTGTAAGAAATATCTGATTACTTAACTACATGCCTCTCGGTTCGTGTTGCTGTCGTGGTGCTAAAAATATTTGGTCCTTTGATCCGCAATTGTTCTTCTTATACACGGTAAAAACTTACTAAGTATGATAAATGTAATGTAATAATGTTGTAAGTTTTTGTTTAGATTGCTTTTGCACATAAAATCGTATGATCATATTGCACAGCATTAAATTAACGTTGAGTGAACAGATCGCGCAATCTTTAATCAAGTTGTAGAGTTACGCACTTTTCTTAGTGATACATTTCAACATTTTGGGTACAAAACGGATTTCCAGTAATCTACGTAGTATTTTTCAGCAGCATAATTTTACATAATAATTTAAAAAATGAACAGGGTGGCCACTTTTTTTTTACAGTCTCCAAACTTTTACAGGGTGTTCTACACATTTTAATACATACGTCCAATACCTACTTGACCAAAATGTATAAAGTTGCAGATTTTTTTTTTCGTCATCTCAGAGTTGGTCCCGTAGCGTAGTGATAGTTGCTTATATTCATGGGTAGAACAGCCAGTAAAAATTTGGACACGGTAAAAAAAAACATGCAGTATAACCGACTAAACATTTTGACGCAGGGAGTTCAGAATTATGTACTGAATCCATGGTGCCATCCTGTGTTATACCACATCGCATATGCGCACGCATGTGTTAAATCACCTAAGAATTATGCGCTTTTAGAAAACATTGGATTCATATTCCTCAATTAAAGCATTGCCTATTAATTATCATTTTATTGGTAGATAATTTCTTCATAGCTAATCGGTATTTCGGTAGATTATATTTCGCTAGCCGTATTTTAGTCGTACAGGATTATTTTTAAAACATTAACGAGCATCATTAAAACTAAGTATGTAGTTACCAACTTATCTATTATGTATGATATTTAAAAAAAAAACGTATTTATTATCTTCCCATACAAAATCAGCGTTGGCCTTGTAAAGTTATCATTAGCAAGATTTTTATTTTTTGGGCATTTCCAGAAGCCATAATTTATAGAGATAATAAAAAATCTAAGTATTCGCCATTATTTTGAAAATAACTCTGTACTGATCTTAACAAACCAATTGGTATTAAGTCCTTAATTATTGTTTTTAACACGACAGTCGTCGGGCAGGCGCGGGTGGCTACCACTCACAGCGCTCCTGTAGGGAGAGGGACAGCGGAGTCCGGCCACAGTCCAACTACTATGAGTACGAGAGTGCACCGCCGAGGAGGCCTGGGAAGCTCTCCCATTACCACTGAGCGATGGACTGCGAACACCGCGATAACTTCCCTGCGGCTTCGAACTTCGTCTTCGCCCGAGGTATCAGATCTCATTTTAATTGGCGATACTCTTAACGATTATATCGCTTCGCTAGACGTTAGTAACGCAATCTGTCGGGTCGACTCTTTATTGATTTAGCTTCAAGTGTTTAAGTGCCTTCACAGAGACTGAGATCTTGAGCTACCGTAATTGGTTGTTGTTTCTAAAGGCTGCAATGAGCTGCCGAATTATGGAAAAGGCTTTTTTAATTTTGTTTAAATTTCATATTATTCATCACAATCTTAATCACACAGCTTTTCTTGTTCAGCAATTAGTTAAAGTGCGATAAAGAAACTCTAAATAAAATTTTATTTACTGAACTGACTTACTGAAATATGAAACCAGGGAGCTGTGTAATTTTGTGATGAAAACATCTAAATTAATCGTCTCCTACAAAATAAAATGTTGTTTATTAAATTCACTGAAATTAAATGGCAGGGAGCTATGTAATTGTGTGATGAAAAACCTTATTTTTATTATTCCCAGTGATACGTACGATTCATTATTAACTATGGTTTGTGACTATAACGATGTATTTTTTTCACGAGTACACAGAATGGTTGTTTTTGTCAGCATTTCAACAAAAAATATGAAAAATATTTTATTTCTGGTGTTTATTTCGGAATTTTGTGTGCGAAGGCCTTGGCTTTACAGCTTAATACAAAAATCATTGAAACTGTTCTTGACTTTGAATTGTTTGTAAAAAAAAAGATGTGTCAACTACGGGTTATTTTCTTTTAACTGTAAAACGAATTAATATTGATTACCAAGTAAATCATTTTAATGGACGGTGTTAATAGTAATTGTATAATATGTCCTCAAAACGATTTTTCCTTGAGTTTATTTGTATACGCGTCATCTTCTGGCTTTGAAAGCTAATCATATAAATACAAGATTAAGCTATCTTCGGCGTCCAACAGTTGACATCCTTACATAATATAAAACCAAGTTGCCGAAATGTCTGTACGCGCATAGCTTCCGGATGATTGCACCAAATTGGATTTTTTTTTTCTTGTGTTCGGTATTGCCAGGACAAGATTTGAATGAAAGAAAATTTCCGAAATTCGAAAAAAACATTGCACCCGTGCGAATCTGAGGCGGGCCGCTAGTAAAGAATCTGTAGTTGACACAAAAAAGAATAACTACCATTTAATAAAGATATATCATAGTTATGTCAAAAATATTTAAGTTAACACAATGGTTACACAATTAACCTTAGAATCAAATCTATTTAATGTAAAAAAAAATGTGACATTATAATCAGTTTCTTGTGTTATGTCCTTACTAGATAACATTAGGAATATCTACGACAAAGATGCTATTGTTTAAAATTATTTACGACTATGTTATACCGGCATTACATCTGGTCATTTCCTCGAATATTCGCACTCAAAAACGAAAGAAACTGTTTAGACGTCAGCACATCAAGCTACCCTAAACTGTCAAATTTTCCCAATTCACTTTGAACCTTATGCTTTGGCGCTAAAGTTGAATTTATTAAAGAAATTTGACAGATTGGAGTAGCTTTATGTGTTGGCGTCTGTACATTTAGGGAATTTAATTGTTAAGATACCCGTCGTCAATTTGTCGTATTATAGCTATTTCATACATCTGTCAATGAATGACAGTTGTGATTTGAATATACGAACAATTTAAGTTTGTTGTCAATTAGCTCAACAACGTGTTTCCCTGACTATCTTCAGGGATATAATGTCTTACTTGCGACCAAAAACTTTTCATTCAAAACTTGCTAGTCTAAGAGCAAAGTGAGAAATTGATACTCAAGGCCAGCGCTCACTTTAGTTTTGATTGTTCTACCAAACTTGTCTGTGACGAAGATAACCCCTAGTTTGTTCTTATCAAACGTCTCCTAAACTTTATCAAAAGCTCTGAAATCAACTTTTAGTCCCTAAAATGTCTAGTGATAATACTAGTGATCTTGTTTGAATGTACGAGGAATGCGTTGTGTAGTGGCCGTCCCTAGTACTATGTAAAGATTCTTATTTATACATATTCTATTGTGGATGGTGGTGCCATCTATACTTAGTTTTAATTTTATCTGATGTTACTGTACTTATCCTATGTATATGATCCTATATATATGATCTGTGCTGTCGTTAACTACCTAAAGGATAAAGCTTCAGGGTAGCCGCAAATTAAAATTTTCTTACGTTTCTTGCAATTTGCATGATTCGCGGCCGTAACAAATATTTATTTATAAAATTATAATCATAAAAATAATCAATAGAATTCTCAAGTTCATATTACCCTATTGAATGACTATTTCATGAAATCATCATCATCTGAGCCCAATTAATTCTAACCTAAGGAGTAATATTGCTGACTCTAATTATTAATATTATGTAAAACCATATTTGTTATGGTTGCGAATCATGTTTGAATCAACATACAAACTGACTTCTCGCCCGCAAATTACAAAAAATGTAAGTATATTTGAATTTACTGGGCTACCTTAGTGCACCCTCCTTAATGTCAGTGATTATGCTACACCATTATTGATTGTATATACAACGTGTAACGTTAAATGCGCAAAACCTCAGATACCCCAACTGATTTTTAATTCAATTGACCTATTTCAAAGAGAAAATAAGTCATTAAAAAAATTGTAAAGGTGTTATGTGCTGGTTTAGCTTTACTGGCCATTCTGATCGTTTCTTGCGTCTGCGACGACGCTTTATCGAGGGAGGAGTCGTCACCGGGCCGCTGCGCTGCGCTGACATTGGCTTGCATGACCTATTATTAAATAGACAGGGCAACGTTATTAATGCAGATTTTTTGAAAAATGTGGCCTATATTAAAAAGTGGTTCAATTATTTCTGCTCGTTATTCTGATCAAACTATTTTCTGGTTTTGCGCATTTAACGTTACACGTTGTATAAATCTGAATACTATATTAGAGGGGTATAGAGAAGCAGCCTGGTCATGTGGCAACAGCCCGATAATTGTTCTGGACCCTTTATTTCACATTAAATGAGTCGTAGTATCGGATTCGGTAACAATGTTACCGGGCTCACTTAAATCACGCATTCAAATACGCATAGCCTCCTGAGACCCTGAGTTCATTATAACGGACAAATTATCGTGTGTTATTGTAAAGTCCTGATATATATGTCCTGATATACATTTGTAATAACCGGACGTACTTCCTAACACACCTGTCAGTTTTTCGTTTAAAAATCGGCGCTATTACACCTGATTTAGTCAACCAATGACAATTCAAATGTTGTATAATCTCAGGACTTAGAGCCGTCTCCCATTTTGTCCGTTATTAAGGCCAACCGGTCTTTACGACATCTTGAGGTATAAATATGGCGGACTCAGGTGGATAGGACGCTACGAAATGTGTAATTAACGGTCCAATAACAATTACGAACTCTTTCTATACGAGCAGGCTGTCGGGTGATAGTTAAAATTGGAGAGACTATTACGAAGATACGAAATTCCCGAATAAAATGTTCCCTAAGGGAGCAGAAAGTCGTTTGTCTCGTAGCTAAATCTCCCGGACTCGTATTTACGTAAAAGGCTCTCACACGAACGTACTACGTAGGTACATACATGTACATTCCTACTTACTTTTTTAGTAAGTTTATATGAAAGAAGCTTTAAAGTGTAGATTAGATTTATAATTAAGTTTATTCAAATAAATCGGATAACATTTACGTGTGACTGAATAATTTATATCACTTGAAGAATTATAACTATTCATTAACTTTGTAATTGTATAAAATAAGACTACGTTTTCAATGCAACAATTATTATGTATTCAGACTGCATTAACTCTATTCTTTATTCTAATTTTCCCATATTTTTGTGATATCTAATCGGTATTTAGTGCTAGCCCGACTATGGGTTTACGCGGTGATATGCATATTATCGCTAGTTACATAATTACACATATGTAGACATTTCTAATGTATATATAATTTCTAGGTGTTCTACGAGATTAATTTTGTATAGAGAGAGAGAGAGAAGTAGCTTTTATATTTCATCAATCATGACTTACTTTTAGTTGAACGAACAAGTTGTTTTTTAGATATAAATCACATTGCAAATGAACATTTGCACCGAAGTGCCCATACTTGTACATAACTAGACGTTTATATTACAACGTCAGTGGTAACTTAATCTTCGATTTATTTGGACTGTCGTTAAATAGAAGAGTACGTTATAATGAAATGCATAAATACAATTGGACATTCAATGTATGTAAAATAAATCAAAGTGGTATTGTCGATTGTTTTTTTATTTATCTGCGTAATACACCTTAATTGCGGGCACATTCTGCTTTATAAAAAACACTGAAAAAAAATGGGTTCCTACTTTACCATGTGGAAAATAAAAACGGATAACACTAATCAATCAAGTCAACCAATAGCAGTCTACTGATGAACAACCAACCTACTAGCCCTGCGATATCTTTAAACCAGGAAGGAAATCACTCCAGCGCAGGTGTTTCAAGAAACGCCAGCATCACAGATTGCTAAAGTAAGTATATGGCCCAGGACTCGGGAGTGCCTGCCAACGTAAGTTGCACTTATCAAACAGAAGACCTACATAAACTATAGAACAAAACCCCGTTTTGAATTTTTGGTTCATAAGGAATCGATACTGGAAATATGAAATAACGTAAGAGACATTTTGTCGAAAATTAATTATACATATATTAAAACTATAGGTTTTATTGATATTTTGCTATTTTACCTTAAAAAAATGAAGGAATCTAAGAAACTGTCCTAAACACTTTTTAGATAACAACATAGTTAAAAAATTATCTTTAGTTTTGTAAGAAAAATACGCTTATTTTTGCTCTCCTAAAAACCTTAGTTTTGTCCCTTACGTTATTTCATATTTCCGGCATCGTAATCTCAGACACAGGACGTCCTCCGTAAAAAGTAATGAAATTTTGGTATCTTCCTTGTATTTATACCTACCTCCCGTGGTGGAAGGAGCTCGGTCTTGGGAATAAATTTACAAAGGAGATGGATTTTTTTCCCATACAAGCTTGACCCAGAAATGGACACAAATAAAAAAAAATGTAGTATGAAGCAATAATAGTGTTTCAAAGCCCTGTATATTTTTGTTCGTTGTAAAAATAATACCTGTAGTTAGTCATAGCTCTAGCTTTGTGCAAAACTTTTATGACAAATGCATGACAATGACGGGCAGTGACAGTGATTATGAAAGACAAAGAAGGTGCTGCCATTACATACTTTTAAGACTGGACTTATCTACTCGTATTTGTTTAAACATGTAATTTATACATTAATAAATTATTAAATATAATGTTCATAACAGTTTAATTATTATTCAATACGCTTTAAATACAGTTTTGATATTCTATATTCCAAAAATACTCGAGAAATCATATCAATTCTTATAGTAAGCAAGTCCCAATTTTTTTCTTGTTTCCAAAACTGGCAACTATGACCTCTCCGAATACTTGAATCAAAATAATTTATTATCTTTTAAGTTGAAATATTTTCTGCAAAGATTTGCCAAGTAATGAAAGCTGTGGTGGGATTTTAAATATTATCATTTATTGCACGACTCATAATGCGAAGCATTAGAGCGTGCTTTACGATCGAATTTTTTTTTTGCCTCGTTCCTGCAACTGTTCGTATTGCTATACCTACTCCTGGTAGTACACAGAACCTACTTAATTTATATATCATTGTGTAGATAATTTAATAGAGATTAATTCTGTACCTTTCAAAAATTGATTTAATGCAGTAAAAACGAAAAAAACATCAAAATATTTCTAAAAAAATTCTCATCAATCAAGTGCGAAACCTGAAAACAGTAGCTTGCGCAAAAATCAATTAATTGAGTAATTTTTTTTTTTTTAATAGTTTTTTTTCCCCATGAGAGGGACCCCATTGAAAATGGCTCCTTTGTTCAAAGTAGTTTAATTATAATTAACAAAAAATAAGTAATATAATATCTATATCTATGGTTTTTATACGATCAGATGAGCACTAAGAGTCGTGCACTTTTGGATTTTTTTAATAATATTAAATTTTTGTCCGTACTAGGCCAGACAAAATTGAAGTCCTTTTATTAGATTTTCGTAACCATTTTAAAGGTTCTATTTATCTTCCGAAACACATAATATCTGATCAAGCTCAGCGACGATTAGATATCATTCTAATAGAATTAAGGTGGTTTTACACCGACGAGGCGAGGCGTGGATGGGATGTGCGAGGATTGAAATTTGTATGGCAAAATTTGTATCCATGCCTCGCCTCGCCGGTGTAAGGTCACCTTTAGATGGGTACACAATAGGTACTCAGTACGCTTACAAGAGCATGCATTTCGCGCATATATGGGTTTATCTGCTACAATTGTCTTCCACAATTTGTGTCCACACGCATTTGCAAGTGAAATCACTTGTCATGTCATATAATCCCAGATCATTACGCGGGGCTGCCGTGCTGCCAGCGTGCAGCGTTTATCTCCAGTGCGCTCGTTAGTAAGGCCAAGGTCGGGCTTTGCGTGTCCGATACACTTTATGGCGAATTGTTTGTGTGGCCGCCTTGTCGTGGCCTTCCGTCACAGTGCCACCCCGTGCGCCACCGACCTCCCTGGATTTCTCAACTAATAAAATGCTTATAGGTAACCCAAATTACTTAACGTACCGTTTTTCTTGCGTGGGATGATTTTAAAAACCTGTCGAAGAGAGGAAGTAAAAAGAGTTTTGAAATGTGACGAAAAAAAATCTGATTCTTCAGTACGCGGTGATTTATGGTGAGTTTTAAAGATGGATGGTCGTGCGTTGGTCCTGAGATCAACGCACCTTTATTAGGCATTCGAATCACATAAACGACTAGTCATTTTATTTAAATTGAGATGATTGCGGTTAGTTTAGGCATGTTTTCACAAGACATCCAAAAATACAAAAATATTATTGTTTGGTTCACAATACCTAAAATGCTACATTAGGGGTCTAGGAAGTCCATAATTATACTTACTATAAATACATAAAGTAAAACCCACGCTCAACTAACTAGGAACTCATAATTATTTATAGACGTTAAAAACATTCTAAACTAGCCACTAATCACTGAGATATGTTCGCCATTCTCGGTAATCAATTGAATAGGACGGATTTGTATCTTGTAAGTTACAATTCCAGTGTTATTGGTCCTTAGGTCCCTGGTTCTTGGAAATGGTGGGTCTGAGCGTGAAACCCCATGACGTCAAGAACTGTTAAGGTTGCTCCACACGACAAATTATCTTGGCGTGAGACTTGCAAAGATATACACCGCACTTCCATTAGTTTATATTAAGAACTCTGGAATAAAACGCTTATTTTGGTGTTTTTTGTTCCGGACTTTACCTGCGTCAGAGCAACTTTTATAATTCATTCTGATTACATCTGCAGAATGATTTGTTGAAAATGACTTAGGTACTCACACTTCTAATGTAGCTGAGAATGAATAACAAATTATTGTGCAAATATTCTTGTACAAAAACAACGGTATCTTTTTAAAACAGCATTCAGATACTGCTGCTTCCAAAATCTAGTATTTTTAGACAAACTTCGATCAACAATAGTAGGTACTAGATTTCCGATGAACGCATCAAAAATGGCCGGAAAAATAAGACCACAAAATATAATGTTGTGGTCTTATTTTGCAACATAGTTTTTTCAACCTTATTGCTTAGAAGTTATGCTTTATTTTTCCATAAATACCTACTTTCAAAATACGTTTACTTTTCGATCGAAGTAGTAAATATATTGCAAACGATAATACACTTTATGTTTGAGTGTTAAGGTTTATAATCAAGTTATATGCAATCGCGGCCACTTGAGCGAAGTGTTTATTTTCGTTATCGTTAATCTAGTGCTTTTTTTTAACGAAGTAGACAAATCACAAGTTATAAGGCTTAACCGGTTGAATGCCGTAATTACAGAAACAATTTAAAAGCCATTGTCTCGCGTGGATCCACGTTCCGGTTAAGGGTCACACGATTTTGTCTTAGGTATAGGTACCTACTTTCTATTTATTTTTATATTTTTATGTAGGTAATACGTACATATATTGGTTATTTATTTTAGTTTTTAATTAATCACAATACAACACACACACACATGTATGTCACAACATTTTATTTGATTTTGTATGAGCTTTTCTATATTATGATATTTAATTAATTCTCTAAATTGATTATAACGGATACACACTTTCCTATGTGTTTGTTATTCCAGCGTATGGCACTCGTGGCTTGCAGCTGAAAATCAGCGTCAGATGGTACACCTTGTCTTGTCATCTGACATTATGCTGAGCTGAGGCCCTTTTGGCATTATAATCTTTTTTTCCGTTTTTATGATTTTAAGGTGTATTTATTTGGCTGTAATGCCAATTAACGCAATTTTCTTTCTTTCTTTCTTTACTAACAAATAAAAAAAATGTTAACGTTTTATTTTAGTTACACATGTATTTACTATTAAAACCTATTCTGCTCGTGCAGTTACCCTAACACGTACATTCGAAAGGAAAACCGCAGAGCCGTATGGTTAGTTATTACCTGTACTTGTTGTTATTTTATTTTACCATTTATGTACTGTACACACATATATAAACAGACAAGAATAAAAAACAGAACAGAATAATAGGTACACAGGTGATGCTTATTTCATAAGAAATCTCTTCCAGCATACCTGCGATAGGACAATACCTAGATAGAGAGATGTAGACAGCGTGTGAAAGAGTAAAGGAGACAAAAAAAAAAAACATAAAATCGTAAACAATTATTCAATTAATAAAACTAAACAAATACTATGTGAATATACTTACATACATACATACATACAAATAAACACTTATTATGTAAAATAAATATCACTAGAATGTTAATAAATCTAACGTAATTAAAATAATAAATACATACACAACTATGATGGAGTGGAAACTGTGGAAAGATAGTGTTCTTTTACTCTTCTTTTAAAAATTGCTACAATTTGGCAGTCCCTAATGTCAGACGTTAGTGATTTTTTTTTCTTGTTACCTATCGAGATAACGCCTGGTCGTGGAAACTTTCCTATAATAAGCTCAAACTCATCGCCTGCGGTTGTTAATCTTCTGATTTACAAGCTTATTACGGCAATGATAAAAACCCTTTGACGCAGGGATATACCAGGTATGTAGATGTTTGGATGAAAAATAGCTAGAGCTACCCTAGTGAGAGGACGTTTTTGCGAAGATGAAATGATCGGTGAAGAACCGGCAAGGACGAATGTGGTCGAAAACGTGTGCAGAGCATTTCCCTCTGCTGTCCCTACGAATACTATAGTACATTGTTCACCGAGAGGAGAAACTGACCGATTACCGTCGAGGGTGTCGTTTGAAGCCCGAGCCGTAGGCGAGGGCTTTAAAACACCCGAGATCGGGAATCGCACTTTCTCTCGAGTGATACATAGTGCTTTATACTACACCTACGAGGAAAATAAAAAACGAAATCTTTATTTTACTTTCTACGAAAACTGAATCCTCAAACAACACACAAATTGGAAATGGCGCCAATGGCGTCTGCAATTTTCACATGTTCTTTTTTCAAATTGTTTATCCTGCCGCCGCAGGGTCGCACTGCCAGCCCGACACCATCCAACACACAGCTTGCGAACTTGGAGATAAAAACTCACTGTAAAAACTTTTTGGCTTTTGATATTTAGGTTACCGGCGCATAGTCTTACCCAAAATTAAAAAAGAAAAACCACGTAAGAAATGGATTTTCATACACTTTTCTCTCCCAGCAGCTCTCATAGCAGGTGTAGTATATAAAACATTTCTTCTTAATATTAAAAACAATAGGTACAAAATTAATTTATTGCATGGTCTGTAAAACAGTTCTATCCATTTAAAAAAGAGAAAGCCTGCAAGGACCACGCCACCAGATCTACCAGATTGTGAGACTTTTACAAGATATCTCTGCATCAACAACAACTACGTACACACATAGTTACTTCCATACGCGCAGGCATGATTCAACCGTTAAGCAAATAATTGTTCTCGCTCTGGTTACGTTGGTCGGCAAGAGATGAAGCTGACAGAACGCCGTGACCTACTTCTTCAAAGTGTGACGTAACCCATGGACCTTAAACCCTTGATAAATCATGTTTCAAGATGATTTTCCAACTAATCTAAGTCTATGTCAGAATGTCGCGGATTCGTTGTCTGACGGCAAATATGTTTTAGGCTAAGTTCTCAGTAGAACTAACAAAAAGAAAACTCTATAAGTAGATACTATTAATAAATCTGCAGCGTAATTGCGTAACACACTATCAGTAGCAATGGGTTTTATTTTGAAAGTTCAACATCATTCATTGCGTTACACACTGGGGTGACAGTACCGAACAAAATTTTTAAATATTCCATTAAATATTTAAAAAAATTAGATTTTTTTTAAATAATTTTTTTCGTCGATATAATTAAGCTTACATTCCCTCAGTTCGATATGTGCACATTATAAATTCTCACACTGTATAAGCTTATGAAAGAAACAATTGATCATTATTTTAGTATTTGAATCAAATATAGGTTGTAGAAAGCTAATTCTTCGATTGTTATTCTATTTTCTATAGGTACCTACGTGATACTCGTATAGCTATGCCTATCGCAGAATATCGCAGAAATAACCGCAAACCGCAAAGCCCCCTTTTGGCCCCCTTATGCTCAACCTCTACAGAAATTAGTATCTCGTCTTGAATGTAGATTGTGAGATTGAAACGTGACTATAGGTAGGACATAATATTACATATGTAAATTCTTGTTAGCAAATTAATGAAAAAATTCGTCCAAGAATGATGATAAACCTGGCAGTCTGCTTGCCTCCCAACTGTTAATACAATGTGTACTTATGCTTTATTAATTACGTTAGCTGTTAGAAGTTATGTTACCACACCGATTTATTGCCTCAACTTCCCTTGCATGCTTATGCAGTCAAGTTTCCTTACAATGTTGTTATGCGTCAAAATTACTGCCAGTTGTTTAATCCTCGTATAATTTACAGCATTGAATATAACATTGCATACCGACATATTGGGAAACAATCTAAATTCTTTGTGGTTCCTTCAGTGCAATGTATACGCGATGCTGCAAAGGTCTTTGTGTTTCGGTTGCATTCGTGTGTCCCAACTCACACTCAGAAAATCAGGTTTCTTACATCACTCTGTGTCGGCTGATGAACGGTGGAATCGTCTGGCGGCTATATGAAATTTTAGAGAAAATCTTGTTATGAAAATGGGACGTCTGACAGCGAAAGTGTTATGCAGCGAGCGTAGTGCGGTTTGCGGTGTACTCTGTGGCCACTGTCCGGCGTCCGTTTGTAGGACGCTATCGCGCCAGTCTGTTTGGCTGTTTTTATTGGTGAGTGTTAGCGTCGGCCACCTCTCCGGAGTCCGAAGTGCCGCGCGGAGGGTCTCCGGCGCGCACTCTCAGTGTCGCCGCTGCTACGACGCGCGTTGTCTCGCCCGCGGCCGCTGCGTCGCCGCCGATCGATCCGATCGGATAGTCGTGATTTCACGTGCGCTTGAGCAACACGCTCCGGATTTATCAAAAACCGTCATCTGCATCAATAAAAATATAACAGTGTTTTTACGCAACGAGTGCACCAACAGGCTATTAAAAGTGGTTAAAATTGTGTCCGCCTTGAAGAAGTGCGAAAGGCTGTGTTTGCACAAACGAGCGAAAGCGGTCAAGCGTGTGTCAACCGAGCTCGGAATTTGGCTGTGTAGGTGGTTTTCCCTGTGCTGTGTTGTAATGAAAATAAGTGTTAAAATGTCGAAATCTGGTTTATGAGGAGCTCGGTGAACGTGCTCATGCGCCTGTAAAAAACGGGTACACGTGCTTATGTAAGGAGACCTGACGCATAGAACAAGTGAGTAATACCTAGACCTACATTACAGACAAATCAATCAACACATAATCACTTAAGTAATACATATTTATTACCTATCTGCTAGACTACATAACTTTGTTGTTGAACGAGCACACCTGTGTGCGCCTGGTAACACTTTGTTTGCATATTTAATTTACTTTTTAGTTTATTTACAGTAGATTTAGATATTCATGCGTTAAAGTTCTGGATGCCTTCAGTTACCTCTTTTTATATTTGTCGATACTTCACACGAGTCAACTTTTCCATTTTATGGGGAAAAATAACTAATCGATAATAATTATGATATGTATTTAGAACATTAAGAATCCACACTTTCAATTAAATGAATTCAAAGACCCCTTTACAACCACATCTGCTATCGGAAGACATAACTAAACTTTCGAAACTGAGTTCCAAAAGCCTTAATAAACACTTGACGCCGCATACCATCACGCTAGCTCTGCTGAGAGTGAGCAAATTGCAATTTCGAATATGACATAAGACACAACACAACATGGGCAACACGGTCATACCGAAGCGAACGCACATAAAAAAACATTATGCATGAATATGGAATGTAACGTTTAGCACGTTAAGTGATTATACAAAGAGGACATGATTGGCCCGAGTATAGGACCCTGCGGCAGCCTAGACTCAACAAACGAAAAAGAAAAATTTAACAGTCGCTTTTTGTATTTCTAAGACTTTTGGTTTGGTACTTAGTATGATGAATAATTATGACAACAGTATCTAATTGTAAGTTAAATTTTTAGTTTTTCCGAATTATTTTTGTAGTGAATCAGTCAAAATGTAAAAAGAGATTTCAACGTTGAATTAAAATACCACCACACTTTACCAGTACTCAACTAAAAAAAACCAAAGGTCGTATTTCTACAACGACTCTCAACAGGATTGACATAATTATAAGCTTTTCGGTAGCAAAAGTCAATCCAATACATTTTTTACTTTTCCGCTATCGTTATGCTAACTAACTTTTGAACGCGACTTTGTTCGCTTGGAAGTCGTATGACATCATAATTAATATACTAAAAATACAACCATATTTTTATAAAACTTCACTGTTTGCAGTTTTGGTCTCAGCAGCCAAAATACATATACAGTCAGGACTGGTGTGTGATGCGCAAGCGTTGTATAGTTGTCCGTGTGAGAGGCAGCTCGTCCTGAGGTCGACGTCCGCAGCTTTCAGTAACAATTTCTCATTGATAACGATTTTCATCATTGTAACCTAATGGCACAACACCTGATAGACTGACTGATTAATTCTTACTGTTTATTTCTGACGATTGTAAACTCACGGGAATTCTCATTGAGAGTCACCTAACCATATACATTTATTTTTATAACCATAGATGACAGAATATGCCTGAAATTGATCTTTTTGTGTGTATACGTTCTAAGAACTATAAATAATGGTACAACAAAATGTAGAAAAAAAGGATCACAAAAACATCAATAGATGGGATCAGATTTTTCAACCACAGGTTTGTAAAGCAGTCGTTAAACCGCTAAGTTATTTTTAACATAAAATACTAAAAACTATATTTTCGACATTAGAATCGTCGATTACTTTTTTTTTATAAATATTCAATTTACAGTTTTGACTTCGCTACGATTATACAGATGGAGTTCCACTTTTTCCAGTCTCCCAGCTTCTTTTCATTTTTCACTGGTGTAGATGATTCCATTTTATTCATTAAAGCAGTAAATAAACTACCATATCCTTCGAACGTTATTAATTGCTAAGACTTACAATAATAGATAACTTTGTTGAGTCTATTATTGTTCTAAATCACATTTATAATTAACTGAGTGCAAGAATTTTATCCTACAGCGTTACTAGGTAAATTATATTGCAATAAGTATTATCTTTTACCTCAATTGAACGCGGAAATAATGTTAATACATTAGAATAATCGAGCTGTTATGTAAAATGTCAGCATTCTAGATACAGTTTTGTAACACAGATCGAATCAAAATTGTTGCATTATGTAAGTGTTTGACCTTTACATGTATATTTAATTAATTCTGGTGTCTAAGCCCGAATGAACCTACATAATCCCGAATTTAAAAACATTTATAGTATTTTCTACTTTATTTCCTGTAATCATTCTATGCGCACCACCCAACCAAACTAACCTAATGAAAATAAGGTATGTACAGTTAAAATACCCACAACGCATTACGAATAGTTCGTGTATACAACATTATTTTTAGTATATTGCAAACCTGAATATAGTTTGTTCAGAATAAGTAACTGAATCGACTCCAATAATTTTTACACCATGTTATATTTTGTCCCAAAAATATTTAAAAAGGTGACAAGTTGGACACCGAGCGACACTAAAGAACTACATATCCGTAATCATATGCGCACAACACAGGTCACAGCCGGTCGGTGGGCGGCGCGTGTTAAGTGGTAACCAACTTTTTGTACGGACATCAAGGTAACATAACAAGCTTATAACTTTGTGATTTTTCATGATACAGTTTTGAAATTTTGTGCATAGATTGTTTACATAAAAATACTAGACACGTGTTTCGGGTTTCGCATATACTAAAAATAATGTTGTATATAATATGTAGGTACCTAATTATGATTACGAAAATCCTGACCATCACGACTTTTTAACGATGAAACTAAAATTATGAAAAATTTTGGAAAATTTATAGCTGTTTTCGGTTGTTGCAAACAGATTTTTTTTTCTTCTTGAAGTTTGCAAAAAAAAGGAATTAAATAAATATCTCTTAGATAATTTGGGTACCGTAGGGGCACCGTATTACCCAGTAACTGGGTTGTGCAGGTCAGATAGGCAGTCGCTCCACGTAAAATACTGGTATTCAGCTGCATCCGGATAGACTGGAAGCCGACCCCAACATAGTTGGGAAAAGGCTCGGCAGATGATGATCTTAGATAATTTTTTCATGGAATTTTTGGAACCATTCACATCGACTACCTGCCTGCTGCTCTCAAACAAGTTTCTTCTTCAATATAATGAGTCACTTGTAAGTTTTAATTTGATAGTTCATTGACTAAGTAGTCCTCTGACATCTTTACTGTTTTATTTATTATTTTTATAAACAGGGTTATTAAAATTATTATATACAATATATAACGCAACTAACTATTTACACTAGGTATTAAAATATATGACTAACTAACTATGTATATATATACAGCAACATCCTTTTGTATATATTTGTAAATACATTTTAAATCTTTGAGTCTTTAGTTATAGAGTATAGCTCTTGCCTGAGACCGTCTGCGTTTATTACTCGTACGTAAACCTCAACGAGTACCGTAAAACGGGGTGAATAGGACCGCAGGGGTGAATCGGAACGAAACTTTAAAATGGATTTTAACGTTGATGTAATATAGTTTGTGGCCAACAATTACACTTAATCGTCAACTATAATATAGTATACACATTAAGAGACCTTTTGGCAAAAAACGATATTATTTCAATGTTAAAATCCATTTTAAAGTTTCGTTCTGATTCACCCCTGCGTTCCTATTCACACCGTTTTACTGTACATAAAGAGTAGTTTTGCAATAGTTTTTGTCTCTCGCTGGCAAACTGCCGAGTTGTCTTGTTTACATGTATTGTATTTTTGGGAATTTGGAATTGAAATTTTTAATGACAGTAAGTAATTCATATTTTGATTAACCTTTTTTATCTAAAAAAAATATGCTTATTGAATTGTAATTATAACTAATATTTAATGAATAATGATGAAATGTAATTTTGATGAATATTATCACGGTTTATGCACCATCTCTTCCTACCAATTTGTGCGCCACGATATGCGGCTGAACATGTTAGAACTTTTCTGTATCCCACTAGCGGGCCCAGCACGGGGTGATAGACGTTACAAATCTTTGATTTTATGGTTCTAGGACATACGCCTCTTTCCTTACAATATTTTCACTCACTCTTATATAGAGCAAATTGTGATGAAGTACCTATATTGCACCGAGTTAGGTGCATGCTCGTTTGTGTTTGAACCCGTAATCTGCAATTCTAAGTTGCCGCTCGGCAGTCGGCCACCGCTGCTCTCAATATCGTAGAATTTTCAATACTTGCTTCTAGTTTTAACAGTTTGAAATGACCGTTAATTCACATGCTTTGATTGTAGTCAAACAAGATTTTAATTGGTGGGTTTTTGAGCTTTTATTGATGTGTTATATTTGCCAATAGGTATGTGTTACTTTTAAATATTTACTCATTTATCATTAGGTTCTTTATAGGTACAGACGCCAGCACATCAAGCTACCCGAAACTGTCAAAAACTTTAGCGATAAACTTAAAGATCTATTAAATAAATTTGACAGATTGAAGTAGCTTGATGGGCTGGCGTCTGTACTTCATCATAATCGTATTATAAAAACAGTTTTTTATTGTTTGTTGAGAAGCCTTGAACACGTTGTATTTGATTGATATCTTATTTGAGATACGAAGTGTGTTACAAAATAAAAATCGTTTATCGATAACTTGGACCTTTAAAATTGAGAACAGTTTAAAGAAATTACACTATCTGAAGTCTTTAGATTCTAGAACCTTTGTCCTTTTATAAAGAAATCGATTGTGACCTTTTGCATAGGTAGTGAATATTTTACAGTTTCGTTCAAGGAATGGTAAGAATTGGACCAGGTGAATGGTGCATACACATTTATTGTTTGCCTTTACCTTCCGCTAGCTACTTTGACGTCCTCGTGTGAATCCACAAAGTGGATCACAACACTTTTTTTTACGGTGTGAAATTATCAAATAACTTCTCCCGCTCTGGGCGGAGCGGGAGGGCGTGTCAGACTTTTACTGACTAAAACCCACCCGTGTTCCTTCAGTTGCCTCTGCCAAGGGCCACGGTAACTCCTTCGAACAACCCGCGACCCTGCAGGGTAATTGCGTAGCACACTATCAATAAGAATGGGTTTCATTTTGACAGATCAACAACATTCATTGAGTTATTTACGTTGTGGAGCAGACACTTTTGTTGAACATATCGAGCAATGGATTAGCAATATACTTCAAAATGATGCAAATTGAGAATAATAGTGTGTTACGTAATTCGGGTGCAAGTCACAACACAACGCATTCACGACTCTGCAACAACCAGAGAAATATGACTTAAAATTGTATCTGTTCGTTAGAAAGTAGATATCTATACTTAACTGCATCGCATGCAACAGCAGGAAGTGATTCAATCGTTTCTACTGAAATAGTAAAAGCTGATAAGTTAGGTATGCCAGGATCCGTAGTTCCGGTCCTCGGTTGATGACACATTGTGTTATCTCGTCCCTTTTCGGGCCAGTGTTGGATGAGAGGTGCAGGGCAAGAGTGCATAGTTTTCGGACGATATTTACGAACTTTAGAGTTGTATTTACAAGCATAATTAGTATAGATGGAAGCGCGTCGGATTGTATTATACTTAAGTAGTTTATAGTGCACTTGTTGATGATTATTTCTCATCGTTAAGTTACGCTGAATGCCGCGGAAAATTAATCTTCTATTTTGCAACATAATTGCTTACCTATGCAGCGATTGCAATTTATTAGCTTTTATGACATCAATAAAAGTTGCCAGCTTAGGTACACCTTCCTGCATGAATTTTTAAAATATTTATTTATAATGAAGATGACCTCGATTCTCATATTTAGGTAGGTATAACGCGGACACAGTATGCTAATTGCTGACGATGCAAAATCATTATTATAGTGTACTTGACATGCTTACATTTGTGGTCTAATTTCTAGTCAATTATAATCTAAGTAGGCACATGTTACTACTTTCTCTGTTTTTCAATTAGGTGATCTAAGTGGGTAGTACCTACATAGACTGCCTACTTTCACAGATTATGCAGATAAAACACATACATTATGGTATCTTATAAATAAAGTCTAGTATTGTATTGTGTGTGTGTTAGTTGTAGTGGTATTATATACAATTCTTTATTGGTGACGTTTCGTTTGTAGGGTAGAAGGCGTTAAAGCTAGGTGTAACTAAAATACAACGTGTAAAGTTAAATGCAAATGCGCAAAATCTGAAAATAGTTTGATCAGAATAACGAGCAAAATTAATTGAACCACTTTTTAATATAGATCACCTTTTTCAAAAAATCTTCATTAAAGACGTTGCCGTGTCTATTTATTAATAGGTCAAGCAAGCCAATGTCAGCGCGGCGCAGCGGCCCGGTGACGACTCCTCCCTCGATAAAGCGTCGTCGCAGACGCAAGAAACGATCAGAATGGCCAGTAAAACTAAAACAGCACATAAAACATTTACAATTTTTTTAATAACTTATTTTCTCTCTGAAATAGGTCATTTGAATTAAAAATCAGTTGGGGTGACTGAGGTTTTGCGCATTTAACGTTACACGTTGTATAGGTACACGTACGAGTTAGCGCCTTCAGTAGCGGCCATCTCTGCGGCTACATTCATGCTAAGTATGTACAAGTGTTATGTGTAAAATTTTAGCACAAAATAAGGCGGTGATATGTATACGACATCTAAAACGGCCGACCGCCGACTTCCCAAGATACGAGCATGGCTCAGTTTGGGAGTCTGTAGATTCACCTCACTAAAATAGATGAAAATTTTGTTTCTTGTAACGCTTTTGTACTTTTTTGAAGAATACATTGTTATTAATAAAAATTATTATCATCAGTTCCCGTAAAGTGCAAACAACAGGACACGCAGGATGTTTATTAAGTGTCTTATTGTTTGTGAAAAAACACCATATTTACATCCCAGTGTGGAGACATCTAGTATCTAACTCCGCCTGCATAGGTAGCTTTTCACAACCATTCGGCAGGTTGTCATATCGAAAATGACACAGTCATATTCAATTAATTTATTTGCCTTGCGTAAAGTGCTGTCAGAAGACTGGCGGTCGTCTATTCTGACAACATTTTCGGGATTAGAAAACTCCTTTGATGATATTGATTGATGTTTCATTCGGCACGGAAGGTTTTGAAAGGCTATACTGAACAGCCGGTCGATTCTGTAAAAATCTCACCGTGAAATCATAGGTGAAGTGAGCTTGAAGTGAGCAGTCAATATTGTTAATCTCTATCATTAGTCTACTCACCTAAGTTCTCACGGTGAGATTTTATACATAGAATAGCACTACAGGTTTATATATTTTCGTACGTGACATGTGTGTATAAAATTCTCAGTCGATAGTAACACTGTCGGTAATAATTGATATCATTAGATACGAGTCTCAATACTCAAACAAATGAATTGCTAATCCTAATAAATGAATAGTTAGTTCTACAATATTATAGATTTATGCCTATTGGTTAACATGATTTAAAGGAAGTAAACGGTGTAATTATAAAAATCTTGAATGACAATTGACGATCTGAAATTAACAAGGATAACAGATAGAACAATTGTCAATTGGAATGTTGGAACACAATCCATGATTTACAACAATCCACGAGTAGGCATACCTATTCACATATCTACGTATGGATATCCATATACTAAGTATAGACGCGAAAGTAACTTTGTCTGTGTATTCCCTTTTCACGCCTAAACCACTGAACCGGTCATTATGGAAATTTACAGATAGGTAGCCAAATTTACAGAACAAATTTACAGATAGGTACAGATAGGTAACCTGGAGAAGGACATAGGCTACTTCCTATCTTGGATATTTGTATAAAAAAATGATGAAATACAAAATAAACGCAAGCAAAGGCAATAGTTAGTAGAACACTTTTTTGTTTACTTTATTACTGCCTTTATATTTATTTAAAAGAAATGTCGAAGCGCGTGCATTCTCAACGACCTACATGAGTAATTAAAACGTGTTGTTTACGTAACTGGTCGCGCCTCATTGACGGACAGACGGACAGACGGAGAAACCGAAAAGCCAATGTTTGCTGAAACGAAGGTCACAGTACTCTTTATTTGAACATCACACTGCACGTATGTTCGTCTGTTCGTCATAATATCGTACGATGCCAACGATTACTTCATTACTGCTAAACGACGCACAATGGTGCAATCAAGGGCAATCAGCGTCGTCACGAAATGATTGGTCGCTGGACCTCCGTTATGAATGAATGTGTTTCATATTTGCCGACTGATAAAATGGCGTGCATACCATAGAGGAAAATATAGATAAGATATTTGATTTATTCTGTTTTATTTGATTTGATTTGTATTGATTTTTATTTTATTTTATTTAATTTTATCTGATTTTATTTGATTTTTTCGTGTCTGCTATTAATGGGTGTTATTAACCTGAAATGAATGAACTTATTATTTATTATTATTATTATATGTAGATATAGGTAATTACGCACTTTTCTAAGAGGGTGTGTGTAGGGAGGGGACGCCCTAGAAGGACATACGGTGACCTTATTGGTGATCTTCTTCAGAAAGGTCAGCGGGGTGATTGCGTAACACACAAATAGTAGGAATGGCTTTCATTTTGACAGTTCAACAACATTCATTGCGTTATTTACGGTGTTGAGCAGACCAATTTTTCGAACATATGCAACAATAGATTAGCAATACTTATCCTTCAAAATGATTCAGTTTGTGATTGATAGGTAGTGTTACGCAATTAGGATGCAGCAGTCGATTCTGTAAATATCTCACCGTGATACAGTCGGCGGCACGTAACTTGGCAAGGTTTTGCCGTAGTGGGAATAAGTTTGCGCATGTACACTTAGTGCAACAAAAAAAATATCACTTTGATTGCTTGTAATTATTCTACGGTTATTTCCATAATTTATTTTAAACACGTCTGTTTAGAAGAAAGTTAAAGAAAGGAGAGGAAAAGGGGAGGACTCTTGCCAAGTTATGTGCCGGCTACTGTAACTAAGGTGAAGTGAGCTTAGAGTGAGCTGTGTGTCATGCTGATGCTAGGGATTGACACTATTGACGACTCACTTCACGCTCACTTCACCTTTGTTTTCACGGTGAGATATTTACAGAATAGATAGGCTGCCGTGCGATTCTGTAACCATCTCACCGTGAAAGCTTGGGTGAAGTGAGCGTGGAGTGAGCTGTCATTCGCTAGGGATTAACACTATTAAGTGCTCACTTCACTTATGATTTCACGGTGAGACTTTTACAGAATCGACCGGCTAGTGCGTTGTTCTCGTAACCGGCTTGTGTGTATGGCCAGATGTATGAACGTGAACGAAGGAAAGGGACGAGGGAGGTAGGTGTGTTCGAATCGTAGCAGGTGGTGTTCTGTCTGTGGTTTCTGCTTACCATGGGAATAAGGCGTGAATTTACGTTATGTTTTCTACAAATGCAAACAAAAATTCAATTTACTGCAGGTAATTTTTAACCTTTTGTCTTGATTTTGCCACATAAGGTGATGTACCTACAGTAAAGGTTAACAAAACCGAAAAGTGCAGATTTGCACTATAGTGGTGTGCTAAAACTGTAACTCTTCTATAAATAGAAAGCAATGCTTGATATCAGGTGCTCTCATCCTGAGCAAATTGCAAAGTGTCAGCTGGGAAATCGATGATTATGGTACAGACGCCAGCACATCAAGCTACCACAATCTGTCAAATTTCTTTAATAGATTTTCAACTTTATCACTATAGCATAAGGTTCAAAATTGATTGGGAACATTTGACAGTTTCGGGCAGTTTGATGTACTGGCGTCTGTACAAAGGAACGGACATGAAACTAGCGTTGTTGCATGGGATTGGGATTCTGGTCGCCTCCCTAGAGGAACGAGTGTCATTGTGTTTAAAACATTTTAAGCACAGATGATGTTACAACACTATCAGTGATGGAAATAATTGCATTTGATGGACAAGGTTAGTTTATTTATTCATTTAAAAAAAATACAACAATTCTTACAACCCATTAAAACCTCTCCGTCTCCCTCGTTTTCATGTTTATTGCTATGCCGTAGCAGCGTAGCAAACGTTCGCAACATTTTTGAGAAGTATTCTTTTGTTTCATTTAAGTAAGAGCTGATCTATCAAAAGTTCAATCAACTCAGCCTATCGCAGTCCACTGCTGGACATAGGCCTCTCCCAGACTGCGCCACAACACCCTGTCCTCCGCCTTCCGCATCCAGTCTACCCCAGCCACCTTCTTTAGGTCGTCCGTCCATCTAGCTGGGGGGCGTCTCACACTACGCTTGCCGATACGCGGTCTCCACTCCAGGACTCGTCTGCTCCACCGGCCATCGGCCCTTCGACAGACATGGCCAGCCCACAAAAAGTTGGATAATTCTAATCAGAAGAATAAATGAGGGAGTATAAAAGTAGTCAATTTTTGTCCAATGAGCGGCAAGTTAAATAATAATTGGTAATTGAAGTTCTCATTCTACAGAATGTTAAAATATCCGTTAAAAATATTTTACGTCAAGGGAACATTTTAAAAATTATTACTCAACCACTTGTGGTAGTAACATGAACAAACTACCAATTTCAACTGCTTGTATTGAAAAATATTTATTAAAAAACCCAGAGATACATGTATAATTTTGTATTCTTCCGATAAAATAGTTAAAAAATAGTTAGTAAATAGTTAAATAGTTCTCAATAATTGTATTTAAACTAAAATGAATTCTGTGGATAACGGTGTGAGTTTCACATTTGAATAACTGTTATGTAATTCTCTAGATAAGACACAATGTGTAACTGTTTGTTTATCCCAAATAAATAAAATAAAATAAAATACAAAAATTCTGGCTATTCAAAAATGAGTCCTAAGTCACGTATATTTCAAAACGACAAATTAAGTATTGCTGTATGTTTGAAAAGAGAATATACTTAAGAAATCCTACTGGAATAAAAAAGATTTGAAATCCTTAGTAGGCAATCCAAACGCCAGAATAATAGGGCTATTATATATATATATATATAATAATAGGGTAAAAAGTACGCATATTTAAATATTGCGTAGGTTTCACGCAAACCCTACTCCAGCTTAGAATTGAATTATCTGGACAAAGGAAATTTATCGAGCGACAAATAATCATCGCACGTTATCCTTTCGTTACATGTAAAAAATACAATAAGTATTAGGCACTCGACAGGTCACCAACCTGGATACATATATCCGTTCTACTCATAAGTGTACTTAATAAGATTTTTTATTCGTTATAGAATATTTATTAGGTAAGTATTTATTTACATAGTTTAAAAAGCTAACAGTCTTATAATAATAATAATAATAATATCACTGAACAATGTTCAGTGACCTATGTAAGGGCAAAATTAATTGTTCTCATTTCCCTATAAATTGGAAAGATCTATTGAAACGAGTGCCAGGTAACGGTTATTCACCTTTTGTCATAAAAATTTTATTACGTCTCTTAAAGGACGAGTTCTTAAGGACTACTGAGTACAAGAATGGCTAATTAAGGCGAGGTAATTCCGGAAAGTTGCTGTGTTTTGAATTTCGATTATAAATTAACATAGCATAATTAGACTGTAATATTCCCACTGCTGGGACACAGGCCTCCCAGTGGAGGGAGTGGGCCGTAATCCACCACACGGGCCCAGTGCGGGTTGGCAGATGTCACATTTCTTCGATTTTTTTTTTCTAGAACATTTCAACATCAACGTTTCCTAAGGAAGTTCTCCTTCACCGTTTTGAGAGCAGCGGCAATGAAAATATTCGCACCAAGTAAAGCGCCTCTCTGGGTTCGAACCTACAACCTACAACTCGCAAGTCGCGATCGTTACCACGGCGCCAGCACTGCTCTCTTATATAGCTAGGTACGTACGGTTGTAGGTTTAACGTGTAACGTTAAATGCGCAAAACCTCTTAAGGGGTCATTGTACTCATCATTATGAACAACTTTTACTATGGGACCAAACCTCAAATCGCGAAAAAAAAATCAGCTGTTCCCTACATTTATGTTCGCATAACTCGTCAAAATGTAGGGAACAGCTGATTTTTTTTTCGCGATTTCCGGTTTGGTCCCATAGTAAAAGTTGTTCATAATGATGAGTACAATGGCCCCTTAACCCTTAAATGCATGATTTATTTTATCGTATTGCAAAAAATTCTATTGTATAGGTATTTATCTATAGAATTTAGATAATAAATATATAATAATTATACAATAATATTAATATTCATAGAGTATATATATTGTTTTGACAAAAAGAGGTGAGTTCAGAAACTCACAGCTATCACATTCTTAAAAAAATTAAATGATGTGCTTTGTTGCCATTTGGCAACATTATGCATTTAAGGGTTAAGAGGTTTTGCGCATTTAACGTTACACGTTGTATATAAATTGACATAACACATAATAATAATTCTTATTCATACTCGAATCGTCGATGCGAACCTACTTCGGTAGTTAATCCGTTCATTGAAACACCATAATTATGAAACTGTTAGTATCTCTTTTTAGGGTTCCGTACCCAAAGGGTAAAACGGGACCCTATTACTAAGACTCCGCATTCTCATGAACCGTGATAGACAGTTGAAATTTTCACAGATGATGTATTTCTGTTGTCGCTATAACAACAAATACAAAAAAAAAATAGAATAAAATAAGTATTTAAGGGGGCTCCCATACAACAAACGTGATTTTTTTGCCGTTTTTACAGATAATGGTACGTAACCCTTCGTGCGCGAATCCGACTTGCTTTTGGCCGGTTTTTTCTTAATTGTTATTTAATTCCGAGGCTTTTGGTCATACATACATAACCATATCATGATGGGGCCATGACACACACACACGATGAAAGTACTACTAAAGACTTGTGTAAACTAACTTTTAATAGCTTCAAATGGTCAAAAGATATTGTTATGGAGTAGGTATCACTATGAAGACCAGTCTATCTATTTATTTTAGGGCTGATTATTCAATAGATAGATAACTTATATCTGAAGAATAAATATGACAGTTTTACATAATTTGTATACAAAAGCTGTAAAACCGCAATGTCTATTCTATTCCTCATATAAAATTGATCTGTTGAAAAGGCTTTACTTTCAAAATACAGAATACGAACCAAGAGGCTATCCATTGGAGCGGATAAGTGCAAAGCTAGGAAAATATTACCCAATAGAATTCCTCGAACATCACGTCATGTGAACTCAGTAGAGTAATATTGGTTAATGTTTTACTCTCCCCTCCACTTCAATGGACAGCAGGCAAAGTACTACAGCCGGCCGATTCTGTACAAATCTCACCGTGAAATCATAAGTGAAGTGAGCTTGAAGTGAGCAGTGTCAATAGGCTCACTTCACCCAGTTTTCACGGTGAGGTGGTTACAGAATCGCACGGCAGTAATAAAATAAGTTTTTAATAATATTATAACTTTATTATCTGGTTTTTCTCACGTGCTTTTTTGGGATTTTCCGACTAATTTCGGAGTATTTCGAACTCTTAACGATTGTTATTAGCCTTTACCAAAACCTAGGAAATACCATAAATAAATTAGAGACCTGATGACGATTAGTCACGTACACGTAAAACTTTCCAATGCGCATCTTCTCAGACGGGTTTCAGATTCTGGAAACAGGTTTTGTTCAAGTCAATGGAGCGGCTTGTGACGTCGGCGTCGTACGCGCGTCATGTGTGTGAAAGTGGATGTAGGTATGTTGTATTTAATCCTTAGGATTCTGCGTTAAAATTAGGATGATGGTTCGGATTTTATTTCCTACAGAGAATCAGTCAGGTGTTAAAAATTCAACAAATCGCTATAAGTAGGCGATTTTTGAACTTACGTTTCCGATTTAGTAGGTAAGCCTTTGTTTCAGATACGTCAACTTGTGTGGACTGAGGGACCACAGTTCAGTCGTTATATTTTTGTATCTTTAATGCTTTGTGGTCTGTTATTTTAGTATATATCCTTACAAATTCTCTACTAAATATCTGTATTCACGAAACCTTTATTTTTAAGATACTTTCCGAGATCTGACTGATGTTCTGTGAGAACTGAGGGACCACACTTTAAGGGCAGTAGTTTTTAATATATCTGCCTACAAATTCCCAGATTCGTTCTACAATTGATTTAAGTCTACTACTAAATCCTAGGATTTTCATTTTGCGAATTCCCAGTTTGGTCCCTCAGTTCACACAAACATAAATTTTTCCATCACTAATCGCGACTTTTCCGCGACCAAGTTCAGCGGAGGCCAGCCTTCGGCGCGGGTACTATTGTAGCGCACAAGTGTGTGCACATACACAGGTCCACTCTCTCTTCCCTCACTCACATTGTCTGATGGGACGGCAATGCGACACGACCGGAGAGAGATCAGGCGTAGGACCAACGGCTTCACGTGCTTTGTGAGGCACGAGGGTATCACACCACCGACTTCCAAATTCCGTGCTGTTAGTAACAGATTCCCGATGGAAAAACTCAATACCACTTTGCGCGACCCGGGAATCGAACCCAGGACACCCACACTCACCAGTCGCGCTTGCGACCAGGAGAACAATGGGGCAGTTACCTATTATAAAACAATATCAAACACATATCATACTGCTTTAATCCATCTCATAAAAACAACACATAAATTCGCGTAAACACGTAAATTCCAGTTATTGAAAAACATCGCAGAAAAATCTGAGTTACACCACACGTCCCTTTTCTCGCGGAAAAGTCTTGAGAACTCATATTGATAGTTTTGTATGCAAACCTCGCCTCGGATCCTCAGCGCATACAAACACGTGATGAGACAGGACAAACATGTTCCGCCAAAACCATTAGCTGTAATAAACGACAAGGAAAATAATATAAACACGTTATGACGATAAAAAGATGTGGCGAAAATACGTGAAGCCAATCATATTTGTTTAGGAAACGTCTGAGTCAAAAAACACTTAAAATAAAACGACTTACAAGTCTTATTCTATTAACGCAGTCATTATTCTATGAACGCAATCATTAATCAGGTTGGAAAATAAAAGTTTTTGTTGAATGAATTTTATAAAAGGCATTTGTCTTTTTTCTTATCTTGGGTCGTTTTTAAGAAAATATCGATGTATTTTAGTTATTTCTGCTCATGCACGTCTTTCCCACATAGAACGATTAAATCAGTTAACTATTTCGAAATCATATTAAAATTTTCAAATTGGTTATTATATATTCGATCGTAGTTTGTTTGCCAAGTGGATGATGGTTTAAGTGCTTCAAATTATCTAGACATAATCCCTTTTTGATAAAGCATACATTTGTACAATGTATCCGCTCCGCTTCAGCGCAAGTTTTAAGCTTTAACTCATTAATTAACGATATGTGTATTCAGCGTGTATTCCCCGAAGACATAGACAGAGGTGTAAACATAATATAGTATACCAGCACTTACATAATATGTTTTAGTCCCATATAAAAAAGGCTAGAGCTTGTAGCCCTCAACCTCCTAATATTGGGCACAAATCCACACTCCAAACTGCTACAGTAGCCGGCACATAACTTGGCAAGAGTCCTCCCCTTTTCCTCTCCTTTCTTTAACTTTCTTCTAAACAGACGTGCTTAAAATAAATTATGGAAATAACCGTAGAATAATTACAAGCAATCAAAGTGATATTTTTTTTGTTGCACTAAGTGTACATGCGCGAACTTATTCCCACTACGGCAAAACCTTGACAAGTTACGTGCCGCTGACTGTACTCGTAAACTGAAAGCCAATTCTCGTACTTAAAAAAACTTTTAAGTTAAGTAACAATCTCATCTCAGCGACAATCAATGTCAAAAACTTGCTAAAAATTTAGGGAATTTGACTATATTTTTGAGGGGCCCGTGGCTAAATAATAACAGCCGCACAGGTCGATCGATCAGGTTAAGCTACGCTTGCCGCGGTTGGTCTGTGGATGGGTGACCATCTTTACATACCGAGACCCCTCCGTGCCTCGGTAAGCACGTTAAGCCGTTGGTTTCGGCTGCCATTCGTAGATCTTTGACAGTCGTTACGGGTAGTCAGAAGCCCGAAAGTCTGACAACCAGTCTTACTTAGGGGTATCGTATTACCCAGTAACTGGGTTGTGAGGGTCAGATAGGCAGTCGCTCCATATGAAATAGGTACCTATATTATATTATATTCAGCTGCATCCGGTTAGACTGGAAGCCGACCCCAACATAGTTGGGAAAATGCTAGGCAGATGATGATGACTATATTTTTGACATAAGGCGGAGATTAGAATGCGAACGTTTTTACACACGATAATTTTTTAACCAGTGCTCAAACTTAAACCATGAATTCAGTACATGATTCCTGAACCCACCTGCGTTGAAACCCAAAGGACAGAGCTTACTCTGTCCTCTGGGTTTTCAGTTTACAGTTCCAACAAAATATTGTGACAGAATACATAATAAATGTTTCAATGCAAATAACCTTATTATACTTTATGTGATAATGGGTATAGCGTAAAATCCCTTGTGATCGTATCAAGGCTTAACTGCCTTTATTTTAGACCTTATTATGATGCCGTACTATAAACATCGTTACCCGTGCGAGTACTCAGTTTATATTGAAAAGCTTAATAACTGTAATGAAGTAAGTCAAAAAAAGGAATGGCAGATACATAGGCCAGGGTGTTGTGGCGTAGCCTGGAAGAGGTCCAGCGGACAGGCTGAGTTGATTGAATGAACTGCCAAAGTCATAATTTTTCTCCTGCCCTTATCCCTATTTATTTGGAGTCAGCGCAACATGTCTTTTGCTTCCATACTCCTCTAGTAGTCATCATCTCGGTAGTCACCCCCCTTTGTAACCATATCATCATTCACACAGTCCAATCATCGTTTCTCTATTCTTCCCCTACTCTTATAGCCATGAAACGACATACCTACCTACCATACCTACCTACCATAAGTATGCGTTTATTTTGAGATGACATTGAAAAGATATAACCAGAACCAGCCTAACGATATCATTTGTTTTATTGACATAACTCTATGAATAACACGACAGCATAACTATCCTCGGTGTAACTGAAAAAACGTTTTTACCTATGTCCTCAGTCCTCACTTCTACCACAGTAAATAAATATACAGTAGGTTATCTAAGGCCGCCCGCCGAGTTATTAGCCTACTCTTGCGTTGATACCCAGGGTTGTCACTTTTACTTTTAGTTAATATTTTCGAACAAGCTCAAGTATAAACGGGATACACTATGCTCAAGTATAAACGGGATAGAATTATTTTTGACGAAATTTGTTTACATTTTAGACGACGATACGCGCATCGACTTAATAAGTCGATGTACACACAAGTATTCGACTAAATAAGTCGATCGTCAGACTACCGGAACCATATTTGGATTGAACAACACATCAGACAGTAGAAAAAATAATAATTTCAAAAGTAATTAATTTGCAATATTAATTATTGTGAAATTGCCCTTATTACAACTATACCTACGCGACAAATACGTTTACCTAAACGATGTTTCGTACTCAATCCTCTGTTTTATAGTAAAACTAGACTTTTTAAAATAAACTTTAGCTCTAAACATAGTATTCAGAAAAATGCGACTCGGCTACGCTATTAATAAAGCAAATAAACTGTGAAATAAACAATACAATACCACATTTTCTAATAATATTTAAGTATAAGTAGGTACTTACATTTCTGGCTGAGTAGGAAGTATGAAGAATGATAAGTCCGGGTTTGCGAAATCATTATTGAGGCACCCGAAAACACTACAATATTTTTTTCCCCTTTTTGAAGTCATGATACTCGTAATTTACGAGTAAGTGGCCGCCGCCGGCGAGAGTTGACGAACGCAAGCGGTCATGTAGCGTACGCGCGTGCTCACAGTCGCGCTGCACAGCCCGCACTGCCGCCACCTTATTCCCCCATATATTATGTTAGCGTGTGCGTGAAATCGCGTGCCGACATGGCGCGCGGCGCGCACGCACACATTCAAACCGAGAGCGGCACGTTTGTATGAAGATGTTTTACTGTATATTTACTGTGCTTCTACAGTTTACATCATTGATTCCCAAAGTGGTCCAGGTGGACCCCCAGGGGTCCTCAGCCGCAAGGCAAATTTCCATAGTTAGATCTAATCTTCACATTTTTTGTCGAGTTTTGGGAATATGATAGAAATGTAACTTGTTTGTACTCGTAGGGGGTCCATCGGAACCAGCAAAATTTTTAAATTGGTCTATGAGAAAAAAAAAATTAGGAACCTCTGGTTTACACTATGACTGGAATATAACTAGGTATGGTAATTTTTACACTTTCAAAGTCCGTTTTTCGTCTCTGTCCTTGTAGGTATAGGATTACCAACTTTTTGCAGTGGTTAATGATTAAAGAGACTTATTAAAAATATGGTCGATTCTAGTCCAAAAATGTCTTGTGCTCGTATACTAAGTCAAGTTTACTTTCAAACAAGATAATATTTACATAATATAACCTAACAGACCTAAAATTAAATATTAATAATATGTACATTTACCTATATAAAATAAGAAAAAAAAAGGGCATCAAAATATTGGTCCGCATCGCTGTCAACAGGAAAGGATTCTAAAAGGTGGTCGTATACTTAATTAGTTTTTTTTACAGATTTACTAGATATAAGTAAATAAGCACAGATGTTTTATCGAACGATTTTTTATCTGAAGCGAATCCAACACAAACAAAAAAAGTGATTGGAAATTACTGTGTTCTCGTTCTCGCCATGTTATCGTATCAATTAAAAGGACAGAACGTGAAAACAAATATTGATATCAACGGTCAAGAAAACATTTATCATAAATCAATTTGAAAATTTGTGAAACACACTATCATACGTGCTGCAGTACCTATCTGGCAATCAAGAAATATTTAAAATCATAAATCAAATTAGTTTAGGCAGAGATATTCCTATAGTACATGGGTGTACTATGGGTATACCTCTGCCTAAATATATATTGCATCAGTTAATAATAATTGTTAATAATTATTCATTTATTAATCTATGGATTAATAAATGTTATTACTCAATTGGCGAATTTCTAATAAATTTATAATATGACGTCTCTGTATTCCCTCATCTCTGTATTGTCAGTTAATGGGGGGGGGGGGGGGGGGCATGTAGTAGGGGGTGAGCCTATTGCCATCAACCGAAAGAAGAGAAAAGAAATTCCTGACCCAAGAAACCCACTAATACTTTGGCCGACCCAAAAAATCGAAACCTGGACCTCATGTTCAGCCGTAGCACTTGCGACCAATGAGGCACTCAAAATTAAACCAGACAAATTGAAACTTAATCTTTGTTAAACCTAAGTATAGTTGCTATGAACTTTATTTAATTAACTTAGTTAAGTTGATCGTATGTTCGTGTTAAGCGTCGTGGTCGGATGTCCTTGTAAACCGTTAACAGACAACACGTCAACAACATTCAATCAATGATTACAAAGTTTTGTTGACGACATTCCACCCCGTCGTAAATCCTTGGACCCAGCCGAAAGTTTTCAGGAAAACATTCATTTATTTACGAGATACTTCGTTATTCTTGTGATTCTGCATTGATACGAAGTACGAGTAGGGAACAGGTGTTCAAGGCTCAAAAACGCTGTATAAGGGCTATGTGCAATTTAATAGTAACAGATAGCTGCGTAACTGTAGTAAGTCACTAAAACTACTAACATTCCCATTACTTTATATCTTCAAGGTGGTTGTTTTTGTTAAATCAAAAGCATCTTTTTAATAAAGTGTCCGAAAAATAAAGAAGAAAATATTGATGGTAGAAAATATATCTGCCAATCAGGAGACCGTATAAAAATATGCTAATTGTTAGTGGTTCCGATACTGCCCTTTAAAGAAAAGTATTATATGTATGGGTCAGATTATATTTAATAAAATACCCCACGTAATAAAAAGAAATAGACAGATCTATGGATTAATAAATGTTATTACTCAATTGGCGAATTTCTAATAAATTTATAATATGACATATTTGTATTCCCTCATCTCTGTATTGACTCACACAGCACCATTAAGCCATCTGTAACTTGTACCTACTTTCTGTGCAATTAAAAAACTATTCTATTCTATTATGATTTTTATGTTACTTACGATACTACTAATATTTATAAAAAATGCTATTTTCGTGTCATAACGCAAATTATTGATTTTGTCGTTAATCCATCATATCGGCGAATACTTACTTCTAAGTGGTGTCAGGCTGACAGTCTTTAAACCATTGATTCCCAAAGTGGTCCAGGTGGACCCCCAGGGGTCCTCAGCCGCAACACAAATTTCCATAGTTAGATCTAATCTTCACATTTTTTGTCGAGTTTTGGGAATATGGTAGAAATGTAGCTGCAGGGGGTCCACCGGAACCAGCAAAATTATTAAAGTGGTCTATGAGAAAAAAAAGTTTGGGAACCTCTGTTTTAAACCTAACGTAGCAATAAATAAATTCAAACACTTCTAAAAATAATTACAGGTATCAGTAGTATCTCTACGAAATTGCCTTCAATTTACCACTGAAAAATCTAGTTTTAGTGCCATTTCGCACGTTATCGATTTTGGTGTCATACCTATTATATGGCGATATTACTGCAAAGAGGTGTCATTCTGTAAGTACATATTTAGCAACTGTAGCATTAAAAACTCAGACACTTCTAAAAGTAATTATGGAGATTAGTGGTATCTCTTTACAAAATTACCTCCAATTTACCTCCATCAGTAAGAGGTAAGTATTGCAAATTACCGATTTTTTTGCAAGCGTTAAATTACTTGGATTGCCAGTTGACAGGATATTTTAACAGCTAGGTACGTAGGTACTTGTCATTCTATTTAAAGCATAAGAATTGTGACACTTAAAAAAATAAGTGTCCCTGCATTGAGTGCCCCACATTATTTTAATAAATATCGACGTACGCATCGTCAAGTGGATGTCATTATCAACATTTTATACCTCAGTAGCTAACCAAATAATTCCCCTCAAACCCTAATCTATACGAAACTGAGATTTATTGAGATTATAATAAAATATGAGTCCGATAAGTGGCAATATTACACGTTTACTGTTGACCGATAAAATTGCTGTTATGTGAGAAGGTTCTTGCAGCGTTATAACCAGTTTAGAAGACCCGATAAACCTATGTAGAACAGCTTCAAATCTGTGCATCTCTGGTTCATTCATTTGAATGTACACTCAGTGGGGAAGCTTTGGATTGATAATGTTGACATCAGTGTGTACTATCTTTAGTCGAATCTCTGTCGTTCTAGATGAGCTGCAGCGCTACTAAAAGTTCAATCAAACTGTTTTAATTTTAGCCCTGCTGTCAAAAAATATGGAAAATTAACAGATCGATCGAACGAAACTGTTAGATTCAGAACGGACGTTGAGTTCTTATTTCAAACAATAATAAAAATAATGGTGTACGCCGGTTTCGTTTGAAAAAGCGTGTCTTTCCTGTTTGTTACATTATGCATCTTGTGTGTATTTAAAACTCAGTTCTTTAGATCTGATCAACGGGGTGAACAGAATGACGACTAATTGAGAAGTACTTAAAGAAAAATACATGTTGCGTCGACCCCAAATAAATTGGGATAAGGGCAAGAGAACGATGATTTTTTAGGCCGGATTAGCGCATTTTAATATTGTTTTCAACACACTCGCTCGTAAAGTAGCTCTTAATGAACCGCTTTTAGGTTCATAATGCAGTGTATTAAACACGCTTGCTTTTTACTATAATTATGTTACCGCACTGGTGCGGTAATGCCACAGATAACTATTTACTAGTCGGAGATATGCGCTTCTTTTAATCTCATCAAAGAGACTTCATGCCAAAAGGAATCCGTGGGTCATAATTCACTATTTTTTTTAAATGGTCTGAATTGTCCTTGGTCCCAAAAATGATCTAAATTTTATTTACCTTAAATTTTCCGTGGTCCCCTTCCTGAACCAAACGGAAAAGACCCTGACTGGCGTTCTATTATTGCCGATTCTCACTGAACTAATGTATATTTGTCTATGCCAATAGTACCTTCTAATTCCATACTAACTAAACTACAATTTGACATACTAACACTGCGATCAGTCTAAACATTATTTTGAGTTTATTATATTTTTATATAGGCTGTTTAGCGGTTTTGCCACTGCTTTTATTAACACCTGCGCGCGCATCGCTAGCGCGGCGCGCGGAATAACAAAACCAGCGCGCCATTTTCCATAAAAGTTAATAACCATACAAGTCTGTTTTTTTTTCTCGCAAGTGTGTTGAAAAACGTCGTATGAAACGTGTGTGCATTGATCATTAACATCAGCTTCCTTATCGCGTTCACCTACGGCTCGCGCGAATAATACCGCCTCGGGTGCAATGATCAACATACATATAAAGGATAATTGATATCTATCATAATGTACTATTGTGGATCGACAATTTAATATTATGTTCGTGGTATTATCGTCAATCTTTTTATGCTCTATGGTCGTCATCCTTGAAAATTTCTGGATTTTCCACTTCTCATTGGTGGCTCTGCATAATATACTAGACGACTGTCTAAGAATAACGCTCCTTTTTTAGTGCATTTTTAATCATAGTCTCTAAACCAATCGCCGAACCGGGTAAAAACCGGTTTGTATAGAACACATGCTGATATTTGATGCTACTATGAATTAATTTATCTATAATATGTATGTACGAGTATTTAGAAATATATATGTATGTTTATCAGTTGTCTAGTACTCATAGCACAAGCTCTGCTTAGTTTGGGACTAGATTACGTTGTGTAAAAGTTGTGGAATATTATTATTATTTATTATTATTACTATAAGATAAGCGACGATCGATCCTAAACGAGGCGCGTTTAAAACTAAATAAATAAGAAACAAATAAAAATGCTTTTCAAAAGGTCATTGAGTACCGACGTTATGTGCAAGTTTTCATAATAGGCGTAATCTAAGCTATGGTTAGTGGTGATCCAAGATGGCATGATAATAAGCAGTTATGAAGAAAAAAGAAAAAAAAAATTTACTTTCTCGATTTCTCTGTATCGTTCATTTTGTTTAGTATCTGCTCTCAATATTCAACAAATTGTGTCACTAATCTGCTCTGTAGAGTTTGTAATAATAATTTAATTTTATAACTTTTCAATGTATTTTCCTCTGGAACACGGCGCTTGTTTTAAACAATGGAGAATAATTAATTAATAAGTCTGGGTCTAGCCAGTTGTCGCCCGGGGTTTATTTTTCAGTCCGAGTTGTTTGGGGATTTTTGGTCATTGTACCTACCTACTGTCACTAATGAGACATAATTATTTTTTTCTATTGTTACCGATCTTTAGATGTCGCGACATCGGAGCGGTTATTAGGTTTTTATATAACCCTGACCGAATTTTCCGCTGAGGATAAAAGGAAAACAATGCATTTTATTCAATTAGACCATAACTAGCTGCATAATTTAATTAGGTAAGTATATGACTACATATTAATAGAGACATAATACCTACATAAAACTAAGAAAAATTGCAATAATTAAAAAAAAAATCATATCTATTATGGAGTACGGAAGCATCGAAACGGGGAGGTGGCGCTCTGTAGTTTATGCGGTATGCCCACTGGATCCCATGGGAAAAAGTCAAATACAGTCGTATATCTTAACTGGTAGTCAATTTTAAAACTGCAAAACAAAAAAAAATCTTAAAAGAAAATAGGCAAGAAGACGAAGTAATAAATACTCCGTTCCATATTTTAAACAGCATCTCTTTAGACAGATATTTCGATAAAAATAAAACAGAAATACTTACTGAAAAATCTGAAACATATTTCAATACGATTCCCAAGAAGGCCCGTAGGCTGACGTAACAGTGTGCAGATAATGAACTCAATTTTAATGCATATCCACGTTTACGTGTCTTTAAGAAAATAAAAAAATATGAACAAAGACAAATCTATATTTATCTTTGAAATATATTTTAATATTACTATCTCCTCTCAAACAGAGAGAACTTTAGACATGTTTCGGTATGCCTTTGATAAGAAAGAAAAATGTTTATGTAAGTAAAGTCCCAAAAGCGCCTTCAAAAGTTTATCCGTTAGATACGCAATGGGAAAATCTGGAGTAAGTTTTCCTGTTGTGTCTATTTTTAGGGCTCCATAGTCAACAAGGAACCCTTATAGTTTCGCCATGTCCGTCTGTCCGTCCGTCCGCCCGCAGCTTAGCTCAGAGACTCTTAGTAATAGAAAGCTATAATTTGGCATGGATATACATATTAACAACGCCGACAAAGTGGTTAAATTATTTAATTATGTATCTTAAACCTTGAAAAAAAATTTTTAGCGTATCAAATCAAATCAAATCAAAAGTCATTAATTCAAACTAGGCTGAGAATCAGCACTTTTCGAACGTCAACATTATGAAAGACAGTCCCCCAAAACGCCCGCCCTTCACCACTTCCTAGTGCTTTCGCTGGGAAGAAGAAGTGGCGCAACAAACTCCCCAGCAGCACAGCTGTCTGTTCAGTTAGAAAATACTTAAATGAATATAATACAAGGTATGCAAATTAATCCTCTGCACGTAAACTGGGGATGTTTCTTTCTCGTCTACCACGGGTCTCTAAAAAATACTGCGGGCAAGAAAACTATCACAGCTAAGTAGGTTTTACAAGCTTACGAGTAATAATCGACCAACTTAAACTTGCAGTTGCAATGTATGGGAGAACATGATTTTCAACTACAATGTTAAGTTACTTCTTGGGATAAATTATTCCAACTACGGAAACCCTTCATTGTACGTGGCCCGACACGCACTTGGCCGGTTTTTTTCTACAAGTTTTGCGTGAATAATTTATTGGTAACATTTTACTCGACCAACCAGTGCTACCAAAAGTTTCTGATCATATTTCAATCAGCGTTGCGATGTGAAAAACCAGTCATTATCTTAGATGCAGCATCAGGAGACTAGAGTCCAACTAGTAGCGTACGATATTTAATTACTTACAATCTACTAGCCAAAACAACTGACTCGTGTTATAGACGTAAGCCAATCTGGTTAGGTTTACAAACAGGTACTACGAGCCCACAGCCAGGCAATCGGCGACGTCACCAGCGGCGCATAAGAACGTACCAACCAACAGTCAGCGTGCACTTTACAGCAGTTTCGATAGTAGATAAGCAGTGCCTTCGAATTTCTCTTCATTATACTGTTGATATCTTACTCTACCACGGCAAGTGAAGATAAGCGTGAGTGAGTGCGACGATACACGATTTGGCGGTAAGAGTGCACGCTGTACTCGGCTAGGTTCGGTACAGTTCGTTGGAAGTCAGCGGTAGTCGTCGCCGGTAGCTCCGCAGAGCAACCGCGCGCACTCCAACGGCCGCCGCGCCACGCACCGCCGCTATAAACAACTCATACTCTACTGACCGAAACACATTATTGTTCAATGAAAACTAGTTAAAGCCCACTTGCTGGCACCGCCGATCGCTCCGATACATTTCGAGACGCAGTGAATAATAAATCTAGACGACCGGCCGCTATGAATTTAGACAATAATAAAGCCAGGTTAAAAGCGATGTTGTTTCAATGTTTGCAGTGAAAGGTGTCGTTGTAAGAGGCGATTCGGTGTGTAACTGTGCTACGGTCATTTTATATTATATGAATAAGTGGAGTGTCTGTCCGCCTGTACATTATGTACTTGAGTGATGAGTGCCGGTGAGCCGCGGACTTGATTGTACTGATCCAGTGCTAGTCCGAGCCGCCGGACCGCGCTCCTGCGAAAGGCGCTTCACTCCTCATTGCTCCTCTCTCAACTCTTTGTATTCAAAGTATGTATTTTTCTTGTATATATATGAATGTTTCCTTATCTCACGGCGTCATATCACTTGAGTTCAAGAGATTGAGACCGCTAAAGTATCCGAGATTATAAAGTTTGAGTTGCCGCGGAGTATGACAACAATATGTTTTTTTTATCTAATCTCTATCAAATACTTCGCTAGTTAACAATAATACTAATATACTACAATAACAATAACTCAAGAAGATATCAATGCAGATATGGTCATCATCCCATCTCAGCCTTTTCCGAACTATGTTGGGGTCGGCTTCCAGTCTAACCGGATGCAGCTGAATACCAGTATTTTACATGGAGCGACTGCCTATCTGAACTCCAAAACCCATTTACTGTGTAATAAGATACCCCTTGGTAAGACTGGTTGTCAGACTTTCGGGCTACTGACGATGACGACCCGTAACGACACACAATGCAGACATGTTATTGAGATAAAAATCATTTTTGGGACTTTTGTTTTCATGTAGATACGGCATGGCCGCCTAATTTATGTTTATTTGATTTTATTGGAACAGACGGATCCAATGTCATGATTGTAAATATTAGGTAGATAGACTGATTATTCTACTAAATAAAGAAAATGTATTTATAGTATTATAATATAATACTACGTTAGGCAAAGGCCCATAACAAGCGGCCACTTTCTTTCTCTACAAACTACTTTGATTACAAATTCCGAAGCACTTTGATAGTGTCAAGTTCTCATTACATAGCAGAGAGAAAAATATAAAAGAGATAAAACGTAAACACGGCGCAATATGAAAGAATAGAGTAGTTATTATTACCTACTTTTATTAATTTTAGTCTACTACTAGCGACCCGCCCCGGCTTCGCACGGGTGCAATGGAGAAACACTGATAATTTTAGAGCCATTATTTCTCGTAAAAAGTATAGAATAAAAAATGGTTATTGAGGGTTATCCCTAAGAGACAGACATATACCATCGGGGACTTTTTTATAGACCTTTTTAAGGTGTACAATACTGTGGTACATTATTTTGATCTATCTCGACGGGTTCAGCCAGCGTTTACAATGTAAGCGCAAAAAAATGTGTTTATTTACGACATTACATTAGAAACCTGTAAAATTATCAGTGTTTCTCTACTATATTATGCATGTATTATACATATAAACCTTCCTCTTGAATCACTCTATCTATCAAAACAAACCGCATCAAAATTCGTTGCGTAGTTTTAAAGATCTAAGCATATACAGCGTGTAACGGAAGGGGGGTATCAACCCTGAAGGAGGTGAATGTGCTCATGAAACTCAACAACTTTCCCCAAAGAACATAGGTCGAAATATGAAAAAAAAATTGGCCCTCCCATAGTAAATCAATCAGCTGGTAGTCAGTTTTGTAAGGGAGGGCCAAATTTTTTTTTCATATTTCGACCTATGTTCTTTGGGGAAAGTTGTTGAGTTTCATGAGCACATTCACCTCCTTCAGGGTTGATACCCCCCTTCCGTTACACGCTGTATAGGGACAGACAGACAGGGAAGCGACTTTGTTTTATACTATGTAGTGATGGTGCCGATTCTGTTGTTTACAAAGTAATATTAGTTTAGTCCTGTCAAATTAAGAAACTCCCTAAACAAGTATACATGTAATTAAAAAAAATATGTCAATTTACGTCAGGTGCTGACCAATTCGACAGGACTAAAGTAATATTTATCTTCTGTCCTTTTCTTAATGAAATAGAAAGAAACAGATGCACTGAACTTAAATTTAGCTTAGTTTGTGAACAAGAGAATCGGCGCCATTATTGAACGTGTATAATCTTCATAATATGTAACATATTAAGGCAAACTTATTGAGTAGGTACCTATATGGTTTCCTATTGGTTTCTGTAGCTAAATGAAGGTCACTATTGCCAAAATTGGTTAATAATCCGGGAACGGATTCTGATCCTATCCAATCATAGATAATTCTCTGGTATTATACCTTACCGCAGTTTATCTTTATTATTATTTTTTTTTTTTAATATCACAAGAAATATGGCAGAGTTTACAGTGCAGAAAAACTTTTTACTTCATACTCTTCCTAAGTAGAGGCGAACATTTATTACTACCTACATACGAATTTCAATTTTACAAGGAAATAGGAATACATTAAACTCATATGTAGGTATATACTCATAGGCTATAAATAGAAACATACCTAATTATATTAATATAACAATTAGGGGCCTCGTCGGAGAAGCATTTATACTTCTGTAACGGAATAGTAATGTTTATTATTAATGTAACTAAGAAAAACAATAAAAAAAGCATTTAAAAATAGAACCAAGTTCTCAAATGAAACGTTAATAATGTTTAACTATACGATTAGTAAGACTGTTCTTATAACAGTTTTTATTAAAGGAACAGTTTTCTTATAATCCTAAAAATAAAAATTTCGTAGCACAGTTCCCGTAGCCGCGTAGACCACCCTACGAACTTCGTAGACACATCGGAAATTGCTTGCGGGGATCTCGCCAATCCGCTTTACAAGCACTTCTGCTAGCACATGGGGCACTCCACGAAAACTATTTTGAAGGAAACCCAATTCGAGTATCAGGAAATCTGGAAATGGACTTACAGTCATCATTATAACAATATTATGGTTATGCCGATATGCGTAACATTTTTAAATGGAGTATTAATTGACATTTAATGCTTGTCAATTGTTTTCTCAGCGATTTACGTATATATTCCGGATGCTTATATAATAAAAGTCTTAACCTGTCGGACGTCATCAGAACTAATTAATTAAGATATGGGTTTCTTTACAATGTGTGTCATTATGCAGCGGTTTTCTTATATGATAAGGATTATAACTTTTCACGTGGCATTATAAAGTAATACGTAAGATAGGACTATTCCGGGCAGACAGTGACGGAAAATTCCTACGAGAGAAAAAAACTATACTAGTTTTTTGTAGCCAATGTATGTACATAATCAGCCTATAATGTTCCCACTACTGGGACACAGGCCTTCTCTCAATGAGAGTGAGTGGGCCGTAATCCACCACGCGGGCCCTGTGCGGGTTGGTAGATGTCACATGTCTTCGAATTTTTCGTTTCTAGAACATGCCGGTTACGTCACGATGTTTTCCTTCACCGTGGAACCTATAAACTCGTAAGTCGCTGCCGTTACCACTGGGTCACCACTGCTCTGCACTGGAAGCCAACATAGTTGTTGACGACAGTGTCGCGGTCCGCCCGGCCCTTTAAACCTACTAATATTTGAATTACTTTACCTTACGTATGTTTCACATTACAGTTGTATTTTTATTTTTTAAATTAAGGCCAACAAGAACGGACTGCACACGGGTGCTCTAATTGGTTGATGCGCGACGCCTTCACCCCCGCCTACCACTGCGGCCGCCATTGCAATTAATCTAACGGACAGGGCCAAAAAATCATCAAAAAATCGAAGACGCCACGCGTAGAGCGCCCCGACGCATTCCGTTCTAGTTGGTTCTAGTTTGCCAAAAGTTTCGTATTTTCCTATTCTTCTCACCACCAACCACCACCTAACATCTACAATAGTACATACTATTTATAACATTTATGAGCTGCATAAACATCTCATAGTGTCGTAAAGAGAAAACAGTATTCGAATTTACATCGTTATCAAGTTCACATTTATCTATGTTGGTCACGAAACAGCCATTCTCATAGTTTACAACTTACAACAGTTCGAATGATGCCATAAAGTATACGCGTGTAAAACTCTTTTATACATAAACAAGATGTTTTATGTTTTGATAACGTTCTACATATAAAGAATTATGATGATTGATGGTTCTCGGCTCTTTTTATCAAGCGATACCACTAATCTCTGATTTTTAATTTACTAGACTAAAATGGCAGAACTTTTTTGTCAACATGACATTATTTAGTATAATATATTAGCGCCGATTACCCTGTTCACAAACTAGCTAGAAGTTAGTTATATGATAAGATTGTAAATATTGAGAACCGATAATAACATGGACTTGATTTGTAAAAAAAATATAATCCAGATAAAAGATAATAAAAGACAGACAACACGATACGTGTAGGACTATGCACTTACCTATGTATTTTTAATTGACTTCAAAAAAGGAGGAGGTTCTCAATTGGGTTGATTTTTAGGGTTCCGTACCCTAAGGGTAAAACGGGAGCCGATTACTAAGATTCCGCTGTCCGTCCGTCCGTCCGTCTGTCACCAAGCTGTATCTCATGAACCGTGATAGTTAGACAGTTGAAATTTCACAGATGATGTATTTCTGTTGCCGCTATACAAATACAAAAAAAAAACAGAATAAAATAAATATTTAAGTTGGCTCTCATACAAAAGACATGTTTTTTTTTTCCGTTTTTATAGATAATGGTACGGAACCCTTCGTGCGCGAATCCGACTCGCAGTTGGCCGGTTTTTTTCCCCCCTAACTCCATTATTTATAAGCCGATTTACAACATTATTTTTGAATGGATAAGGTATGCGTCAGGGGTGGGTCCCATATATTTTTTTTATTAAATTTGTTTGGGTAGTTTTTGAGTTAACTTCAATAATGCGATTTTTTCCACTTAGTTTATATTGATGATGTTTAAATAACTTCCTGTCACTAATATTTACATAGCAAGTAGTGTTAAATGAATTTGTGTGGGATAGGTACAACTAAAAAGTGAAAAATAATAACTTTTTTACAAAAAAAAAAAACAATCGACTTCCAAAAAAAAAGCACTACAAAGTGAAAAATAAATTCGATTTTGGGAGTCGGTGTCATAAAGCGAAAATGCGGAACCCACGACACAAGCTTCCGAAATTAAAGTTATATTTCACAATGTTGTTTTTTTGTTGAAAGTCGGTTTTTTTTTTAAGTTTTTGTTCCCTCTCCCTTTCCGCAGCCTTCTTCTGCGAGACGACCGTTTCGCAGAAGGAAACCACCGCGTCCCAGGACTCTTCGCTGCCGACCATAGACTCGAATAGGACCGGCAGTGACAGGTCACTGCCTACTCCTGAGATGAGGGCACTCGGCTCTTCCCAAGCGGTACACTCTGCCAGCGTATGCCGGGCCGTGTCCTCCCGGCAGTACCCTAGAGTATCCTACCTGAGCATAGAATAACAGCGGCTTAGAAGAAACTTCTAAGAAAGGTCAATTAACTCCCAACGTTTCATAGACAAACGAGACTAACGCAAAGGTATTCAGCTATTCCACCTTTCATTAAAAGTAATTTATACCTCCATTGCGCTCAGAAAACAGACAATTTATTCTTGTGGAAGATCCTGAAGACCCACTGTAATCTTCAGGGATTCAACAAACGACACTGAAATGTATAGAAATAGGTACAAGTGACGAATTCAGATGAAGTTTTATTAAAGTATGTAGATATTATGCTTGGAGACCCTCTGTTTATTTTTATGTTCCCTTGATGCCGTGTTGTATGTTATTTATAGTTTCTTTCATGTTTCCCACAGTCATGGACGTTTTGTGTTTGTAGCTATGTTCACTATTTTGTTTATTGGTCCCCATGAGAGCACTTAAGCTGCACCAAACTTAATGTATTGTATACTATAACTGTACTAGAATCTATGTATAGTATAGTTCCATTTCCCGTAATAGCTAACAAAATTATGCCACTAATGGAACACGAAAGCTTTTATTTATAGTCATTTCCTCAAAACAAAGATTTGTATTTAAATACTATGTAATTGGCATTCTTCTACACAAATGGCTCCTACATATTTGGGAGATAACACGAAAAAAAAGTCTGTAACCACATTACTTTTCCAGACAAATGACAACACTTGCTAGCCTCCAATACATTTATTGCGTTGAAATATTTATCGTGGAGGTAGAAAGTAGTTGAGTATTGGATTTTTCTGATACAAAATTCCTCAGTAAAGGCAAGTATGCTAAGTAGCTGCTTCGCATTTCACTGGCTTCCGATTTCTTCTAGCGCATTTAAGTAAGGGTTTGTTTGTATTCATTCGACATTTGATTGAAGTTACGAAACGCTTGAAGGAAAAATAAAATATATTAGCGTCACTTTACACACGTTTAGTCTTTATTTATGAAGTACATCGACAGCTAAATTAGCACCTACTCATGAATGAGGTCAACCGAGGTAGCGCTCAGGTGGGCCCTCGACAGGAATAAGTGGTATAAATGATATTTACTTTCTGTTTTAAATATTGAGGCACAGTATCCTTAAAAGAATTATGTTCTACTGACTTTACAATCAAACATAAATAATGAAGTAGTTATTTATGTTTGACAGTAAAGTTTGGTTGAAAATAACCAATTTGGGAATGCCCAAATTGAATATTTTCAAAACAATATACCTATTGCCTCTTTGCGATGACAACGTGATATCTCAAAAACTGCATTTTTAAGATTATTTTTTTTTACCCGCTCTCGGGTTTCTCTCTCGTGAACGGGTGCTGCTTGTGGTGACTGGTCGTCTTGCTGACCATGGTTTTATCATTGTTATCATTATTAATAACTTGTTTATTTAGTTTCCTTATGGTCCTAGTTTATCATTTGTGACTACAAGCGACAGCTATGTAAACTGAACCCAGCATTGCATAAATATGTTAGCGGTCACGCCCTTTATGCCTGGAGGCTTTTATTTAATTTCCATTTATTAATTTTTGCTTGAGTATGTATAGTTTTTTTATTGTATTTCTTGGTATATTGGCGTTGCCAGCTGACATATGGCAAATAATTTAATTTAGCGTTCTGTGTCTTGTAATGTTAATTGCTTTGCATACCTTGTATTGTATTCAGTCAAGTATATTTTCTAACTGAACAGACAGCTGTGCTGCTGGGGAGTTTGTTGCGCCACTTCTTCTTCCCAGCGAAAGCACTAGGAAGTGGTGAAGGGCGGGCGTTTTGGGGGACTGTCTTTTGTAATTTTGACGTTCGAAAAGTGCTGATTCTCAGCCTAGTTTGAATAAATGACTTTTGATTTTGATTTTGATTTTGTTTACGTCTCATATGCATGTGCGTGTTGTGGCCCGGTCGCATGCTACGTTTGCAGATAATAAAAAAATAAAAAATAAGAACTAGTCCTAGTTGCCTGAAATAAAGGAATAATTAAATAAATACTAGTTTAGCTTTGTTTATATTAAGTTAATAATATATCTGTTACTTAATAAACCTGGGTGCAAGTTTCAAGCCTCTCCGTGCTTCATGGTGAAAAACAAGAAGATATAACATAACATAACCTCGACACGAGACATGGTTCCCAAGGTAGGCCCAATATTGTGAAAAGATCAACACATAAAATTAAAAGTCATGATTTGCAATTCGCAAGACACTCAAACAAGTATGTAAAGGTACACATTGCGTGGTCAGGTTACGCGCGGTCGGTTGCGCCGGCGCATCGGATCATCAATATTCGTGTCATGCGCAGAGGCGCACGTGCGCTATAACTATCATTACGTGATGTCACGGCAACATCTACATGACAGACATGACAGTTATCGAAAACGTTTTACTATGATTGGTTCAGACAAATTGGTTCGACTCGTCTATGGAGTTATTGCAATTTGTGGCATGTGAAGTGCATCAAGATAAGTTCCTTGGTACCTAATGTTGAGCGATCTTGTTCCTGTCACCCTTTGTAAAATTTCTATATTTATGTCTGTAATTTATATGATGTAGGTACATAATAAAGAGTATTCTATGCTATTCTAATATCCCAAATTATCAGTAAAACGTTCTTCTTGCAATGTTGGAGGGTTAGGTTAAGCGGTGAATCCGGCTGGGTGAAATGCAATTATTACAATTGTTTTTCTTTTATCTAACACCGAAGAGGTACAAATATTTTAAGAACACAAAACAGATTTCAAGTTGTATCTAAAAATAAAGCTGAAGAGTTTGTTTGCGATAATCTCTGGCACTGCCAGATTGATTAAAAAAAAAAACTTCCCCTTTCCTTCCTCCCCTTCCTTTCCTCCCCCTCCCCTCCTCATCCTCCCACTCCTCCTCTTTCACTTTCTTTCTTTTTATTTTCTTTTTTCTTTCCTTTCCTTCTTTTCTTCTCTTTTCTTTCCTCCTTTTCTTCTTTTTCTTTCCTTTCTTCTTCTTTTTATTTTCGTCTTCTTTTTTGAAAATCTTGCAATTGATAGGCCAATTCTTGAGGAAGGTTAGCTATGTAACATCACGCTACGACTACGACTCTTAGGAGCTGAGCAAAAAGAAAAAAAAATCGGAAAGAACGCTAAGCGAATACGAAGTAATAATAGCGCAGGCGGGCGATGCGATACGACGCAGTGGGTCGGAAGAATAATGGTGGGTCCACATGTCCTCAAATTTCGAACGTTCCATGAACGAAATGTCGAAGGGGAAACAGACACAAATTGAAATAAGTGGTCATACTTTTTTTTTTTTCTTATAAGTACAAAAATGCTCCATTAATTTATCTATTTCTTTTCGTCTATTCGTTTTTGTGTGTTTTTTCTTCACATTTCGACATTTCGTTCATTGAACGTTCGAAACTTTAGGTACATGGGTCCACACGATACAGACTTCATACAGACTTCTATAGAATTTTCTTTTGTAACGCACCGACATCATTTGTCTATACTGCTTTGTTTCACAGACAAAATTCTATAGAAGTCTGTATCGTGTGGACCCATCATAAGAAACACGTGGACATAGTCTAGTAATTTATAATACCCGTTACGGCAAACCTCCAGTGTGTTCCTGTGTGTTGTTGTTATTATAACGTAAGTGTTTTGTTGACAGCTACCGATACGATCAAGAATGTTCTGATAAATTATATAAAAACGGTAGCCAATAAGTTATTTTTAGCATCATCATTGATCCGTTTATTTTTAGACGATGTTTGTTGTTTGTTGTTTGTTTATTTATAGGCTTCTTCTTCACATATTTACACAAATCTCTGTATATAGGTTACTGGGATTTGATTAGGACATATCATTTTAGAGATACCGAATACGATTTTTTATTTATATGCTTATATATAGGTATAGGGATCGCTTTCGGCATGAATATAACCACTTCTTCAAGGGAAAATAAAGTTAAAAAAAAAACCATGAATTCGCAAGTATTATGAGACCATGTAAATTCCACGCCGACACACTTTCGAAACCTGTTATCATTACATAATTATGTTTCCGATACCAACAACGTGTGTCCTACAGCCTTTTCATAGTAGTTCAAGGTCTGTCGAACCCCTGCTAATGCTAATAAAAGGTAGGTACTCAATCTGATTGTTTCATGCTCCGTGCTCCTGTATAATGCGCCATTCGTGTAAAATATCCGTTTTATTGTGTGTATTAGCTCGACAGCGATCATTATCGTATAGGTAGCGAATGCTGATACAATCTTATCAGTCATTGGGGTTCGACACTTCAATGTAGTACAAATGTGGGTAGGTAACTAGTAGCTAACTACATTATCTAACTGATTTTTGCAAGTCATGGTCCAAAATACAAATAGCGGACGCTGGACTAAAGTCGAACTGAGCTGGCCTCAACTGTCACATGTCGGAGTAGCAATACGCGAAAACCACTACTCAGTGGATCCCAAATAGCAGGAGACGACTACGCGGCAGGCCCAGAAAGAGATGGTGGGATGAGCAGAACTCCTTCTTAATGGATTGGCCGACAATCGCATTAGACGAGGAAAAGTGGAAAGATGGAAGGGAGGCCTTTGCCCTGCACTGGGACAACACAGGCTTATCACACTGATATTATAAAAGCGAAAGTTTGTGTGTGTGTTTGTTACTTCTTCACGCTCAAATGGCTGGACCAATTTTGATGAAATTTGGCACACAGATAGTTTATAACCAGGATTAACACATAGAATACTTTTTATCCCGATATTCTTACGGGATCGAGACTTATGCGGGTGGAACCGCGGGGCGCAGCTAGTAATAAATAATAATAAAAATTAAAAAAAAATTAAATGTAAACTTAAGCAATATTATTTAAGTATTATGTAGGAATTATTAGACAGATGTTATCAGTTGTATCGATAATAACGCATACATACATAAATATGCTTCATTGTATAGTTCGATATTGAAATAGACTCACGATAGCACAAGTTTAAACCTTAGTGGTTTTTGTTTGCTATTTAATATGATAATAATCCTGTGTTATTTTGTATAAATTAAAAAAAAATACTTGTGTGTGTAACAAACATAAATGAATATTATTTATCTGTAGCAGTGGCAGAAAGGCCGAAAGTTGTATAGTTCATCCTGACTTTGCTAGTTATTCAAATCCCATATTAAGGGGGGCACGCCTATATGGTGGCAAGGACATCGACGCGCAATATGAAACCACGTGACTCTACACCATTGATTCCCAAAGTGGTCCAGGTGGACCCCCACGGGTCCACGGGCGACTCGACGGGGGTCTACGTTAGATCTAATCTTCACATTTTTTGTCGAGTTTTGGGAATATGGTAGGAATGTACAGACGCCAGCAGATCAAGCTACCCGAAACTGTAAAATTTTCCCAATCAACTTTGAACCTTATATTTTAGCGATAAAGTTGAATATCTATTAAAGTAATTTGACAGATTGTAGTAGCTTGATGTGCTGGCGTCTGTACCTGCAGGGGTCCACCGGAACCAGCAAAATTTTTAAAGTGGTCTATGAGAAAAAAAAGTTTGGGAACCTCTGCTAAAGCCCCTAATACCCCTAAAAAAAAATAACTGTTCCATATATTTTGACTGCGTAGCTATTGCACTTTTCTATGAAACAGCTGATTTTTTTTTGTTAACCTACAAAAAATTTCAACGTGCGTTCAGAATCGTGTACTGAATCCATGGTACCAGGTCGCGCGTCAATATCCTTCCACCTTATAGAAATAAATACCTAAATATACGAATACATGCCTTTTCGGTGCGAACGTAATCGTAGGTACTCGCGTTTGTCAAGTTTTGTCTGGAGGTTGGATGGGTCAACCTTTTTGTAACGAAGATAACTACATATATCTATTTACTTAGGTTATAAATACATGTTGCGTTTAAGAAAAATGCCTTTTTCGGCCCACGCGTGGACAGCATAATAAAATTCAATTAATTCATGTAATCAATTATATTTAAAACCATATAATTTTTAACAATTGCTAAAAGTAGGTACTCCAATAATCGTTATTATTTGTTATTATTTATTAGAGTATCTAATGAATTTTTATTTGTTATTTTTATTTATTGTAAGATTACTCTACTTTTACTGATATTTTCAGTGATACTAGTAACGTGGCGGAATTTTCTTTAGATTTTTTATTTTATTTTAGTAGACATTTATCTAACTAATACAAATAATATTAGTGTAATATTTAACTGTCAATTTTGGGCCTAACGATATACGAGGATGACAGATGGGCGTTGTTCTTTACGGAACTTATTTTAAAACATGAAACGCACTTAACTTGGAACATTCTGCAGAATTGAATCATTTGCAAAGTTGGATAGTAATAGTTATACAGGCAGTTAAGTACCGGTATTTAAACTGCGTTTAAATCTATAGCTTAAACAAAAACCTAGTACAGACGCCAGCACATCAAGCTACCTGAAACTCAAATTTTTCCAGGCGACTTTGCTTTAGCGATAAAGTTGAAAATCTATTAAAGAAATTTGACAGATTGTAGTAGCTTGATGTGCTGGCGTCTGTACATAACATATCACCACGCTTGTATTCCCAATAACACTTCGCCCGACCCGTAATCGAACCCGAAATCAGACTTCATGCTTATCAGTAGCGCTTACAACCGATACACCGAGGTAAGTAGTAGGTACATACCTAACGTTGTAATATCGTCTGGTGTTCTGCGGGGTAGTTGCGTAACACACTATCAGTAGCCATTGACTTTCATTTTGACAGTTCAACAACATTCATTGCGTTATGTTGAGCAGACAAATTTTTCGAACATATGAGGCAATGGATTAGCAATATCCTTGAAAATGATTCAGATGGAGATAAATAGTGTTTTACGTAATTAGGATGCTATTATTTATGGCACAGTCTTAAGTTCTACAATTTACGCGTTTATTGTAGCTGCTAGACCAGCACTTAACTCTATGGAACAAGGAGGCATAAACCTAAGTGTTTACATCAGATAAGATTACTAGCAATTTAGAACGGAACGCTAATAAAACTGATCACTTGTAATCTTTCTCAATTCCTGGACTGAAAATATTAAAAGGTATTGAGTTATTATATCAAGAATTTAATCTTTATAATCTTTGTAGCTTTTCGTCAAGTGACGTGAGATAATTATAGTAGCTAGACAATCTTGTAAAATTGTTATGCAATCTAATACAATCCAGGTCAATTCCAGTTTACCAATAGGCATAATTATCTTAATAGTTTATGATGGCGCCACTTGCCTTAATAAACGTAAAAAATAATGTCAAATTCGGTACAATTCAATTTAGTTCTTATTCTTGCCACTTGTCAATATATTTTTGTAGAACGTACATACATACTCATCGTCTATGCTGTATTTAATTTGTATCCTTCATCGTTGATTTGCAGCAATAATGATTTCTAATTGTTGCGTTTCGTCAATACTCAATACCATTCATATACCCAGCTAAAGACGCTCTTTTTCGTTCAATGCTTTTCTTAAGGTTGCTCGGGTGTTGTGATAAAAACCACAAGTTTTCCTTGTCCTGAAACAAAAATCATAGCGGAAAAAGCGGGAAACTCTTGGATTTTAGATCTATAAAAGGCGGAAAGGGAAGCGTTCTTTTTCTGTTTTTTTTTTCATGTTCACATATAATAGAAAAATTCACGTTTTTTCTCCACCTTCACCTAAAATCTAAATAATGGAATTAATAAAGATATCTCCAGTAAAGTGGCAACCCTATTACATTAAAAACCAAAGTATCTATGGGTACGTAGGTAGGTGGGTACCTACCTACGTACCCATAGCTAGGTGCTTAGATATCCGTGTCAGGGATGCCGCGGTCGCCACATTACACCCGATAAAGACCAGCCGATTGTAACACCTTACTCGGCTATTTGCAGAGGACCAGTATTATGCCGTGCGGCAACATTAGATAGCCAATGTTTGGTGTATATGTCTCGGCAAACATGAGGTCGGAGTGTACTTGTGTTGTAATGCTGATTCTGCACGCCCTTAGTCTTTATTATTATTATTGAAATGAATTATTGTTTATGGACAATAATATTATCTATAGACTATGTTGTTTTCTTAGGTAGTACATATATAGGTCTTGTGTTATACGCGTTACGTATCGAAAATCATTTATCAAACCGTGATTCTTGTATAAGATAAAATAATGATGTAAACGGGATTTCCAGACAGTTTCTTCATACTAAGTATGAAGAAACTGTCTGGAAATCCCGTTAAATAACCCCGTTAAAAAATAACTTAGAAATTAACTAAGTATGACATACTTAGTTAATTTCTAAGTTATTTCACGACACAACATTGCTTCTTTCTTCGAAATTAAACATAAGGATGACTGAAAGTATCTAGGCATAGCATTTTTGACAGACAGACAGATTTATAACGAGTTCGCTTTTGGGTGCTAAAGAAGAAACTATTTTCATTTTCTTCCGAAACATTATCCCTTAAATGCATGATTTATTTTATCGTATTGCAAAAAATGCTATTGTATAGGTATTTATCTATAGAATTTAGATAATAAATAATTAATATTATTGTATAATTATTATATAATAATTATACAATAATATTAATATTCATGGAGTATATATGTATATTGTTTTGACAAAAAGATGTGCATTCAGAAACTCACAGCTATCACATTCTTAAAAAAATTAAATGACGTACTTTGTTGCCATATGGCAACATTATGCATTTAAGGGTTATAATTTCCCTTTTCATTTAAATAGTGAAAACACATCCTCACGTCATTTGGGACTTGGGACATGTAAAATACACGAGCGTACTTGTATGTACCTTCACATTTATTCTCATTTTAACGACGCGCACGGTCTGCTTTGAGGTCCGAAAATAAATTACCAACGCTGAAAGGATTTTAAATTAGTGGCCAGTACGATTTTAATTAAAACCCGAAGCCTGTATTCTTTCAAATTAGTTAGGCAATTAAAATTAAAAAGTATTTGCTCATTCATTATTTTGATAGGCTTGAAATATGCGCTTTCGTTTTAGAAGTTTAAAATAGCGTCTTATGTGAACAAATTGTAGACACAATAATTACCTACATGTATGTTGTTGCATACGACGTCATCATATAATATAATTATATTGATTTTTTAAGTAGGTACAATTTATGCAGAACTACTTCATGGAAATACCGTGACCTACACCTTGATATTTTTCCCAGTACTTAAACCACAATTCTTCAATTTGCCGCGGGGTAATTGCGTAACGCACTAACAGTAACAATGGCTATGATTTTGACAGTTAAACAAAATTCATTACGTTATTTACGTTGTTGAGCGGACAAATTTTTCGAACATATGAAGCATTGTATTAGTAATATTTTTATTCCTTCAAATAATTCAGAATAAGATTGATAATCTTTTACGCAATTAGTGTGCAGAATGTTGTAAAGAAACTAATATTGGGTCTTACATCAAAGTGTTGATTCCACTTTCCCGTTGCCTACCAACCTTCCCGTTGCCAACCTACTTGCGGTCTAGTGTGCATTGTACGGTTCCTATAATACATAAATCCGTATCGTGGGCGAAGTTTGTAACACCGAGCCCCGAGATACGAGATAATATTGTACATTTTTAAGTACGTTAAATTGAATGGATTCAATTTTACTTTAACATGTTTGAATATCCAGCCCACGCTGTATACGTAGGTGGCCATCACAAAAGAGGCTCAATCATACGACCTCAAGGCAAGGGTATGACACTGAACTTCCTCGAACTCTCTTATCAATCTAGTCGTGGACGTATCTATTGCAGTCTGCTACCGCTTCCAAGAAACCATTCCTTTCTCAGAAAATCTCTACTATACATACATTTGGCTGTAAACTGTGATCTTGATCTTCTTCTTCGTGTTGCTGGCACGACAGTTGTACAAATTTTGTTGGCCCAAAACTTCGCCACTTCCACGGCGTTCTCGGTGGCATCGCAGCGGTCACTTTGTCTGCATGTTTTGGGGCACAGGGGGATAGAAGGTGAAGCATAGTTTGTGACACAGCTCCACATCCACACCCTGCTACCGTTCCGTCGAAGTAGCCCTACTTTACGAGATAGGCTCCTGAGGCCGCCATATTTATACCTCAAGATGTCGGAAAGACCGTTTGGCATTAATAACGGACAAAATGGGAGATGGCCCTAAGTCCTAAGATTGCAGAACATTTGAATTGTCATTGTTGACTAAGGGCCGGTTTTTTGATCCGTAGTTAACCAATTGTTAAATATCGTAAGTAATGGTTAAATTTTGGCAAAATGTGTTTTCATTTCGCCAAAATTTAATCATTAGTTACCATTTTTTAAACCATTTGTTAAATATATTAAGTAAGAGTTAAATTTTGGCAAAATGCGTTTTCTACGAATCAACAAATCGGGCCTAAATCAGGTGTAGCAGTGCCGATTTTTAAACGAAAAACTCATATGTGTGTTAGGAAGTACATGTCCGGTTATTACAAATGGCGACCGTGAATAATGTCAGGACTTTATGACATACGATAATTTGTCAGTTATAATGACCTCAGGGACTTAGGAGGATATACTATGATAGTCTAAACATACTAAGTTATCCATCATCGACCATTAAACTCGTCCATGATACCAGGCATTAGCCCCGCGTCTGTCACGATGTTATCTTTCTATTACCAAGTTTAAAAGAACCATTATTCACTCTTGTCTTTTAAAAATGAACGGAGCACTGATATCAATCTAAGTTGTAATAAAATTGCTGGGGTTTTACTAAAGTTATGCTTTTCAACTTCACTGCTTAATTTATTAACGTGAAATTTTTGCCCAGAAAAAAGTAAAATCATCGGTCTGTTATTGAAAGGGGATTGAAGGTTTTTATATGGAACCTGGAATACCGCTACATTTTTTTTTTTTTTTTTTTATCACAATGGCGGACAGGGAGTGTGCCAGTGATTTCCAAAGGCCTTTTATATTTATGCAACACATTCATTGAATTAGATTTTAACAATATACTTATCGATGTTTGAAAAAATAACTATGTACCTAATTTTCAAAATAACGAGAATAGAGTGCACCATTTTCAAAAGACGAATACGACAACGGTTTTCCCTCATTCATTCAAAGACAAAGAGGAAACTAACACCTGTGTTTTCACACAGTATAAAGTGGCGATGCTTGCTAACCACTAACCACATGTACTATGAACACGCGATGAACTAGCTATGAAGGTTATGTTATGTTTGCATAATTGGAAAGTACATTTCTCGTTGCACGACCGATAAACAACTGTTTGGTTTATCTTTACAGCTTCCTTATATCTCGTGGTATTAAACTGCCAGTGCCGCAATGAAATGGAATTGTAGCAATTTTCTGTTTTTGTAAAACACAATGTAGGTCGGTTATAAAAATACTGGTATTCAGCTGCATCCGGTTAGACTGGAAGCTGACCCCAACATAGTTGGGAAAAGGCTAGGCAGATGATGAATGTAGGTAGGTTATACAAGTTGTAACTTAAATAACGCACAACCTTATAAGGGGTCATTGATTATGAACAACTTTTACTATGGGACCAAAAAACAAATCGCGAAAAAAAATCAGCTGTTCCCTACATTTTCACGAGTTATGCGAACATAAATGTAGGAAACAGCTGTTTTTTTTTCGCGATTTCAAGTTTGGTGCCATAGTAAAAGTTGTTCATAATGATGAGTACAATGACCCCTTAAGAGGTTGTGCTGTAATTAAGTTACACCTTGTAGATTTTAGGACCGGTTTAAAAATAAAATGTTTTTCGTCCGTACAAGGTACGACATTATAACCTTCCAAAAAAAAAAAAATAAAGCCTTTAAGTTGGGACCATTTAATCGATAAATAAAATTGTAATATGTCCGGTCCTTAACTCGACTGATGGCGCTAGCCTTCGTCTGACGCGAGACACGAAAGATATTTCCCCTCTTAAATTGAATTCGAGCGTTATATAGATCAAGTTTCGATACACCTTCAAACGTAATAACCTCTTTTATAAGTAATTGATTGAAAGAGACGCGTGGGCGCAATTTTGTAAGAAAAAATATCGACGCCATTCTTCAAATGTCACGTGAAATAAGATCGGATACATGGTTATTTTATAACCTTTGAAATATTTTGTACTAGCTGATCCGGCGAACTTCGTACCGAATGAGAATCAATTTTCATTATGATATTTTTCGTGAAGTTTCCCATGTTTTAACAGTTATTCTGCTATTCGGGGTGGAGAGAAATCCAACTAATCAAAGGTCCAGTCGTTCTTGAGTTATGAATGGTGTAACAAACCCGACTTTGTTTTATTTAAGTATATAGATTGATTCTAATATAGATTAAATTCTATTACCTAGAATATACTGACGTCTGAAGTGACGAGTGAGTGCGGATTATTTGTATGCAGCCGTGCGATTCTGTAATCATCGCACCGTGAAAACTTGGGTGAAGTGACCGTGGAGTGAGTCGTTAATAGTGTCAATCCCTAGCACCATCAAGACTCACAGCTCACTCTAAGCTCACTTCACCTTAGTTATCACGGTGAGATTTTTCCAGAATGGACCGGCAGATTTATGATTGACTTTATAATTAATTTAAACTGTTGAAAGTATAACTCTTTTACTCCAAACCTAACATCGTCTCTAATACTAATATCGTATAAAGAATTAAAACGACCATAATTTGAGTTTGAGTTTGAATAAATCTTTAAATAGGGGTGAAGGGGGGGTCACTGAAAATATATACATTAATAAATATTTTAGTGCATACAACTTCTTGAAGAATGTTTTAAAAAAATGAGTTTTATGTTCTAAATAAATGAGTTTATTAGTATTTCGTTGACAAAAATAAAAGAGTAACTACGAACTGAAATATTGTGCGATAACGTTGCACATTTCTGCCTGCTTCAACAGATTTGTTCTAGGACAGTAAGTAAAGTACCTAAGAACCAAGAAAATTAAAAGCAAATCTGAATTTCCATGAAAACTTGCGTGAGTTTGAGAAAAATCGATAGTGATGTACGTACCTGTGTGTATTATAATGTAACTTTAGATACTCTTTCGAATGGTGTATTTTTATTCACAAAGAAAGATACTCTTAACATACTTAAATTATGTATATATGTATGTATCGTAGATTACAAGGGAACAGGCGAGCATCTTGCAGGGGAGATAAATTCTCTCTGGCAAGCACTTAGGTAAAATGTCTTAAGCTTAGTCTTTAGGTAGGTAGATAGGCAGGGCCTGAACCCACCTGCTACACCAGCTTACTGTACTTTATTTCGTAACCAAATCAGGATTTTCCTGTAACTGGCTTAGCTATATTATTATAATTGTTCATCAAATTGACACCCTACGTCAATTTGCCGTGTTATAGCCATTTCATACAATTGTCAAAGAATTGACAGTTGTGATTTGAATATACGGACAATTTAGAAGTCAATTTGCTTATCAATTAATTTCCCCGAGTTTACAAGCTATCATCTATGTGAGATGTGTCACGTCATTACTTTAACATCTGCCGTGCGATTCTGTGACCATCTCACCGTGAAAACTTGGGTGAAGTGAGCGTGGAGTGAGTCGTCAATAGTGTCAATCCAAAGCATCAGCATGACTCACAGCTCACTCTAAGCTCACTTCACCTTAGTTATCACGGTGAGATTTTTCCAGAATCGACCGGCTGTATCACATTAAGACTGAGGTCCCCAGAGAAGGCGTGTATCTTTGGGACCAACGTTAAGTAACATTCTCTAACCCGACTTTATACGTCTGTTTTATTTAACTTTTCACTTACTAAGTACATAGAATAAGTCTTCTAATGTATGAAGGTACTTACACTTTGAGTCCTTTGTGACATAAACCTAAAGGATCTTTTACACGAGGAGAGTTAATCGCTCTTCGGGAACTCGAGCAGCGAGAATGTCCATGCAAGTCATGCCATACGAGACAGGCCAGAACTTTATTACACTCATTTTCACTGTTTACATGGAGGGGCTTGTGGCAACGAAATAACAACCGCACGGTTCGATCGATCAGGTGAAGCTACGCTTGCTGTGGTTGGTCCGTGGGTGACCATCTTTACATACCAAGACCCCTTCGTGTCTCAGAAAGCACGTTAAGCCGTCGGTCCCGGCTGTCATTTGTAGATTTTTGACAGTTGTTACGGGTCGTCAGAAGCCCGAAAGTCTGACATTCAGTCTTACCAAGGGGTATCTATCACCCCAACATAGTTGAGAAAAGGCTGGGCAGATGATGTTCACTGTTTACAAACAAGAGATAAATAAATCTCGCCTACGTTTATGTCGAACGAGTCTTGAATCGTCAGACGATTTTCTCGAACTACCCTGATTGCGTGACTCACTATCAATCGCAATTTGAATAATTTTAAATTGTATATTGCTAATCCATTGCTTCATATGTTCGAAAAATAAATGTGTCTGCTCAACAACGTACATAACGCAAAGAATGGTGTTGAGCTGTCAAAATACCCCGCTGTGATTAGATTTTTCAAAGTTTCTCTGGGTGAGGGCTCATTTGTACGAAGAGTGTTCCTACACTCTTCGTGTAAATCAGCCCTCATTCTGCACAGTCTGCACTAGTTTTTGCCCTGACTTATGTATATGAATATTTATTTATTTATTCCTTTATTTCAGGCAATTACAGATAGAGAAAAAAAGACATACTAGTACAAACAAGAATACTTATAAACTACATAAAAAAGATATCACAAATACAATACTAATAATAATATAACTTAAAAATACTATAAATGCATACAACATAACAATACAATATACATACATGCGACATTACCACAAGTGATGTAATTCGTTTAATCTTGACACACGACACAGCCCTGGCACTGAATATGCTAAATATGCAATTCCAAATAGGTAATTCCAGCCTTGCTCTAATTTTTTTACTTTACTTGGTACTAAGTATTGAGTACCTAGTTATCCTCATATTTTTTGTTGATATCTTTGTAACCGATTTGGCAAAAAAAAGGATTATAAAGATATTTTTTTATACTTCCAGTAAATAAGCCCATTTAAAGTGATGAAGAAGTCTGTAGGAGAGACTAAGGTCTCTCCTACAAACTTCCTCATGCCCAGCTGCAGGACAGGTAAGGTATTCTGAAAAAAAAAAAAAAAAGAATACCGGTGTGTTGTGAAACATGAGTAGGTACTCCAGACTTCCTATCCTATTTCAACGCGTGCAGCACCGTACACGTAGCAAAAGTGAAATATAAAAAATAAAGAATAGTACGTTTAATGTGAGAGACAGAGCGAGTTACGTCTTTATTCTCTCTCATGTAACGAAATGTGCGAAAACGTGACGTGTCCTTGAAATTTCACCATCAATTATTCTCGTCCAACTATCGAATCGCTGCCTAATTCAAAAACCTGCGTACTAAATATGTATGAACACGACACAAAGCATTGCATGCCGTTGTACCTAAGTACTTATAGTATGTAACAAACAAATTCCATGCACAAATCGAGCCGAACATTTCGGTATCAATTAATCGTATCAACTTAACAATTGAGCCAATGAAGCGGGTTCCTTTACATGAATATGGTACACAAAGCATTGCGCTCAACAGCGGCGGCACATCGATTATTCATTAAGACCAGCATCGTGACGCCAATGATTTAAAATTATAACAGAATTGGGGTCTATTCCGTAACAGAACATCGCCAGATGTATCGATTGACCTTAGTTAAGTTATTCTTAATCGGGAGAATCTGATTGTTGCAGACGTAGCTTTATGTGCATAGCACAGTGAGCCTATGATGTTCCCGCTGCCGGGACATAAGCCTCCTAAGAGAGGGAGTGGGCCGTAATCCACCACGCGGGCCCAGTGCGGGTTGTTAGATGTCACATGTCTTCGAATTTTTGGTTCTAGGACATACCGGTTTTCCTTCAATGTTTGGAAAGCTTTAGCTTTATGTTATGTAAGCATTTTAGTTATTATGGTAAACATGTTTCTAGTTTCTGGCTTCTGAGGGTTAAATTGCTTTACCTGCCTACCTCACACTAGCGGTAAATAGAACGAGAGCGTCCTTTTCCGTGAAAAACATTTTTGGCAGATGTTTTTTTGAACAAGCCTAATATTAAATCCAGATTTTGAAGGCAGGCTAAAAGTGTCTGTTAGTAGCTTATTTAGGCTGGGATTTGCCTAATATGATACCTTGGTAGACACTCTTTATAGGTAAGGAACGCGGTTCGGTAAAGAACGTAATTCTAAGATTTACTTTAATAAGTTATTACGTAGGCAGGTATGTATTTCACTAGCTACTAAAGAATTCAGGATATTTCCAAACATGGTGGAATGCAAATAAATGATATGGACTATGAGAAATATTACAATTATAAAATAAGTCGTTGTGAACATAATTGGGTAGTTGCATGATATTGAATTCTATATATTCTAGTAGATAATATATCCACACATGTAATACAATAAGAATTCAAAATCAAATTTGAAATCGGTCGAAAAATAAAAAACTTATAACTTATAGAAACTTTTTGTCTATCTCTTTCTCGCAAAACGAAGTTTTGCATGTAATTTATATGGCGATACTGAACTATGACGTCACAATTCAGTATTTCCCTCTCTGTCTAATTGAGAGTTTTGAACGCTTATATCTTTTCAATTTTTAAAAATATTAAAAAACTGTTTATACCAAGCTATTTGTGAGGTAAAAAGCTTCAATTTAAATAATAATAAAAAATTAGTCAACTCGCGGATTATGACCAGCCGGTCGATTCTGTAAAAATCTCACCGTGAAATCATAAGTGAAGCGAGCTTGAAGTGAGCAGTGTCAATAGTGCGTTAATCCCTAATGACAGATCACTCCACGCTCACTTCACCCAAGTTTTCACGGTGAGATGGTTACAGAATCGCACGGCAGGAATGTAAACTATGTATTTTATAGTTTTTACATCTTTGTATAACTGAAATAATTATTAATATTGCATCTGTCACAACACATGAACATTATATTAAGGTTTTACCGTTTTATTACGACGTTGCGGATGCAACCACCTTCATCTAAATTAATTTATGAGAACAAAAAAAAAGAAATCTGTCAGAGACAATAATAAAATCACAACTTTGTGCAAATGCGGAAGTAATAAAATAAACGATTAATTTTATACTTCAAACGGAGCAATCCTTCCATATTTAAATATTTATAAACGGCTCCTACGCAGAGCTTTGTTATTTTTAGCTCGAGTATTCATAAATCAAAGTTTACTATGTTTAGGCACATCGTTCATAAAGAAATTGTTATGCTCATAATAATTCCAATTGGACTATACATTTTCTCAAGGAAAACAAGGCTTCAAGAAAAAAATAACAATAAACAATACCCTGTTAGTAGTTCTCTTATTAATTCTGAGAACTGAAGTAGTTTAATTCATTTAAATCGTAGGATTTGATCCACATTGTGTTGGTCGACAACAGCCGGTCTCGAGGAAATAGTTCAGTTAAAAAAAAAAAAACTTTTTTAAAGTATCACAATTGGTAATACTTTATTCACATTACAATCTAGCCTATGAGCTAATAAGTAATTTAAATATAACTAAACTAAGTAACTATAAAATTGAGAAATCGTCCATCAACGTCTTTCTTCTTCACTAAGTAAGTAGAAGTTACTTGAACTACACTTCTAAGTTCAATTACTTATAATCCATTTGAAGGTAGATAGGTTCCTATTCGCTTGAAACTAAGTTTTACACCTATTTGTCTCTGATGTCCCAATAACAAAAAATTGTCTCTGATGTCCCAATAACAAAACTTTTAACAGCTTATCTATGATCCCTCTTTTTTTTTTGTTGTGTGGGAAATTATCAAATAACTTCTCCCGCGCTGGGCGGAGCGGGAGGGTTCCCGTTTTCCTTCAGTTGCCTGTGCGAAGGGCCACGGTAACTCTTTTGAACAATCCGCGACCCTGGCAGATCTATGATCCCTCTTACATTTAGATCGACACCGAAGGTTGATCAAACATGAATTGAAACAAAAGGGTCATTCAGTCTGATTGGCCATAAAGCAACTTGCATAAAAACGTAGGTAACCATAAATCCAGAAAATAATGTATCTATGGTGATTTGCAATGAAGAAGCCTGTCATGGTCGTTATCGCTTGGCAACACACGGAAGCACTGTGTAGTCAAAGCGATAGTCTTGCAATGCGCCCTACTTATGCACTGATGCGATCTTTACAACCCACACAATACCACGGAACCCTGTGATAAGCAAGCGAGCTGTCATACAATGTCATTACTTGTACAAGGCGTATTTACTTACGTACTTGTACTACTTGTGCAAGTTTGAACAATGACATGACTGTCGAACGCGTGAAGTAAAGGGTTGTAGTGACACCCTTCTGTGATCAACATTGACAGTCAACACGTCTATCTAGTGTCGAACTTGTCAACTGCTATCGACATTCAATTGTTTGTATTTTGTTTACTAATACGAGTATAGACTAAAACTGCTGAATGTATTGTCATTGTGAATTGGCAGTATCTAACTTTTCATTGTATTGTGTTGATCGCGAAAACAATAACGGTTACCTGAAAAGCGATTTTCCGTCATGCAGTCAACAAGTTCCCTAGTAGCTAAGATGATGTTGACTTCATCACACGTAAAAAAGATCAGCAGAGATCAGCTTATGCCATGTAGCCACTCACTACGATGCCAGAGAGGTTAAATGGCCTGGGCGTTCCGGACGTACTCAACCGTTAGCTGTGTTTTGTGAAAATAATCAGAATCACCAGGATTGGTAAACATATCAATAGTCAGCCATGATAGTGTGGTTTCCGTCCCTTAAGATTCACGTGTTGCCTGGAATGTCCTTCATGCATAACAATTCCGGTCCTTAAACTTGACAGCTGTAGTAGTGTTGTAGGTACTAAAAGCTCATTAGTATTATAGTTCGATGTTTTACTTTTGACGTAAGGTTGAATCAAAAAATAAATAAGAATCGCAGGAATAATTCGAAATTAAAATATGATGCCAAAAATAGAGCAGCACGTCACAACAATGTAAATATTTAGGTAATATCGGAGGATTTATAACAATTTAAGTAATTGGTTTAAGCTCTAACCATAACCCACCAAAGTTTATAGACGCGATACTTATTAGCATTTATCTAATAACGAACCCTAGCTACAGGTTCTGCAGTGCGATTCTGTAACCATCTCACCGTGAAAACTTAGGTGAAGTGGGCGTGGAGTGAGCTGTCAGTGTCATCCCACCTGATACTAGGGATTGACTAAGCATACATTTACAATCATAATCGAGATTTTAATGGTATTTTTTATGCTAATTCTATTGATCATTTTATATAATTTCACAGCTAGTATTTTAATGGTCAAAACATTAGTATTTTGTGGGTTCTTGGACAGCTTGGACAGCTCACTCCACGCAAGTTTTCGCGGTGAGAATCGACAAGCTGTTTCTAATTTAATTGAAGTTATATCTTGATCTCCATCCGTCTAAGTCCTGTCCCTATCTGAATTAGAAATTGTTCCGATCACGGAGTTGCCTATCTAGTGACGTTTCACTTCCATAGTTCCCCCGTGTTTATAAGCAGCGCGAGTGGGGAAATAAATGACGATCACATACTGAATACCCTACTTATGAGGCGGGTACAAAGTGCCCCGTGTATCTTTACATGTGGTGAAATGAGAAACTTGATTTACCTTCTGGATTTGATATATTGGTTACTTCTTTTTTACGCGACCGCGAACGGCGGCAGGCTAACGTATACGATACCCCTTTGGTAAGACTGGTTGTCAGACTTTTAGGCTTCAGACTAACCCGCACGACTGTTAAAGATCTAAAAATGACCACAGGGACCAATGACTTAACGTGCTTTCCGATTCACGGAGGGGTCTCGATATGTATCGGATGGTCCCATCCACGAACAGCCTACTGAAAGCGTAGCTTTACTTTCGATTGACCCGTGCGGCTATTATTGTTTAGCCACGAGCTAAGCTTATCCTTTTACTGAAAATGAGTGAGTTCTCCTCATAATATTAGTTCAACGGCTAGGATTCGAACTGGAACTTTTGCCTGCCAATCAGCAGCCAACATACATATATGTTGGCAACTAGTACTGTATTGCCAAGACGTGTAACAACCCAGTACCAGATCTTCCTTAGTGATTCATCTACAGTAATATATCATGATGCTTTCCTAGACAATGTATCTTTTACGACCGTTTACTTACACAATCCTATTAACATCGACGGAACGTTAACAGGATAGATATTTTCGGATCACGTAACTTTTCGACGTTTATGTCAGCCCCATACATTTTATTGAGGGAGCTATCAATCGCAGGATAGCAACTTTGTCTGGGAAGACAGATCGGTAGTGAAACGATAAAAATAATAAAAACTGTTACAGTAGATAAAGTTGCTTTGTTAATGGTTTTATACAAAGTTGCAATTGAATTGTTTTACGGTCTTATGGCCGATTCCTATAATTAACGGACTGTTATTGAGTAAAATTAAGACTCGTCTATCTTTACTAATAATGAAGCAAATACCTCATAGCTTTGCATAGTACACCCTCCCATATTCATTTCGTAGCTATCACAGGTAAAGTTAACTTACGAATCTATTTATATGCCGTTTGCCAATAAAAAATGCTACTATTGGTTAGCAAAACGATTCGTTTTTGTTTATAGGAACAGAGCATTAATAATATTATCTTGAAAACGAAACCAGCTGCAAAGCAGTAAGGCAATTGTCATTAAAACAAAAGAGTAAAATTAGGAAACCTCTTTTCATAAAGTTGATTTAAACAATATTGCATGAGCCCAAACACAGGCACCTATTATTTGATTTTATCGTCTATATTTTAATATCTATATAAAAACATTCTTTGCAAAGTATCCCGATTATGTTGTCAATAAAATTCTTTATAAGAGCACCTTTATGGGAAGGAACTCAAAGCATCTCAAACATTCTTACTAGGTACCCTTCAACCCATCGAAGCTTTCCCGCATGAGTGACGCTGTACCTACCTCTCTCCCGAGACCGATAGGACGGACACGAGGGAAATGTTCTCTGAGTTGTGACACGACGCAGACACCACGACACACGTCACACGACGTGTCGCCAACGTGACGTGGTGGTGACGTGATCTGCCACTAGACAAGGTGCCCAATCTATGAGAAGAAAACAACTCGTAAAATATATCACCCGTACATACATTCTATTGGTATTTGTAAACAAACAGTTTTAATGATCGCGTCACTCATAAACACTAACGTTTTCAATAACCTTAAGACTTTGATATTGTATACTAAACTTTCTCTAGCGAGTTTCCAAAAATTGTAATTAGCGACATGTATTGCGTGTTGCCCAATGCTGACTGCCTTGTCCCATAATGTCACGGTACACGCTAAGTTTCCATAGATAATCAATAGTCTTAGACATTACACATAATATGCATCTGCGTATCAAATATCTCACTCTTAAATATGCATCGACTCTCATAAAGTTTTAGTGCTTACATCAAAGGAGAATACTCAATAAATACACTGTCGAGTTTTCATGAAACTAATAAAAACACTCGTTACTCCACAACATTACATCAACGACATTGCGATATAAAACGATGAAAGTAAAAAACGGGGTCTGAGTGAAAAGCAGCGCCTATTTTGGCCAAAGAAAGGTCACCCACAGAGATAAATACGTAAAGCCACGTGAAACAACTGAAAATGTCGGTGGAAAGTGTGAAAAACTGTGGGTATTCGAGAGTGCTCTCATTTCGCGCCGGTGTAATGTTTTGAGCGCACTCCTTAAATATTAAACAAAACTGTAGCCGCGCCAACGAGCTCATGCAAATTGAGAATACATACTTAAACGTTTAATTTCCTACTGTGAGGATTGACTGCAAATGAAGATTATTCTGACTGGTTTTATAGCTTCACAAGTAGAACACGACATCGATATGATTATGAAAAAAGTTTGTTCTGAACTCTTTGAGAACTGGTTCGGTTTTTGTCTTGACACCGAAAAAATCTAGCGATTCTAAAACCGGAAGAATTTGCATCTGTCAAGTCTACTATGATAGTAGATAAACATGACACCAAACTAGGCGAACATCTTTTTTGTAGTCTATTTTATATGGCGATTGGTCGTTATTTTAATGTGGGCAAAATGTATGCAATCATAAAAATAATATGGCCACAGTTCAACTGACCACAAATATAGAACGGTGTGGCTAAAACTAGGCTGACTCAGATCGGATGACACTTACGTACTTTTCTCCTTAAAATAAAGTGTGTTTTAGATGTAGATAAGTATTTAATAAGGCTGTGGGTTTCAAGTACCACATGAATATATAATATGTCATCGACATTTGCAAATGATTCAAAGTGTTTGCCTCTAATGCAATTCTTACATAGTATAAAACAAAGTCGCCGAAATGTCTGTACACGCATAACTTACGAATGACTGCACCAAAAATTGGATAATTCTTTTTTGTTGTGTTCGGTATTGCCAGGACATGAAAGAAAATTTCCGAAAAATCCGGAGATTTTCCGAAATTTTCTTTCTTACAAAGCTTTTGTGTGAAAGAAAATTTAGGAAAATCGAAAAAAAACATTGCTCCCGTGCAAAGCTGGGTCGGTCCGCTAGTATAATATAAATGCGTTTAGAAAAGAGTACCTAACTTTTGAATGTCATAGGTGCTTAGAATATGAAATCATAAACGCAAAAATGTCACACGGTCGTAAACGTCTTCTGGTGAATAATATAATATGCTACAGTGCTATTCTGTAAAAATCTCATCGTGAGAACTTAGGTGAAGCGAGCTGTCATTAAGGATTAACACTATTGACACTGCTCACTTCAAGCTCACTTCACTTATGATTTCACGGTGCTATTGTTACAGAATCGACCGGCTGTTCTAACACTACCTTTTTTACAATATACGGTTCTTTAAAGATATTGCCGAACATCCTCGAAAGAGGCGATTATCCTCAAAACATGTTGTCAAAGAAACCTTTAGGTACCTACTCGATCGCTAGAAAAATATACAATAGAGACAGGTACTAAAAATGTGTAAAATAAAGTGCTTTCGATAAGGAAACGTCCCGTTGCGCGTGACGACGAGCGATATTTTTACGGCACGGTTGGCGCAGTGGTTAAGCGATTGACTGCTGCGCTGCGTGTCGCGGGTTCGATTCCCACACGGAACAAATATTTGTATGACCTACAAGTAGTTGTTCCGGGTCTGGCTGTTTGTGTATGTGACTTTAAATAACTAGGAGAAAATCCCAGTGTGGGGCAACGTTTTAAAAATATATATATATGTTTAGAAGGGGGGGAGGGGGGGGTCACTACCGAGATGACGACTAATAGAGAAATATGAAAGAAAAAGACATGTTGCATCGACCCCAAATAAATTGGGAAATGGGCAGGAGAATGAAATGATGATGAAGAAACAAGGAGAACATAAACGAGGCTTGTAAGTACCTACATAAATAAAAAAAAGCTAAGAAAATGATAACGTTGCGTGTTGAAAATTCTCTTGACATTTAGTTCAATGAAAATCACAATAGAATAAATACATTATTGTATCCAAGAGGTTTATTTATATAAAAATCGAATTTATATGAAACTAGCTTCTGTCCGCGACTTCGTCCGCGTGAAATTTCTTCTTCCCTGACCCACCCCATCGCATCGCATCTCTTGCCCGCGCTATTAGTTCGTGTTCACTTAGCATTCTTTCTTTTTGCTCGGCTCCTATGAGTCCTAGCGTGATGTCAAATAGCCTTTAGCCCTTCTCAGTAATTGAGCTATCAAATACATTAATTTTTCAAATCCGAATGGTAGTTCCAGATATCGCTCATCCAATAGAACAATGACGTAATTACGTTTTAGCTATTTTTCAGGAGAGCGTTTTAAAAGTTTGAAATTGAAAATATGATATATTTCCAATGATTATGCTAAAATATTTAATTTAATTTTTTACGCATGTTACTTTACTATCAATAACAATTTGTAATAATTTCATGAGAAAACTGAAGAAAACTGTTAAAAAATTCCAAAAAAAAAAACAAACCTGACGTACACTTATGCCATTTTATAAATAAAATATAACAATTATGACATAAATAAGGTTTTGAAATGGGAATAAATCATGAATCCAAACAACAAATTATTCAATTTAGTTTTATTTGTATAAATCAGTTTACATTTATAAACGTATAAGTAATAAGAAGTATCAAATGTTTTTTTTTTTTATGAGTTACAAAACTGTAGTTTTCATGTTAAAACAAAGATACCTAGATAATGTAAGATACAAACATGATCATAAAAAACTAAAAAAATTGTGTTTATTTTACGAAATACGAGATCGGGATACATAGTAGGATCAAAGGCGCAAGTGCCTATCTAAAGTAGCATAATCTTTAAAAAGCATAAAAACCGGTAGGAATTTATAGAGTTGGTAGATTAATCAATCATTGTGATATTATTTTATCACAATGATTGCCTAATCCACCAACTCCCCGCACTACTGTCAATTAAGTCGATGTTTCCGTGTGACCTTTTGAAAAATACGCCAATTCCCTAACGACACACTCTATCGAAAACCACCGTAACTACAATTCTGTCGTTTTTGTCATAGATAGGACTTTCGAAACGTGAACTTATGACATTCAAAACTCATTTTCGACATTTTCGTAATTACGTCGTTGTTCTATTGGATGAGCGATAATATCGCGTTCAAACAAACAAACTTCAGCTTTTAGTATAGATATTGTTAATTCGACTTTATATTAAAGATTTGGTTATTTTCATACGTAATAACAAAAAACGTGGGCGTCCATATTATTGAAAAGGAACCCAATAACCTCAAGTATATTTATTTCACACACTTATTGCTTTCGTTTCTCCTCTGCCCTTCGGCATTCCGCGCCTGTATTATGCAAGGTAATCTGATTTGGTCTGGAAGCTGAAGAAGTATCACATATCTTTTTTCTTTTTCTTTTTTGTATAAATATGAATGAAGTCTGCCTTTTGTAGCCCGTTTGTTTAGACTACAGGCTTATTCATCGTACCTACGGCTATTTCTAAGGTTAATAGATTAGGTTGTTCAAACTTGACGGGATGAAATCATAAAGGGATTTTATTGATGTAAGTAAAAGGGATATGATTTTCGATTTCAACGCTACCTATCACGTTTTAAAAAAAAATTGGAAAATACGCTTTGAGTCTTCTCAAAAACTCGTATTATATATGGTTCATCTACAAAACCAACCTCTTAGTTCAGGTAGCACGGACGGGTTATTCCCGTGGCCCGTGGAGACTTTTTTTGTACACTGGATTACCTTGCTTAGCTCCGAGAGTTGAAAATCTAAGAGTATGTTTTTTTTGCTGTTAAGTTACGTCAACGGCGGTAATTTTATTAATTTCTGAGAATCAACTAGTAAGCGAAACGAATACTTCCATTGAAAACCTGTTAATTAATTTAACTGCTTTTTTAACCTGTTGACAATTGATGATTAACAGTTAAATTACGTTAGCCAAAAGACCGCCAATGACCCACCTTTAGTTTGAACCACCTGAATCTATTTAATCAATCTTAATCTATACAACGTGTAACGTTAAATGCGCAAAACCTGAAAATAGTTTGATCAGAATAACAAGCAGAATTAATTGAACCACTTTTTAATATAGGTCACATTTTTCAAAAAATCTTCATTAAAAACGTTGACGTGTCTATTTATTAGTAGGTCAAGCAAGCCAATGTCAGCGCGGCGCAGCGGCCCGGTGATGACTCATCCCTCGATAAAGCGTCGTCGCAGACGCAAGAAACGATCAGAATGGCCAGTAAAACTAAAACAGCACATAAAACCTTTACAATTTTTTTAATGACCTATTTTCTCTCTGAAATAGGTCAATTGAATTAAAAATCAGTTGGGGTGTCTGAGGTTTTGCGCATTTAACGTTACACGTTGTATATTGTGTTTCTGAACTTCGAGCTTCGCGACAGCAAAACTATTTACGAAGATTTCCAATCCAGCTATTCTGTTACAAAGATCGGTTTCTCGACTTTCGACAAACATCTGAGACGTGCACCCTAATTGCGTAACACACTATTACTCTCAATTTGAATCATTTTGAAGCATATTGCTAATCCATTGCTCCATATGTTCGAAAAATATGTCTGCTCAACAATGTCAATAACGCAATGAATGTTTTTGAACTGTCAACATGAAACCCATTGCTACTGATAGTGTTACGTAACTACCCCGCTGGCCAATATGGCCATCTACCCATTATCCTTCCCCTCAATATAACCGGAGGCAATAAGCTATCTAACTGGTCAATATTTTATCTTTGGGTTACAATTTAACACACATTTAAAGACGTTTTACACGTACAAGTAGTAGATTTAGATTTAAAAAATGCGACGACAATAAATCACTATCTAAGTTATTATCTAATAAGCTTAAGCATCATCAGTTTATAACGTTCCCACTGATGGGACATGGGCCTCCTTTTTGTGAGAGGGCGTGGGCCGTAATCCAGTGCGGGTTGGTAGATGTCACATGTTTTCGAATATTTTATTCCAGGACGAGCCGGTATTCTCACGATGTTTTCCTTCTCCGTTTTGAGAACAGTGGTGATAAAATACATTACACAAAGTCAACCTCTGTCCGGCCCCGGCTTACGAGTTGTAACTCGTAAGCCGGGGCCGTCACCACTAGGCCACCACGACGAGTACGACGACCATAAATCACTACCAAGTTATTATTGTAATAACATCCCAAAAAAACAATCACAATGCCCGGCAGGGTATTACTGACAAATATACGGGTATTGGTGACAATTCGCTATCAAGAAGAGGTTACAATAATATTTATGTTTGTAAACACATTACATAAAACCACACGTCTACACATCAGGCTATACATTTCCAGTTTCAACTGGCCTCGCATTGTGTAGGTTTTTCGTACAATCAGAAGTCAGCTTATACTGGTTATGTATAGCTTCATGTGTAGCCGTGCGTACCTACCTAATACTCTTAATATTTCATCCTAACTTTTTGTTAATAAATCTTTCGTTACAAGAACAAAATGACGTAGGTAAGCCGAAATCATATTTAATAAGACGATGACGAGATAAAAACAAGTTGCGAGTAATGATCGGGTATTATCCTCGTAGGAAAACGTCAAAAACCATTTTGTGCAAAAAATAAGATGCTAAGTTAAAAAAAAAACCTTCTGAAAAGTTACATTCCTAATACTTCGAGATACCTATAAAAAATAAAACATTACAAGTAGTTATTGTTTTGGACACAATACTATGATACCGATAGTAGATCTAGTATTCTGTGATGAACTGATGATACTGACAAGCGAAAAGTAATTTAAAAGTTTGAGTTTAATCCTCAGAAATAAAAAGAAGTCAAAAGTTCTTGAAGATAATTTCCATTCCAAAACACCATAAAAAAGCAAAATTTATACAGACAACTTGAATGCAAAATTCCTCCAACACATTTTTATGGTATCTGCAATGTATTGTGACGAGACAGCCCTGTCGTTTACTGCACACAAACAACATCTCATAAGGATTCCGCATCTCGTTGAGGCAAACACAAAGTTTTGACATGAAGCACCAGACCGACTCGAGACAAAACCGAAACACGTACTACGTACGTACACGTACGTATAAATAATGATGACGGGAAAAAAGCAAATTAAAATAAGTTGAAAAACCTGACGCAAAAAAATACGTGTGTTCTTCCAACTCGTTTCGTTCTCAAAGCTGTTATTTCAATACTGTGGAAATACATCTCATGAATTCATTCAGCGCGATACTTAATTCCATCAGGAACTTCTCAAATAAACTCTTTCAAATAAACAAACATGCCAATCGTTGATTGATTGATTTGTTAAATAACATTAAAGTCAGAGTGAGTGACTGGAATGTCGAATATAGCATCAATAAGTGTTCAATCGTAAAGCTAATATTAGGTACAGCAGCTATGTTTGCTACTAATAGATCAAATAAGACTGGAACCGGCATTCAAGTTCGACGACTATAATCTCCTGTCCAAGAATGAAAATAGGTTATCGTTTATTTTATTATATTTTTTATTTTATTTTATTTGGGAAAACAAACAATCATACAACACAAACAATACGCTATAACTAAATCCACTACGTTTCCACATGTTACTATCTTATATTAGATACAGTTTTGGTAAACTCTAATAAAATCTAAAGAATTATATAACACAACAATACAATTTTATTTATCGTTTTCTTAAAATCTAATAATGAACACACACTTGAATAATAAATAACTAGCATATACAACGTGTCCCAGAAATCAACGTCAAGCCGAAAACGGGCAATAGGCCAAGTCGTGACAGCTATTAGAAAAATATAAAAAAAAATCTTGGTCATGTACTTTTCGAATTATAAGCATTCAAAAATAAATCTCAAAAAGTGACACCCTGTGATGATTTTTCAAGTCCTGTGACTACATTATTAACATTTCGGTAGTTTTTTTCTCTGTGATCTAACCATGAATAACCCTTCTGTAAATTACAGTTAAAAGTTAAAACGTAACTGCCTCAGTTTTAAATTAAATGTTAGATTTTTGCCCAATATTGAATTCAAAATAATGACATCACCCAACTTTAACCGACTGTACTGAAAAAAAAATCTACTACACTATTTTGGCAAGTAACTTTAAAAGATGGCGCGTTTAGTCAGGATTCCAAAATGGTATAACACATACTAATTGCTACTTCTTAATTGAGGAAAAAAAGTACATTGTTGATTTTAGGTCCATTTGAAATAAAATTCAGTCGTTGGATTTCTTTTATTATAATTTTTATTAAATCAGATTTACGAAGTTTTATAACAAATGTTCAAACTGTTTTCCTTCAGCTGCAATGCAAGTTCTACATCTCTTTAAAAATGATCGCGTAATAAGACGGGCGTATCTTCTTGAGTTGATGTATTCAGCGGCTTCTGCAATTCTTTGGCGCAGCTCGTCTAAATCTTGAATTGGTTTAGAGTACACTTTATCCTTTATCGTACCCCAGTAAAAAAAATCTATGGGGTTTAAATCGGGTGAACGGGCAGGCCACGAAATTGTACCACCCCGCCCAATCCACCTATCGGGGTATTCTCGATTGAGAAACTCTCGTACAGTGAGAGCATAATGCGCTGGGCAGCCATCTTGTTGATACCACATGCTGCCGTAAATGTTCAGTGGCACTTCTTCCAATAATTCTGGTAATTGGTTCTGTAAGAAGTTCAAATAACCCTGGGCATTTAAATTCTCCGGCAGCTCGATTGGACCAATAACTTTACCATTCAAAATTCCCGTCCACATATTTACTTTAAACTGGTACTGAGATCTATCTTCCCGCATCAAATTTGGATTTTCCACGTGCCATTCGTGCAAATTGTGGAGGTTCATGTAACCGTCCTTTTTAAATGTTGATTCATCGGACCATAGAATTTTTTCAAAGAATCGCGGGTCCTCTCGGTGCCTCTGCAACATCGTTCGACAAAATCGTACTCTCTCTGGGTAGTCTCGGGGTAGCAGACTTTGTACTCGTCGTACATGGTATGGGTGAAACTCGTTCTTTTTTAAAATACGATGTGCAGTACTTTTGGGGACTCCTATGCTCTGTTCAATTCCACGTACTGAGATACTTCTGTCTTCTTCAACTGCTTGCAAGACTTCGGCTTCGTAGGGCATAACGGGTCTTCCCTCGCTAACCATTTGGCTAGGAAATCGACCCTCTGATAATGACCGATGCACATTAATAAATACTCGATGATCGGGATGACGCTCAGCATTCGGGTATCTCTCACGATACACTCTTGCTGCGGCATTGGCGTTGCATAAGCATTCTCCATAAATGAGATGCATGTTGGCGTATTCCTGTGCGGTGTATCGAGATGGCATGATAAAACACTACACAAACACGGGGTTGCGATTAAAACAAGTCCGGGGTTGTCAGAAACGGTGCAGATAAATCCAAATTACAATGCAAATCAAGTCCAATAAACAAAGCCACAGTTGTAAGTACGAAGTCAATACGAATACAAAAAGATGTGCAGTCAACGAAAGAGCGTAACGTACTGCAGTATTGCACAATTTGCCGACGCATCCCTGTTTAGCCAGAGTAGCGTCTCTATCTGTTTCACTCACACATATGAAATGATGTGTCAATCCGTCTCCCTCTTAGTTAGATAAAAGTAGCGTCACTATCTATCTCGCTCCCACTTGTCAAAGTAGCGTCACCTCACATTAGCTAAAATGAATCTTTCTCGCTCACACTAGTCAAAATAACGTCACTCTTCGTCTCAATCGAACTTTTATGAAATACGGCTTCATAAAAAAAAAATGTTTTTTCTCAATTAAGAAGTAGCAATTAGTATGTGTTATACCATTTTGGAATCCTGACTAAACGCGCCATCTTTTAAAGTTACTTGCCAAAATAGTGTAGTAGATTTTTTTTTCAGTACAGTCGGTTAAAGTTGGGTGATGTCATTATTTTGAATTCAATATTGGGCAAAAATCTAACATTTAATTTAGAACTGAGGCAGTTACGTTTTACTTTTAACTGTAATTTACAGAAGGGTTATTCATGGTTACATCACAGAGAAAAAAACTACCGAAATGTTAATAATGTAGTCACAGGACTTGAAAAACCATCACAGGGTGTCACTTTTTGAGATTTATTTTTGAATGCTTATAATTCGAAAAGTACATGACCAAGATTTTTTTTTATATTTTTCTAATAGCTGTCACGACTTGGCCTATTGCCCGTTTTCGGCTTGACGTTGATTTCTGGGACACGTTGTATATATATATTAATTTTGAGCAAGGCGCTTAACAATTTGTTTTTTTAATTTATTTATTTTAAAAAACAAATATCATGCCACTGGTCCTTCCGCAGTGTACGAAGAGATTCTGTTTGCAAGCTCTTTTTATTTTAGATCAAGTTAGAACAGAATAGAATACCTACTCCTTAATCATGTACACATTTACCGCCATTAACATTACAGATATAAATGTAAAATAATTACAAGGGATATTATCGCTAACAGCGGTCTTTTAGAGGCAACCTTTGCAGCTTTGGATGGATTTGGAGAGAAAGGAGACACAATACTGCAGGTAGTCTATGGTACATGTTTAAACATACATATTCACACAAGCATCCTGTTTGCCGGATACTGCATTCAGGATGCATGTGTAAATACATATATTTAAACACGTACACCATTAAGCGGGATCCTGCAAAAGACCGTACCTGCTTAAAACTCGATTTTGCCGTGGGAACAAGCCATTAGGGCTCTTTCCCACGGCAAGATCCCGTTTTTTGTTTATTTGTCGGATACTGCAAGCCGTGGAAAAGAGCCCTTTTTTGTTTTTTTTTTCTTTTTTTTCGGGGTGGAAAATCCTCATGGATGTCCGCCGCCCTGGGGCGGGCGGCGGGGTCTGTCAGACTCTTACTGACTAAAAACCACCCTGGTGTTCCCTCTCTCACCTACGCCGGGGGTCGCGGGAACGAACGATACTTCCGCAACCCCCGGCTGGTGGAAAATAGCCCTAAGTTAACTTTTAACAATGTTTGAAATAGTTAAGTTCTGCACAAATTATTATGGTAGCCGCTCGAATTTCAATATCCCCTAAAGATGTCAATAGGCACTTTGCGTGTCTACATTTAAGTCACTTAAGGCTTATGATTAGTTGGATGACGACGCACGACGGTTTATCATATTCCATCAAATTGAAGGTTTCATCGGCTCAATTAATTTGAGTAACTGGATGTTTGTCCCCCGTTAATTGAATTAATTGGATCGCGTTCGCCCCTCGGCGGGTTTGTCACCGCTCGCAAACAATTACCTAATTAATTTTATACGTAGATATGACTGCCGATAATCCCGTTTAATACAATAAATTGATTGGTTTATGAAAAGGGATCCTGGGTAGTTTTATTTACAGCGTTCTCTGTGGTTCTATTATTGTGGATCCTTCGATTATTCAGAGGCAAGATTAAATAGAAAGTATAAGGCGTACAGTGGCGTGCATTGCTGTTCAGAATAGGTAGGCCGCCTGGTCTAGTCTAGGCAGGCAGACGCGGTCACTAATCAGAAACATAAAAAGTTATTTTGAATGTTCACATTATTTTCTTACCCACTATGTGCCTCCTATGAACTTTAACAGCAAAAAATGTCGAACACGAAACGAAAGGAAACTTTTTTTACCACCACAGGTATCTCAAAAAAGAATTATAAGATTATATCGACGATGTACGTGATTATATAGTCAAATAAAAATATGAGTTATGTTCTCATAGCAAAAATATTTACGATCAAGAGCATCGATTTTATACCCATCTACTGCCACTTCAGATAACTAGTCAGGTAAGTAAACCTGCAACTGTCAGCCCAGATTGAAGCTAGGAAATATATTCATGAACCTACGACCCTGCGATAAGTAAGATATGATGAACAATTCTATTTTAATAATAGAACACTAATCTATAGCCTATAAGTCCATCCATTAAATTTTTTTAAGGGCAGATTACAATCATCTGATAACTTTATTCGAGGAATAATTTTGATACTTTGACAGTTATTTCATACAAACACTTAAACGTCAATTTCATTCCTCGAATAAAAGTTATATGGCGATGGAAAAATCAGCTCTAAGTTAAACGTATTTGAAAGAGCCAATTACAGTAAAATAAAGATGTGAAAGACAACAAAGAAAGGTTGACCTTTTGTATCTTAGCAGACTTTTTAACGATCAAAGTTAACTAGCCTGTAGCAGGCAAAGGCGCAAAAGTTCCAAAGGAGTCTACCGACTTTGCGTAGGAAATTGCCCCTCAACCGACAAGTGCGCCCTCTGTCCAAAATAAACTAGAATGTGTCCTGAGCCTATAGCAAGAAGATTTATATCTCTAGGTTGATAGGAACATGTTCAAAAATGACCTCGAAGTTGCATTGAACCCTATGGGGAAACTGATTTTTGAACTGCCACAGGCAACGGAACCTTGCAATCGCAAATATTTTAGCATAGGTTTATGCAACTAAATGGTGGTTATTCTTTGCACAAAATATTTCTTTCCGGAAACGTTTGGTTCACCCATACAACTAACTGAAAAATCTTGGTAAGGCAAAAGGTGAACTTTCGCTCACTCGAGCCTTTAGCAACACTTGACTCTACACATAACTCACTCAGTTGTCTGATTTTCTTCACCATGTTCAGACTCCGCCAGTGGCAGGCCTTCGGGGCAGTGGTGATGGGTGGGAAGTGGTGGTGTGGTGGTTGAGGAACTCTTAAGAAGAACTTATGTCTGCCAGATTCCGTCCACAGCCTAGATACCAGATCACTGAGGAGTTGTAAGAACAAGGACGGACTGCCCTCGCGCCTTGAAGGCACTGACAGGAGAAGGCTCTCACGCTATCTACGTTTTGACGGTCGAGATCACACAGGAAGGCTCGAAAACACAACCTCTGTTTCCATGATGAGGGGCAGTTTTCGGTAGACTCCAAAAACGTATATTGTCAACGTTTTAATAATAAAACGGTAATTTTCAGTACGAAAATCCAGAAATAAATAATAGCGGTTGGATGGGTTGTTGAAAGATTTGCGGTTCATATCCAAGGTAATATTTTGGATGTGGCCAATCTTCTGTCATGGGTTTTTTTTACTACATTCACTCAAGTTTTGACATTGAGTGTGGTCGAGGTGTGGTCACTTAAGTTTGTCTATGTCACGCTTTGTGGTCTCTCTTTGCCCATAGTCAGCGATTTCAAGGTTCCATTATGAAATAAATTCTATTGGTCAAACTTTGCGATAGGAAAATACGTAAGTGCATGAAATAAACTACGGATCTTACCTACCTAGATGATTTAAGATCTGCGACCAACACTTGTCTTGATATTATTGCCAAAATATTTTCGCAGCAGAAGATATCTAAAGTTTTAGATAGTAACATTTCGTAGTAAAGCGTTTTCTTGTTAACTGCATGCTGTTTCAGTTAAAGCGATAACTTCTGAACACATATAAGTCGTGCCTTCACCTCTTCGAGAGTAGTTAAATGCAGCAAAGTCGGTCATTGGCCTGCTCTGACGTCAATGGTGATGTTGCACCTCTCTGCTTAGACGTACAGCAGATACTTAACGCTTTATAATATTTATCGATACTGAAATAATCGAGGACAGCGTACAATCAGGAACATAAAGGAATTGCGAGCTCTTTGATGTTTCGCGTTTGTTGATCTGATTTGTATTCTCAACTCCGTTGATGCGTGAATAGTATCAACAGTTTTTGTTTTCTGACTTCTGAAGTTGACTGTACCTGAGGTCAGTGGCACTGTAATCTGTATAGCAATGTGTTTTGGTAGTACTCTTAAATTGCAGACGCAAAAGCAGAAATGGTAAATGTAGGTTAGTGTTGAATTCGTGCCGACAACATGTTTTATATTATGATTGTTGAGCGTGACGTAAAAAGAAAAACATCTCTCACCTCAACATACTTTGTAGGTGTATATGCGGCTATTAACGTCCAATCGCAATTGATTCTAATGACAGTCTCATGATCTAGTCTAATCATAAAATGTGAAACGTTTATTATTATTATTTATTCGTCACTCAAGTAACATAGACTCATACAATTATTAGGCATACAGTTTGTTTGTTTAGTTTGCCAGTCTTCCCTCTCAAAGACAAACGTATCTCTTAGATGTTCAATCGGACACTCAGAAAGTCTTGTGCCTCAATAATACAGTTTCCAAATGGTGGCCTATTGTGTGAGTCACTTTATCTGAGGAGCCCCCCTCGGCCACAATAAAAAGAGGGAAGCTAAATCTTATTAGCACGAAGAGTGCTCCATTCTGTTCGACGTAAAACAATTTATTTTGCCCTACGGTAAATCATTTTGTGGCGTCCTTGGCAGACGGGTGGCACCGTCGGTTATACGCATTTAACTGAGCTAAATGAGTTTGGAGAACAAGGGAGCTAATTCAATTATGCCAAGTTGTGCGGTGTTGTTCTCGTCGGCGACACGATGGTGAACTGTGTGTTCACTGTTCACTTACTCTCCAGTGTATCGACATGATATGGGTCGCACCTACACGTGTAATTCAACTGTAACGCAATTAAGTGTACACGTGCCCGGTTTCCTGGCATTTTACCGATACTGCGAAATAAATATGCAGAATATTGACATTGAAAACCAAATTTGCTAGAAATTCACCTCACTTTATTCGATTGTAAATCTGTCCATGGAAACAAAGATAGGTACTGCTTATTGAATATTTATTAGGACACGCCTGGCAGTAAATCTTTTACACGTGAAGGGATGTTTTTGTTTTACTAACTTTATATGTATTTTATTTAATTAAAATAACCAGTGTTGGGAACACGGCTTATTTTAATTGATTAGTTAACTCCTCGTCTTAAAAAGTAATAAACATACTCGTATACATAAGTACTTAGTACCAATTAGTGTCTAAAAGTAAAAAGCCTTTTACATCTTTTACACTAAACTAAACTACAGCGGATGAAACGGCCTAACGCGGGGTAGTTGCGTAATATACTATCAGTAGCAATGGCTTTCATTTTGACAGTTCAGCAACATTCATTGCGTTATTTACGTTGCTGAAGAGACATTTTTTTCGAACATATGAAGCAATGGATTAGCAATATCCTTAAAAATGATTCTGCATTACAAACACTACGTCGGAATTAGCATCTGAGTAGCAATTATTATTGCTGCAGCCGGTCGATTCTGGAAATATCTCACCATTATAACTAAGGTGAAGTGAGCTTAGAGTGAGCTGTGAGTCATGCTGATGCTAGGGATTGACACTATTGACGACTCATTCCACTCTCAATTCACCCAAGTTTTCACGGTGGTTACAGAATCACACGGCAGCCGTGCGATTGAAATTAAATTAAATTAACATCTGAACTGAGAAATTAATGGCATTGCGAAACAGTTACTAACTACTCAACCGACAGGTAAATCATTGTTTATTTTTTCATACAACATTTCAACAACGATCCCAAGACGGCTTTCCTGGAACCCTGACCTGACCCAACGTGTTTAATAAAATGGTATTCAACTACTATTAATTTGTATGAACATGGGCTCGGTGTACGATAGCTCTATGTATTTACATGTGATAAGTTATCACGACATAGTTAAACAAAAACAGAAGCACGTGTACGTCTGATGCGTACTCTTCAAAACGAAACGCCTCTGTCTGTCTGTCCGTTAATGCGCTTATAACTCGAGAACTGCTAATCCGATTTTCGTGATTTTTTATGTTTTATTTTGTAGCTATGTCCTCTGGCTAGATTTAAGTATATTATTCCACGCGAGTAACCGCGTTGTTGAGGTCAGACAGGCAGTAGATCTCTGTACAGACAGTGCCATCCACGAAGACGCGCCCCACTCTCTTCCTAATCGTTAGTGGTTATCGCTAGTTAGTTCCGCACGTGTTTTAGTTTTGACAATACTCACTATTTACCTACTAATAAGTAATTACTGTGTATCCACAAAACTAAAATACTAGCGGAATTTTGCACACTTGTACTGTATGCATTAAAAAGAAGAGTGGGGCGCGTCTTCGTGGATGGCACTATCTGTATAATACTCGTACTAGTATTCAGCTGCGGTTGGACTGGAAGCCGACTCCAACATAGTTGGGAAAAGGCTGGGCAGATGATGGTGAATATCCCACGAAAGCGAAACTGTGAGCAAAATATTTGGAACTTTACTAACTACCTACTGAATTATTATTAGGGTTTGTATAGGTTTACTATGTGCTTAACTAAACAAATACAACCCAATCTTGCAAATAACAACGACTACAAACATTCGCGCTACTAAGGGCCGGTTTTTTGATCCGTAGTTAACTCAACCAATTGTTAAAAATAAAAACGAATGGTTAAACTTTGGCAAAATGTGTTTTTTGATCAAATGTTAGTTTATCCAATGGTCAAATAATCAACTATTAGTTAAAAAAAATAACCACCCGAAGTTAGAGAGTTAACAATATGGCGGATGGTCAACTCAATCACAACAGCTGTTTTGTACAAGTTTTCTTGTTGTCAACGTCGTATTTCTCAAATATTTTTTGCATTGTTTATCATGGATTTTTAAACATAGTTAGATTATGATGTGTCGGAAACATCATCAAGCGATGCTATTTTTGCGGAGTACGTGTTAATGAGAAGACTGACATTTTTTAGACCACGTAATCCACCATTATGGCTAGTGTTGTCACATAGAAAAAGATTACTCCCAAAAAACATAACCATAGGAAATTACTTCTCATTGCACTGGCAATATAATAGCCAATGGTTAAGCTTGTGAAAAACGAAATAGCCCTTTAAGTATTAGTTGACCAGTTGACTATAGTTAATCTAACAAATTGTTATACGGTTTGACTACGGATCAAGAAACCGGCCCTTAGTGATGTAAACCCCGACATCCAGCTTGTTATCTTGCGTCCGAGAAACGTGAGTATGGCCGAATAATTCATGTCCTTGCTTTATGTTCGTTTGGCCTTTGGCCTACGCTTCGCAGCCCACTGCATCCAGTAGATTGATGTTAGCAGTTACGGGGTATATAAAAGAGGTTAATCTTACAGTTGGTTACTTTGTGAGTATGTACCTATGTTTCAAGGAAAAAAGGCTTTGGTTCTTCTGAGCGTATCTTGCGGGGCTTGTGGCTACGTAATAACAGCCGCACGGGTCGATAGATCAGGTTAAGCTACGCTTGCCGCGGTTGGTCCGTGGATGGGTGACCATCTTTACATACCAAGACCCCTCCGAGCCTCGGAAAGCATGTTAAGTCGTTGGTCCCGGCTTTCATTCGTGGATCGTATAGTCGTTACGGGTCGTCAGAAGCCCGAAAGTCTGACAACCAGTCTTACCAAGGGGTTTCGTATTACCCAGTGACTGGGTTGTGGAGGTAAGAAAGGCAGTCGCTCCATGTAAAATACTGGTACTCAGCTGCATCCCGTTAGACTAGAAGCCGACCCCAACATAGTTGGGAAAAGGCTAGGCAGATGACGTTCTTCTGAGCGTGTCTTTTAAAAATCACTTACCACAATAACACTAGTGGTCGCAAGCGCTACTTCTGAATTTGAGGTCCGGAGTTCGATTCCCAGGTTGGACAGTGTTACTGGGATTTTCCACCAGGAATTTCTCAGTAGCAGTCTGAGGGACAATTCCCGTAATTTTAAGAACGTTCACAGTCAGATCTCAGTCTCTATCTGTCAAAAATACGTCTAATTTCTCTACATTTTTGGCAAGTTTTTGACATTGATTGTCGCTGAGATGAGATTGCGACTTGAATTTGAACGTTTTTTAAGTACGAGACCTTCTTGACCTTCAGGAGTCTGGATTTGTGGAGGACGACCTTCAGGAGTCTGGATTTGTGGAGGTACACCCTCTGGAGTCTCTATTACATGGGACTTAAAAAACATAACTGGCGAAAACTGGTTGAACTATAGGTACACATCTGCCTAACCCCTCGTGAATTAGAGGCGTGAGGTTATGTTATCCTTACTTAATACATACTATAAAACAAAGTCGCCGAAATTACTGTTCGCGCATAACTTCCGAATGACTGCACCAAATGGTTTCTTTTTTTGTGTTCGGTATTGCCAGTACAAGGTTTGTATGAAAGACAATTTCGGAAATTCGAAAAAGACATTGCACCCGTGCTGGGGCGGGCCGCTAATGTTATGATAAAACAATGAAAATTGCCTTGTGTAAAGATTTTTCTTTCTTGCTCACGATATTAAATTTTTTTCTGTGTGTTGCTTTACACTTCCGATGAAAAAAATAAAATAAAAGGCAATTCATGAAACAATCAGGCGCGGCGGGAATGCCTGGAAGCCTGAATGTATCTTTCATTCGCTACAGTCAATCTGTCAATCTAAGCACGACAAATTCTGGCGGAAAAGATGAATATCAAAACGATAAATTCAGAAGGCCAATTACCGTAATAAAAACGTTTAAAATCTCAATCAAAGTCTAAAACTTTTCAAAAATGTAGGGAAATTAGACGTATTTTTGACATATCAAGCTACCCAGCACATCAAGCTACCCGAAACTGTCAAAGTTTCCCAATCAACATTGAAACTAATACTTTCGCGATAAAGTCGAAAATCTATTAAAGAAATTTGACAGATTTTAGTAGCTTGATGTGCTGGCGTCTATACTTAAATAATAATAATTTCATTTATTTCAGGTCTGTGACCCATATAAAACAAAAATAGATAAAAATACAAATACAAAACACAAATTATTGCTCGAATTAATTATTGCACATAAATTACGAGAATTTCCCAAATCTATGACAAGCAGCTTTGTAAGATTATCAGAAATAAACAATATGACCTTAGCAGATGTATTGAGACAGCGCCGTGAATACCAATAGCATATGAACAACCTCGAGTAAATAAATATCAAATGACTATTGCATCTATGTATGTATTATAAACAATTGCGTCTTAGAATACTTTATTACGAATGCAATTCTTACTAACATAGTAACGAATGACCTTGACACAATGCAATTACAACTAACTTGACATTACGCTTCTATTACCCAAAGGATTAGCCAGTAGCAAAGGTGTAGAATGCAACCACTTTTAACTACTAAAGGTGCTCTCTCACCAGGAGCATTTGTGTGTAATGTAGCATTACAGATACGACTTTATATAACATTACAAATCCTACTACCTCCCTGAATGATGAGTATTCGCGAGTAATGTAACATTACAGATTGCCTGACACATTTAATTACAAGTGGAGCGCATTGATGTGACAAGTTGTATCAAGGTATTACACATTGTATCATTACAAGGTGCGCATTGTAATGCTCGATTTACCTCCCTCACTGATGTAATGCTCGAATTATTTGTAACGTTACATTACAGGCAAATGCTCCCGATGAGGGAGCACCTTTATGTAATTCTAGCGACCCCGCCCCATGTTTCACACAGTTACAGTATACTAAATTAACTTACAAACTATTAAAATTAAAATATTACCTGTACACATAAAACTTCCATAATAAATTCTCTAAATGATGTTCAAACCGCATCAAAATCTGTCGTATAATAACTATGTAGGTATCGATATAGAAGTCCCATATAATAGTATAAAGGGGTGACCTTATGCCAATTAGGCGGTTGCTGAAAGTGACCCCGCTCGAAAAACCCAATAACAGTATTCCCGACCCGCCGTGCGATTCTGTAATCATCTCACCGTGAAAACTTCGGTGAAGTGAGCGTGGAGTGAGTTGCCAACAGTGTCAATCCCTAGCATCAGCATGACTCACAGCTCACTCTAAGCTCACTTCACCTTAGTTATCACGGTGAGATTTTTCAACAATCGACCGGCTGGGGTACGAAACTTCGGACCCAGGCGCTGAGTAGCCGCGCATTCGATCATTACACTAACGAAGATAATAAGTACTCGTAGACTTTATAATTACACACAGGTCCGGAATAAGGGTCGATTCTACCTTATTTTTGAACAATTTTGAACGTGTGAACGATCCCGATCAATGAAGACAACAATAGATTCAGGGTCAAAAGAACACGTGACGTTTTCCAATAAACCAAACTTGGAATCCCGAAATCGTCCGTTATTAAACCTTTAGCTTTAAGTCTGGAGATATTTTATTACGAAAGATTCATATTGTAATAGTCGATCGGAATTTTCTCGTAAATCAATAGTCTGGATATATTCAAACTAGAAGGTCTTTCCAATAATCCTTGAGGTTATAGTGTTGGTGGGACGAATTCGTCCCTGTAAGTGTATGTGACGATATCATGCAGGTTTTAAATACTACGTGCCTCGATAGAGATCTGACCCGAAATTTTGTTAAATCGTGTGAAGCGGAGCGAGGTTACTGCTAATTGTTTTGAGTGTCAAACCCTGAGACAGTTAGTTACAAGCCTTTATATTGTGTACTTACCTACTTACCATTTTATGAAACAAACTAGGTACTAAAGCTATAAGGAAATTAGAATAGAACACGTAAAATTGCGAAAAAATCTGTTTGTGCCTAAAAGCAGAATAGGAAATAGTTTAACCCATATTATTCCGTTTAATAATTTCGACATTTTTAAATATTTGATGACAAGTAGGTAAGTACCTATAAATAAACGTATATAATAGGAAATAGCGAAGTGTTTCCCCTCAGCCTGTCATCATCTGCCTAGCCTTTCCTCAACTATGTTGGAGTCGGCTTCTAGTCTAACCAGATGCAGCTGAATACCAGTATTTTACATTAAAACACAATTTCTTTTTAAGATCGTACATTGTAAAACTACATTCTAAAAAAAGAATGAATTTGATCTTGAAATCCTGAAAAATAAACAGAAAGCTGTATATATAGTTACGTTCGAAAATATACAAACATATTTGCGGAAAAAAAATCTCCTTTAGGTTTCATGAAAATTAAGTATGCATTTTTTTCTCTCCATAGTTATTAAGTTCACAGATACAGAAACTTTCGCAGAAAAAGGGCATTCAGATATTATCTAAATACAATAACAACATAAACAGCTGTAGGTAGACGTCTGTATCTACATCGTTATGTAATGAATGAAGGAGTATAACTCTTTTAACCTTAAACTTACATCTTTTGCCTCCGCCGTGTTAGTGCCTTATGCTCCGTTTGAAATATTAACAACGTTATATTTTTATTACCTTTATACGACCTGTAATGTTGCTTGGTTTCTCTTTATTTATTACGAGTCTACGTACAAGTTACGAGGTCACCTCCCAAATGTAGGATTAAGATACCTTTTGTAGTTTGCCTGTAAAATAAATTTTGTTCTGGCTTCGAAACTTAGGAAGCTAAATTTTAACATCTTATTCAACAAAGAACATACATGTACAGACGCCAACACATCAAGCTTCTACAATCTGTCAAATTTCTTTAATAGATTTTCAACTTTATTGCTATTAGCATTAGGTTCAAGATTGATTGGGAAGATTTGACAGTTTCGGGTAACTTGATGTGCTGGCGTCTGTACGTTTATATTGCTGAATTTGCTGAACCAAACCATCATTATCTTAATCTCAACCACTGCATAGGCCTCTCTTTTCTTGTGGCAATCCACACGCTCCATACAAATACAACCAACACTCTACAGACACCATCAATCAATCAATCACCTCAGCCTATCGCAGTCCACTGCTGGACATAGGAGTCTCTCATGCTGCGCCACAACATCCTGTCCTCCACCTTCCGGATCCAGTGTGTCCCATCAGCCACCTTTTTGACGCCGTCTGATCATCTAGCTGGGGGGCGTCCCACACTACGCAGACTACATAACCTGCACGAAAGTAAAATAGAATGAAACTGAAAAACACAGTCACTAATTACATAACGTTGTCAAAAAGGCAACGGCTTTGAAAAAACACTTTCTTGAAACAAGATACACACTGAGTACAATATTACGCGAATGTCCGCATACCTCGTCCATTCACCAGTTTAGAATTCCATGGTTAGCAATGTATAGGAAATAATTCACAGCACGCCATTTACGAGAGTGGTAATTACACAATCTAGACCAGCTGATTTATTCTGTACAAATCTCTGTCAATGGCGTCAATCTCTAGCATTCGGTGAAATGACAGCTCACTTCAACTGAGTTTTCACGGTGTGATTTTTACAGAATATACCGACAGGCTAATAAAAGGCTATCTCTATCTAGAACTTCAGCTATTTCCAATGTTCTACTGTCTATTTATTTTAATGGTAGGTATTAAATGATAAATTATATTATTTTGTTTCTGGACATTGATTAAAAAAAAATCCACAAAATTTAATTATTTTTTTAAAACCACATGAGTTCGGTGTTTCTTAACCGACTGCTCTGAGAAGAAAGACCGAAACAAACTGGAATTTATCTACAGTGTGAGTCTTTATAAAGTGCACATATTAAAAAGGGTGAAAATATAAACAATTTTATCGACGGAAAAAATGTTTTTTTTTTTTTAATGGTAAAAAATGGTAAAAATGGTAAATTTTCCTTAAAAAATCATGAATAATTAATTTATGAGGTTTCTTTTTCAAAAAATTATGGCTTTATTAGCTTGGCCTATTATTAGAGAACATTATTAATTTTGTTTTGTTTTAATATGACATTTAGTTTAAAAGTAGTAACAGTTTGTTTGCATGGGGTACCCAGACGAGAGTAAAAAAAATTAAAAATTAAAATTTTTTTTTAGATTTTTTTTGACATTTTTTCCGTCGATAAAACTGTTTATATTTTCACCCTTTTTAATATGTGCACTTTATAAAGACTCACACTGTATATCGGTAGTAGTGAGATAAAGAACGTTTGTAAATATCCCCTCGTGTTGTTAAAAATAATATGTTTAACAATTAATGTTGCTTGTCTCACCCGCCGACTACCTAACGGTCCGAGAACTAACGGGAGCGCGTAACCGTAAAATCACTGCCCTACGTTCACACAGAGCAGTAACAAAAAAAAACAGAAACGTGCAAACGTTAATTATGTTTTGATTAACGATCCACATTATTTTGCAAGTTAAACATGGATAAACGGGCCATGACATAGAGCCGCCATTAAACAACGTGACAATGTTTTTAAATAACTATGACAGATCGTATTTCGGCCACGGCGGCTAATCTCATCGGAGACTAGCCTTCGGCGCGGGAGATATTATAGTGCAAAAGTGTGCGCGCAGACATACATAGGTGCACTCCCTCATCCCTCGCTCTCATAGTCCGATGGGACGGCAATCCGACACGACGATATAAATATAAAGCAAGGATTACTCACTACTCTGACGTAACATCAACAAAAAAATATAGCCATCCTGCTCTGAAGAGTGACATAATAGGATAATATTCTTGTTTTGCTGTAGCAGCTTAGCTGTAAGCTTATTAAATGAGCGTCGTGTCGTTTTTCACCCCATTTAGCCGCCTGTGGGTTGTTTGACGTCACGGTAGTCTCGACTCCTGATCCTGATACCCTTATTTCAAGAATGTCTTTTTACGAATTTAGATTTCTCCGCGAAATTGGATTGATTGAGCGATATCTGTGAACTTGACATGTCGATCCAATATCGTTATTTTCATCACCTAATTGCTTCTTTGTCAATATATTTTTTACCAAGATATTCCGTATGAATTTTTGCTAACGCCTACGCGGAAAATCGTCTCACAGACTTTATATTGAGTAACTACTTCACAATGTATTTCAAAATTTAGCAGGAACAATGTGTTAATCGATTGTTTGGCCGTAGATCATAAAAAGTTATTACACATCGATATTATAGACACATCAGCTGCGAAAAACTTATGTTAAAAGGAAACGCACATTATTCGATCGTTATCACGATTTTAAAGTTCATATTTTGTAAACGAGACCTGGTCGGTTAGTGTATAATCTGAGATTCACGGATAACAAGTTTTTATTTCATTGGCTGGTAACAGCTGATTTTATTACATGCCAAAAAGAATGTTGGTGTTTTTGGCGATGCAAAATATTAAAAATTATTTTGTAGTCGATTGTCATTACAAATAGGAAGATTTTCCGTTTGTGTTATTGCGAAGGGTGGGCGGAAGTAATCTTGTTAGGAACTCATTATTTAGATCTCCGTTTCAAGAGCAATCATAAAGCTGGAAAACTGCTGAAAACTTTTCTTTTCTGTTACAAATTTTCGGTACTTAGCTGCTTTCATTATCATTATTATTTCTAAAACACAATATTATAATACCCTCAATTCCTCACGTTAAGTGGATAGACACCCTCCCTGCCTAAATACTAGATACCAAGCGTGCCTACAACATGTTCGCTTTGAACGTTCACAGTAGCGATCCTTAGATGTTATGTATTATTATCCTTAGTCATGATACCGAGTTTATTTTTTTAATTTTCCTAATTTTAGCAAATGGTATAGCGATTTATTTTTGGAGTATGGAATAGCTTACGATGAACACAGAGTTATAAATACTAATTATGGCTTTTACGAATCATCATCTGCCTATCCTTTTGCCAACTATGCAGCCGAATGGCTTTCACGAATGTGAATAGGTAATATAATTAATACAGTTTTTGTATTGAGTTTTAGTTCATTTAACTTATTTTGGGTAGAGGATCTCATTCGTCTTAAAAAACGTTGAAATCCGACTAACGGAAAAAAATGCCATAATAAATTGGTGTAAAACATACAAACTGCCAGCTAGATAAACAAAATAATTTAGGTTATCGTTTTTCAAAGAATTATATGAACCTGTTAACCTTTAAGTTGATGTTTTTATTAATATTATCCCAACAATATTTCTTTTGTACCTATTTCATTTAAAACGTATCTACAATTTGATCCGTTTTCCCGGAAAACTAACGAAATTGCCCAAAAAAAGTGGCTTCTCTCCGTTACTGCTAGTTAGTTTCTTTCAGGCAACTTTTATCGACATTCATTGCCCCCGAGAGACTTCTTTGAGTAACAAAGAAATATATCTTCTCTCGAGACTTCAACATTTACAGTAAAAAGTAAAAAAAGTTTCCTAGCTTCGAAAGTATGAAAATGATTTGTGTTTTTCATCTTCTTTTAAAACTACAATAGTATTTGCTTAAGCGTAGTTTTCCATTTGCATATTCGATTCATTAAAATATTATCGCGTCAGTCTAAACTAAATCCGAGCTATAGCAAAAAATGCCATTGACGTGATGCGATGTTATCGAATGTCAGTTCAATCGCTTGCAAAGGTCACGGAATCTATACGTACGTGTAATCGATAATCGTTAAATATGATAAACGTTGGCTGACATTTTACTTTATAATATTAAATCATTCAGCTAATGATTGCCACTTTGAGGTAGAACCTCGAACTCTGGCACGCAACAGTTTTGATTTCGTCATCATTCTCCTGCACGTGGGCACGCCTTTTTAGGGTTCCGTACCCAAAGGGAAAAACGGAACCCTATTACTCGCGCTCCGCTGTCCGTCCGTGCGTCCGAAGGTCTGTAACCAGGCTGTATCTCATGAACCGTGATAGTTAGACAGTTGAAATTTTCACAGATGGTGTATTTCTGTTGCCGCTATAACAACAAATACTAAAAAACAGAATAAAATAAATATTTAAGGGGGCTCCCATACAACAGACATGATTTTTTTTTGCCGTTTTTATAGATAATGGTACGGAACCTTTCGTGCGCGAATCTTACTCGAGCTTGGCGGGTTTTTTTCTATTTATCTTTATTAGCCGTCAAGTGTCATTTCTTTCTTATAATTTTTTTCCCTTTGCTTCGGTCAGTCTGATAAAAAAACAAAAAACAATCAATATAAAAAAAGTATTTGTGTGTTTGATGTGTGTGTGTGTTTGTGTTTTAGAATGTAATGTGTGTATCAACAAATTTTGCCTAAGGTGCCAGCATCGTCTGCTACCTACCCAAAGTGTGCTTTTATAATTTCTTAACTTAACTTGTCGATATTCTTGTGGACGTCCCACGTCCGTAAAATGTATGGCATTACGTGCACGTTATAACGATATCGTGGACGGATATTTAAAACCGTCTTCATATATTTTCACATACATTTACATTTTACTTCCCTGTGTTTGTTTTCGTGATGCCGTGGCGTTCACGACAATATCGTCACGATATAAATTATATAAACGCCCAATACCTAACGAAACTTAAGCCGTGCGTCGTCATCAATTTTGATGGATGTCCAGAATACGGCCACAGCCCACACCGTTCTATGAGTCTATGACGTCAATAATTAATGCTTGTGATAACGCTGATGTATCCCACAGTTTACCGATCGATATTTAAATCGACTTGGAGCCCACGCACGCATCCTACGGTGTGCACTATTCATAATTCTGGGCTATTTTTAGTTCGTCTAAAACGTGTATTTGGATCGTATTTCGAGCGAGTCATTTGCAAGTTCATGTTGAATATATGAATTATTTTACGGATGTTTCTTTAAATCAACAAATTAATAAAAAAATATGTGTCTGTTTGTAGTGTCAAAACAACAGCTTTTTACTAAATGCATTATGAAAGTATAACAAAAAATATAGGTTTTTTTTGTCATAAGTGGTTTTATGTATGTCTTTCTGTTTGTTCCGGCTAATCTCTGAAGCTCAAACTCAAACTCAAAGCATTTATTTCAAGTAAACCAATTACAGGCACTTTTGAATTGTCAAGGGGTCGGTCAGTCAGAAAGATGAAGCTAGTTGCCCATTCCAAAGCGTAGTAGGCTGTAGAAGCGGCTGGATCGCCGTGGTGGTCACCGGTGACCACCACTGACCACCACTGAACTTTCCATATGGGCTGATGCTGATTCGCGGCTTCGGCAAATTTTACACGTTATATTTTATTGGCTCATACGGTTCAAAATAGTCAAAAACCCCACTCTAAATAATTATTTCTTATTACTATTCAAATAATTCACTAAAATAATTGCTGTCGCTCACCGGTGACCACCATGGCGTTCAATGTGTTAACTGATGTTATAAGGAATAATATAAAAGGCTACTTTTTGTCCCTGCAGCACGTTCATAATCATAATCAGCCTATGTTGTTCCCACTACTGGGACACAGGCATACTCTCTTCGAGAGGGATTGGGCTATAATCCCCCAGTCGGTCCCAGTGCGGGTTGGTAGATGTCACATGTCTTCGAATTTTTAGTTCTAGGACATGCCGGTTTCCTCACTACGTTTTCCTTCACCGTTTTGAGAGCAGTGCTGATGAAATAATTTACACAAAGTAAAGCGCCTGTCTGGATTCGAACCTATGACCTACAACTCGGAAGTCGCGGCCATTACCACTGGGCCATCACTGCTCTCCGCAGCAGCAGGCCGTTCCTGTGGGATAAATAATTTCCAATACCCTCGCGGCGAAGCCACGGACAGAAGCTAGTTAATAAAAATCAGTATCTTAAAATACCAATCAAATAAGTTAAGTACCTATTAGATTGATGCCAAGTAGAAAACCTCGCTAAACATAACATTCTTCAAAAACTAATTTAATTTGCACTTATATCCAAGGAGGTAATATATAAAACACATTATAAATACAATCATATCAATCAACTCAGCCTATCGCAGTCCACTGCTGGACATAGGCCTCTCCCAGACTGCGCCACAACACCCTGTCCTCCGCCTTCCGCATCCAGTCTACCCCAGCCGCCTTCTTTAGGTCGTCCGTCCATCTAGCTGGGGGGCGTCCCACACTACGCTTGCCGATACGCGATCTCCACTCCAGGACTCGTCTGCTCCACCGACAGTGGGCTGGTCATGTCTGTCGAAGGACCGATGTCCTTCGACAGACATGACCAGCCCACTGCCACTTCAGTTTGCTTACTCTGCAAGCTATGTCGGTAATTCCGGTTCTTTTCCGGCAAAATATACCTGACTAATAATTATTCAGCAATATAATAAGTAACACCACTAAATAAACTGCCTGAAGTTAGCTAGATTATAAGTAACGGCATCTCGAGAATCCATAAAAAAGGATTAAATTATACATGATATTATCAACATCGTCTGCAAAACAAACCAACTGTTATCTCTACCACACTAAACAATTTCCGAGATAAACCAACGATACGCTAAATCTCTTACCACCTCACTATATTAGCTAAACAAATACCGACCCGAGGCACTGGAGCGATAATTACTTGACTTTAATTATTCGCACCATTGCCCAATTAACCCACTATAACGGAGAGCTTTAGAAGTAGGTACCTAACTCTAATCCGCTCCGTAGCAACTGGACAGATTCTCAGCTGGACAGATTCTCAACTGGACAGATTCTCAGCTAGACAGATTCTCAACTGGACAAACTACAGTCGTGAAAAAAATTATGAAAGAAATTGAAAAGTTTATTGAAAATATAACAAAACAAATTCAACTAAAATAAAACATTTGTAACTTCTGGTTAAAAATTCAAACTTAAATTAAAACTTCACAAATTATTCGTTGTTAAGTTACATAGGCGATCTAAGCATGTCATGACTGAAATTTTGTTCTCAACGCAATCCGATATTATATTTTTTATCTGCTCATCAACCCGAATTTGCTTTAATCGGCGCTTTGTTTCTTCACAGTGATAGTAACTTTTTATTATTTTAGTATCAACGATTTGCGATTCTTTTTTTTAATAACTGTAGGAACAAAAAGACGGATGGATTTTTTGGTATTTTAGCATTCATTCTTCGATGCGATTCGACAGTGTTAGTTGTCCGAAATTTTTCTCTGTATCAAGATAACTGCTCAGACGTAATTAGCGTCATCCAATAATTTGAGAAATAATTGAAAAAAGCTTTACATTGATCATCATTTGTAGCGATTTCATTTATTGACAAAAAGCCCTCGGGTATTAACGTCCTGGGCAAATGCGTACATAATTGTGTCAATTTCCGACCATTTTTAGCAGAAGAAAATTTTAATACATTTGACTTTTTCCACACGGCATGCAAAAAATGATAATAACATCCTTTAACGGTAACATCCGGATAGATACATTTTACAGTTTGAACAATTGCAATTTCATAATCGCACTTAAAGTGACTTATATTCACAAACAATTGCTCTTTTAAAATTCGAAACATTCTTGTAGGTATAAGTTTCCAAAGACTTATTTGGTAAAAGAAACAAAGAAAACAAGAACGATTCAGAAAATTAAATAAATTAATTTATTAATTTTAAATACTGTAGTACATTATTTTGATCTATCTCGCAAATGATTTGATCTATCTCTCTAAGCGCAAAAAAATGTGTTTATTAGAAACCTCTGAAATGATCAGTGTTTTTCTACTACATTATGCATGTGTTATACATACTCGTATAAACCTTCCTCTTGAATCACTCTATACAACGTGTCCCAGAAATCAACGTCAAGCCGAAAACGGGCAATAGGCCAAGTCGTAACAGCTATTAGAAAAATATAAAAAAAAATCTTGGTCATGTACTTTTCGAATTATAAGCATTCAAAAATAAATCTCAAAAAGTGACACCCTGTGATGATTTTTCAAGTCCTGTGACTACATTATTAACATTTCGGTAGTTTTTTTCTCTGTGATCTAACCATGAATAACCCTTCTGTAAATTACAGTTAAAAGTTAAAACGTAACTGCCTCAGTTTTAAATTAAATGTTAGATTTTTGCCCAATATTGAATTCAAAATAATGACATCACCCAACTTTAACCGACTGTACTGAAAAAAAAATCTACTACACTATTTTGGCAAGTAACTTTAAAAGATGGCGCGTTTAGTCAGGATTCCAAAATGGTATAACACATACTAATTGCTACTTCTTAATTGAGGAAAAAAAGTACATTGTTGGTTTTAGGTGCATTTGAAATAAAATTCAGTCGTTGGATTTCTTTTATTATAATTTTTATTAAATCAGATTTACGAAGTTTTATAACAAATGTTCAAACTGTTTTACTTCAGCTGCAATGCAAGTTCTACATCTCTTTAAAAATGATCGCGTAATAAGACGGGCGTATCTTCTTGAGTTGATGTATTCAGCGGCTTCTGCAATTCTTTGGCGCAGCTCGTCTAAATCTTGAATTGGTTTAGAGTACACTTTATCCTTTATCGTACCCCAGTAAAAAAAATCTATGGGGTTTAAATCGGGTGAACGGGCAGGCCACGAAATTGTACCACCCCGCCCAATCCACCTATCGGGGTATTCTCGATTGAGAAACTCTCGTACAGTGAGAGCATAATGCGCTGGGCAGCCATCTTGTTGATACCACATGCTGCCGTAAATGTTCAGTGGCACTTCTTCCAATAATTCTGGTAATTGGTTCTGTAAGAAGTTCAAATAACCCTGGGCATTTAAATTCTCCGGCAGCTCGATTGGACCAATAACTTTACCATTCAAAATTCCCGTCCACATATTTACTTTAAACTGGTACTGAGATCTATCTTCCCGCATCAAATTTGGATTTTCCACGTGCCATTCGTGCAAATTGTGGAGGTTCATGTAACCGTCCTTTTTAAATGTTGATTCATCGGACCATAGAATTTTTTCAAAGAATCGCGGGTCCTCTCGGTGCCTCTGCAACATCGTTCGACAAAATCGTACTCTCTCTGGGTAGTCTCGGGGTAGCAGACTTTGTACTCGTCGTACATGGTATGGGTGAAACTCGTTCTTTTTTAAAATACGATGTGCAGTACTTTTGGGGACTCCTATGCTCTGTTCAATTCCACGTACTGAGATACTTCTGTCTTCTTCAACTGCTTGCAAGACTTCGGCTTCGTAGGGCATAACGGGTCTTCCCTCGCTAACCATTTGGCTAGGAAATCGACCCTCTGATAATGACCGATGCACATTAATAAATACTCGATGATCGGGATGACGCTCAGCATTCGGGTATCTCTCACGATACACTCTTGCTGCGGCATTGGCGTTGCATAAGCATTCTCCATAAATGAGATGCATGTTGGCGTATTCCTGTGCGGTGTATCGAGATGGCATGATAAAACACTACACAAACACGGGGTTGCGATTAAAACAAGTCCGGGGTTGTCAGAAACGGTGCAGATAAATCCAAATTACAATGCAAATCAAGTCCAATAAACAAAGCCACAGTTGTAAGTACGAAGTCAATACGAATACAAAAAGATGTGCAGTCAACGAAAGAGCGTAACGTACTGCAGTATTGCCGACGCATCCCTGTTTAGCCAGAGTAGCGTCTCTATCTGTTTCACTCACACATATGAAATGATGTGTCAATCCGTCTCCCTCTTAGTTAGATAAAAGTAGCGTCACTATCTATCTCGCTCCCACTTGTCAAAGTAGCGTCACCTCACATTAGCTAAAATGAATCTTTCTCGCTCACACTAGTCAAAATAACGTCACTCTTCGTCTCAATCGAACTTTTATGAAATACGGCTTCATAAAAAAAAAATGTTTTTTCTCAATTAAGAAGTAGCAATTAGTATGTGTTATACCATTTTGGAATCCTGACTAAACGCGCCATCTTTTAAAGTTACTTGCCAAAATAGTGTAGTAGATTTTTTTTTCAGTACAGTCGGTTAAAGTTGGGTGATGTCATTATTTTGAATTCAATATTGGGCAAAAATCTAACATTTAATTTGGAACTGAGGCAGTTACGTTTTACTTTTAACTGTAATTTACAGAAGGGTTATTCATGGTTACATCACAGAGAAAAAAACTACCGAAATGTTAATAATGTAGTCACAGGACTTGAAAAACCATCACAGGGTGTCACTTTTTGAGATTTATTTTTGAATGCTTATAATTCGAAAAGTACATGACCAAGATTTTTTTTTATATTTTTCTAATAGCTGTCACGACTTGGCCTATTGCCCGTTTTCGGCTTGACGTTGATTTCTGGGACACGTTGTATATTAAAAAAAACCGCATCAAAACCCGTTGCGTAGTTTTTAAAGATCTAAGGAAACATAGGGACAGACAGCGGGAAGCGACTTTGTCTTTGTCTATACTACGTATAGTGAAGAAACAATATCCCAAATAACAAAATTATGAGTTTTTGCTTTAAAACATCTTTAGCGATTTCACAATTTCCGTTTGTTTTTTAATTTAGTGCTAAAGGATTTTATTTTTAGCATGGAACTCACGCGCGTACTATGCTTTTAGTCTTAAGTAAGTTACTTAATTGTAACTTAATTATGCAAGTTAAAGTCAACATGTAGAGTATTAGAATTGCCCGTTTATCATTATGTCACCGACTGTACACATCCTGTCCAGTCGCTATTCTGTCCAGCTGAGAATCTGTCCAGTTGAGAATCTGTCCAGCTGAGAATCTGTCCAGTTGCTACGGAGGGCTCTAATCATTCCGGAATTAGGGCTGCCCAAAGAGTTGATACACCCACACGATCGACATCGCACAGCTATGCCTTGATCTTTATCAATCGCATGGAGGAATAGCCACAGAAATCTAAATATTATTGGGTGTACCGGAAAGTTCTGTCGGTTTTGGTAGTACATAGAAATTTTTCGAATTTTTCTCTATACCAATACGTTAAAAGTATTGAATAATATTGCGTCATAATTTCTGGGTTACGGACTATAAATACACGTATTGCGCAATAATTAGTCAAAATGAGTGCCAACGATAAAGTTCATTTGAGGCATTGTATACTTTATCAGTTCCAGAAGGGAAATAACGCTACTACAGCCTGTAGAAAGTGTAGTGTTTTTGGACTCGTGTGTATCTGAACGTGTAGTAGAAAATCACGGACAATATGTAATTGATTAAAATATAAATAATAGCTTTAAGAACTAACCACGAGTTTTATTTACAAAAACCGACAGAACTTTCCGGTACACCCAATAGATTTCTGTGGGAATAGCGAATGGGAATCGGGAAACGATCTTCATAATCAGCCTAAAATCTTCCCACTGCTTGGACACAGACCTCCTATCTTCGAGAGGGAGTGGGCTATAAACTACCACTCCGGCCCATTGCAGGTTGGTGGATGTCTCGTGTCTTCGAATTTTTGGTTCTAGTACATGCCGTTTTCCTCACGATGTTTTCCTTCACCGTTTTGAGAGCGGGGTGATGAAATTATATACACAAAGTAAAGCGCCTGTCCGGATTCGAACCCACGACCTACAACTCGAAAGTTGGGGCTTACCACTAGCAATTGCCACTGGGCCACTCTCTGGAAACGATCTTAGTCACAGAAAATAGCTCGATTCATGTTCATTCATCCTTCTATGATCGACGTTGATCAATACCACCGATCGATTCAGCGATGATGGATAATTGATCGATCCGTAAAATATGCGATCGATCGAATATCTATCAATACTAAAATAGATAAAGTTTAGTGTAACGGCATCAATCAATGTCGATGACAGTCTGACAGCTTAATCTTACGTAATGACGTCGTTTACACTGATCCAATAGTTAAAGCAATTCGGTGAAGGCCCCGAAGTGTTATTTTATTGTTATCGAATTGTAAAAGTATCGGATTATCTATCTTGATCACTTTTATGTCATTAAGTACTGAAAGATATATACTTACGTGGTCAATGGCTGAATTGATATACAACTGCAGTGCACCGACCCGTTTCAAAGGAATAGGTATTGAGCTTGAATTCACGTATGTTCCACTTTAATTCGTATCCACACGAACCAACAAACCCCAAATGCACGTAAAATGCTTTATTAAAGTAATAAGGGCAGCCCAAGGTCGAAATGCGAGCCGAAGGCATGAGATATTGCCCCTCAGGCTATTGGTGCGATATTGCTCCCGTGTACCGACTAACAAAGATTGCACTTGCATATGCAAGGCTTCTGCTGTGTGCTCTTGCATAGCATGTTTTATCTCAGCTAGACGGTAGAATAATAAAGTGATTTTCTCTACGTATTTCTTCCTGATTTTTGTTTCCTTACGCTACAAAGGTTAGCAGCGGAAACATTATAAATATTTTCTTTTACTTTGTTTCAGCGGCAGCCCTTACTCGTGACGTTAAACATACCATATAAGATATATATATATGTATATTATTTTATTCGTCCATAAAACCTTATGACGCTTCTACGTTGCTAATGGGGTAAACCATGGTTTACTCACTCAAGCTTGAGATGACGATAACATAATCAGGCGCATTCATTCATGGGGGCGAAAGACCTTAAATTATTCCGTCGTATATTTAATTATTATTCATATGCAAATTGTATCGTGATTAATAATACATGCAGATTATAAATCAAGCATTATCAGTATTTTATAATCTGATCTCAAATTTTAATGCATTTGTAATAGAAAACAAAGGCTGCTAAACATGCAACGATAAAAATACGCAATGAAAACGGAGATTCACAAAAGTGCTACGCTGTGCTACGGACAGCTACGAAATGCATAAAACTGTGAATCTTTAATTTTAGCTATAAAATTCAAGGTCTTTTTCAATTAGTGGACATTTTAAGGGGTTTCATATAATTTTATAGAGCTACGCTGTACTACGAAGAGCTATGAAATGCATACATTTTTTAAATTTTTTGAATTGCTGTTTGTATTTTAATTTTAATTATAAAATTCAAAGTAATTTTCAATTAGTGGACATTTGAAACGGGTTTCACATAATTTTATGGAGCTACGCTGTGCTACGAACGCTGTGTACCTACGTTTAAAATTGTTAACATTTTTTTTGGTCATCAAACGTCTGTAGTTTAATTATAAATACTTTATTGAATTATAAATACTGTATAAGTATTGTTTAGTTAATTAGACATTTAATTGGGTTTAGTGACAGGTTCTAAATAACTGGATGATGGCGCTAGCCTGGCTGTGTCCTGGGATATCAATAAACATCTCCTCACCTAAGTACCCTTCCTGGCTCGCTATATTGACACACCAAAAAAGAGTTCAGGTGGTGACACGTTTCGAGAAAAAAAAAACCTTTTTAAAAAGCTTCATCTTTCGTAAATGGATGGTTAATTAAAGGTTATAACTATTCAAATCTTAAAATGTCATGTATAATGATCTTGATTTTTACCTACATCTCCGAGAAGTCTAATGTTAGGTTAAGATCTTTTAATTTTGCACGTAAAAAGCACTTGATAAGCATCTTAAATGTAAATGATAAATTAAAATGATTTTTTGTATATAGTTCAGTACCTACCTATATTTATTTCGGGGCACAGGTCCACATCTAAGATGGTTTGAGAAGAGTGTTATAACGAGTCATGACCTCAATATTATAGGCTCAAATATACAAAGTGGTGCGAAATAGAAAGTAATTACTGCTCCCTTGTCAAAGTTTCAAACCACGAGGTGACAGCAGCCGTACGTAATAAACACCAGACAGTAATAAATTATAGGATTGCTTTTGAGGCAATATTTTAGCTCGATACTTAACCGACATGATACTTATGGAGCAATTTTATATACCTACTTATATAAGGTGTTAAAAAATTAACCTCACAAACTTTAAGAGGTGCTTTAGACCATCGAACTGAACAACTTTCACTATGGGACCAACTTTGAAATCACAAAAAAAAAATCAGCTGTTCCCTACATTTTGACGACTCGTACGAACATAAATGTAGGGAACAGCTGATTTTTTTTTCGCGATTTCAGGTTTGGTCCCATAGTGAAAGTTGTTCAGTTTGATGATCTAAAGCACCTCTTAAAGTTTGTAAGGTTAATTTTTTAACACCTTCGCTCTGTCTTTCTTAGTCTGTTTTCGCTCGACATACCTATATGTTTTATATAGGTATGTCTAGCGAAAACAGACTAATCTGGAAAAGATCTTCATAATCAGCCTAAAATGTTCCCACTGCTGGGACACCAGGCTTCCTATCTTCGAGAGGGAGTGGGCTATAAACTATCACACCGAGTTTTTAAGTTTTATTTACTAACACAATTGTTATATTGTTATATGTATACTTAAGTTAATCCGTAACCACCTACCACCGGTCCCTGAGACCGCCACGGCAACTAGCAAATAAAGGTTAAGGTAAGTTTATTTTTATTACACATACAAATGAATTGGTGACTATTGTTTTTTTCCTAAATAAAGGATGTGTAGAAAAGGTATATAGACGCGCACTGTCCTACGACACTTACACATCGAAATATTTGAATGCAAAAATACGTTGCGGTCTCAGGGACCGCGGTGGTAGGTAGTTCAGGGTTAAGGTATTAATCTATGGGTCTTTGTTACCTGAAAATAAATGGTCTTATAATTATTATTATTATTAGTGCGGGTTGGTGGATGTCACTTGACTTCGAATTTTTGGCTTTAGGACATGCCAGTTTCTGCCCCACTCCCTGCTCTATCTTTTGACTTAATTCTGAAAGTAATATTCGGTTTCCGACAAACTAAGTAGGTAATATATCTGTGACTATACGATTCACCAGCTTTAGTAGGTATTATTTTCACAAAATATGCGAAAAGGTGGAAAAGTTTTAAACATTTCTACAATAAACAGACGTAAACTCTCTAGTTCATAAACAGTTTTAAACACGAAAGCATTCACATATAACACCGGTGTCAAGGCTTAAGCAGTAACAATAAGACAAATTGTCTGTGAGAACCTCCCCTTTCAGCCGGCCTTTCATAAATCTCACAAACTTTAAGGCTACCTTTCCATTGGAGCGGAGCGAGTAAGCGGAGAAAAGCGAGGGAGCAGATTAATACCCGAAACAGAATGCGCAAAACCGCGGTGCTTGAGCGAAGATGCTATCAAAGCAGAGACAGGCTGAGATCTATAGGGTGACTGGTAATTAGTGACCGATACTTAAACACATGATTGTACTCATCATTACAAACAACTTTTACTATCGGACCAAATCCGCAATCGCGAAAAAAAAATCAGCTGTTCCCTACATTTATGTTCGTACGAGTCCTCAAAATGTAGGGAAAAGCTGATTTTTTTTTCGTCATTTCACTTTCTGTCCCATTATAATACTTGTTTGTTGTCATGAGTAGAATCATGTGTTTAAGTATCGGTCACTAATTACCAGTCACCCTATATAAACGTTACTTAGTACGTGCTTTGGCTGACACATGATTTGTAGTTTGACAGTTGTGCGACAGTGACAGGAATAACGCTTAGCCATATATACTATACTGCTGGGACACAGGCCTCGTCTCGGTGAGAGGGAGTGGGCCGTAATCCACAACGCGGGCCCGGTGCGGGTTACGCTTAGCCATAGTACGTGATAATCAAGTAACATTTATAGATCACTGCCTGATTGGCAGAGGGAGTGCGCAGAGCCGTGTCCGCGGTTGATATATGTATGTACAGACGCCAGCACATCAAGCTACTACAATCTGTCAAATTTCTTTAATAGATTTTCAACTTTATCGCTAACCCATAAGGTTCAAAGCTGATTGGGAAAATTTGACAGTTTCGGGTAGCTTGATGTGCTGGCGTCTGTACATAAATCAGCGGTCTGCTAAAGTGGTACGGAAACGAGAATTTAATAGAATTCTATTGGTTAATGTTTTCCTACTCTATTCTTCGCCGCTCCAGTGGACAAGCAGTCTAATAGGGCTTCGAGGCCCGCTCTCATGCGACACATACGTCTCAGTTATGGCGATTGTCGCTACAGAAATAGAACAATACCATTCGACATTGTCAATGAGCAGATATATGGGGACAAACCGATACGAGTTACAATAGTAGCTAGTTACACATTCTTGACAGTAAAACTAGATCATAATTACACATGAACACAGTGTTTATATAATTATATCACACTCTATGAAAGTGGAACGTACTTGTGTAAAGTACAATCAACACTATTCTAAATTTTAAAATAATTATCACGTAAAAAATTAAGTTAAGTAGATTAAAATTGCTCCTATACAACGTGTAACGTTAAATGCGCAAAACCTCAGACACCCCAACTGATTTTTAATTCAATTGACCTATTTCAGAGAGAAAATAAGTCATTAAAAATTTTGTAAAGGTTTTATGTGCTGTTTTAGTTTTACTGGCCATTGTGATCGTTTCTTGCGTCTGCGACGACGCTTTATCGAGGGAGGAGTCGTCACCGGGCCGCTGCGCCGCGCTGACATTGGGTTGCTTGACCTATTAATAAATAGACACGGCAACGTTTTTAACCTTCAAGCGGGCGCGCGGTCATTTGTAACGCCAGCGGTCGCGCGTAACCTAAAAGACCTATAGGATATTTCAGGGATTTAAAACACAAATTATTTAATATTTTTTGTATTTATCACATTATCATTATGTTAGGACATAAACAAAATTATAAAATCAAAATAAAATTCTAATTTTCTTTGAATTTGTAAGCAATTTGGCATCATAAATGTATCGAGGATCGATCGAATCGCGGTCGATTCGACGCCGCGCGACTGCTTGAAGGTTAAGAGCGTTAACGCCAAATCCGCGGCACCAAGTTTAGGTAATTGCAGTGCTCTTTGCACTCACACAGATGCGCGCGTGTCTGTGTGCGTAGAGTTGGTGTGCTCTCTGTCATTATAGTCAAACTAACCCATGTTGATCCGTTGAGTTATGTATAATGATACTTATTTAACCGTTAGTTGATTTTTATTTACTATTCTTATTTTTATTACAACCTTGTGAAATAAATAGGCAGTTTTGGATACTTTATAAAGTATATATATACTAATCAGGGGTGAAAAGTTAGAAATGTAGTACAAATGTAAAGTCCTACAACGATTAATATTATATTAGGTCATCCCACTTCCAGTGTCATATTTTTTTATTATTATTATTATTTTACAAAAACTGACTACTATATTATATAACCTTGTGACACTAATCAATAATCTCCACCACTATTAATCACTCGCTCCCAGACTGCTGGCAAATCTTGAACACCATTTAAAGTACCACTTTCATTTGATTCATCAATAATGCTCTTTAGTTTAATATCTAACTCCTTTTTGCTATTGTATCGAGTACCCGACAATTTCCTCTTCACATGGCCAAAACAATTGAAATCACAAGGATTCATATCCGGGGAATATGGCGGCTGAATAATTTCAATCCATCCTTTTCTTCAATTAAATTCTGAACTATTTTTGATTTGTGCGGTCTGGCGTTATCATGTAAAATTATAGGACTCGTTATATGATGTTCGTCTGCCCAAATAGGAATATTTTCTTCTAAAAATGACTTATATCGCTCTCCAGTCATAGTTGTATTTTCATCATAAGTTCTCCAAAAAGCAATGCCTCTGACATCCATAGGTACTATTAGTAGTATTTTTCGTTCATGTAGCTCTGCACGTGGTAAATGTTCAGCTGAAGTGCCCGGTTCCACCCAACATCGTGACTGATGTCTTTGACGAGGAGTATAAAATTCGACCCAAGTTTCATCAAGGCATATGAATCTATTAAGTATATTTTTCTTACGGCGATACCACGATAAATGGCTACGCGCAGTTTCATAACGAAACTCCTTCTGATCCGTGTTCGGAGTGTGGGGCACCCACACTGCACTTTATTGACCAGACATAAATCCTCCGTGAGTACTCTATGTATAGTGGAATGAAGCCGTTTCTAATGCTTGCGTTTTCCTGAATTTTCAGTGTTATTTCACTGAGTTTTTCTTTTTGTTGAGTCTGAAAATAACATGTAGGTATAACATAGTGACACAAACCGTAAGCATCGTGTCCGGCGGTCGATTGTCGGCTTGAGACACAACAATGTTTTATTTGTGCTAAAATATGTATATAACGACCAAGTAATTCTTACAAGATTCCCTGCGTCAGGATCTTGAGATGAAGCCGTTTCTAATGCTTGCGAGTTTTCCTGAATTTTCAGTGTTATTTCACTGAGTTTTTCTTTTTGTTGAGTCTGAAAATAACATGTTGGTCGGTTTGTGTCGGTTAGTGACACAAACCGTAAGCATCGTGTCCGGCGGCCGATTGTCGGCTTGAGACACAACAATGTTTTATTTGTGCTAAAATATGTTTACAAATGTCCAAGTCATTCTTACAAGATTTCCTGCGTCAGGATTTTGAGTTGGAACCGTTTCTAACGCCTGCAAGTTTTCCTGAATTTCCAGTGTTTTTTCAGTGACTTTTTCTTTTTGTTGAGTCTGAAAATAATATGCAGAGTATAATATGAAGTGACACAAACCATAAGAAGCACCACGACAGGCGATCGATTGTCGGCTTGAGATAAATAAATAACGAAGAAATGTCGTATTTAGTTTTGGTTTAATAAGTGCTAATTCAAAATAAAGGAAACACGTGTCTGTTTAGATATAAAATCTCAAAAATTGCCATAAAATATAAAGAAGTAAAAAAAAAAATAAAACTTACAACAGCATTTTCAAATATTTGAACTTCTCTTTTCTGCCTATAACAACGAATCGGATATTAATTTTATTTTATTACTACTGTGTTTCATAAAAATACCCAAACAAAAAGTAATTTAAAAAAATTATATTGACTTCAGAAAGTAGTAAGTATAATATTGTTTCTTATGGTTTACTAATTACACCTAATATAGATATTTTTTTTTATAAGTAGAGAACCCACCTCGTTTCAGTGGTATATTCTCAACTACCCAAAACTGACAACCCCAGAATGGTCAATTCAGTTTATGAGATTATAAGACAGAATAAACGCAAATTATTACGAATTCTCTCCCCGTGTAAGAAAAATATGAATTGGCTATAACCTGTTACATAGTTAAAAAGTGGCTCCTCGGTAACCTTTTAGCTTCATTAGCCTTGGCTAAATTTTCATATTTTTTTTAGCCATATCTAAAAAAAAGTAAAATCGAAACATACATAAAGAAGTCTAATTTAATCTTCTTAAGTTAATTGAATACCATTACATTAAAATGTACATGTAAATTGTAAATGTACTCACCAAAGTTCTGTAATATAATAAAAATATATTATAATAAAAAGTATCAATATGTCCCAGTCGCGCTAAAAACTCGCGAAAGTACGATAATATTTTACGCGACACGCAGCGATGGGAGCGACACACGTCCTGCCTCTGAAAGGCCTCAGCCGGCAATGAGCGGTGGCGTGAATCCGCGCCGATTATATAGCAATACTAAATAATTCATAGTAAAATAAACATATAAGTTATTAAAAAAATATTTGAACCATGTTTTAGAACATAAATGTCTTAATTTACTAGGTCTAAAAGAAAATATAAATATTTCAGATTTCATCCTAAACTAACACGTTTAATATCTCGAAAAGTGGCTACAATTGACACTTTTGAATATACTTTTCTTGAATGAAAACTTACAGTAATCGTGTTTTTTTTTCAGCCATGCACTAAAAAATGTTCTTATTTTTTATAAAGTAATGTTGTAATAAGTTTGTCATATATGGTTTTACTAATATCTAGCATCTGCTTAGACCGTCGATCGCTAGTTTTAAAAAAGGCTTGCATAAAAACGGTTCTTATGAGAAAACTAAAAAAAAATTGAAAATGTTTTTCAGCCATGCACTAGATTATAAAATTCCCAATAATATGACGTCAATATCTCATCTATAAATTAAACACATTATGGTTTTATTGTCCGTCGGAAATCATCAATTTTGACTCCAGCATGGCTCTAACGCATGAACCCTCTTAATGAAGATTTTTTGAAAAATGTGACCTATATTAAAAAGTGCTTCAATTAATTCTGCTCGTTATTCTGATCAAACTATTTTCAGGTTTTGCGCATTTAACGTTACACGTTGTATAGTCTTATAGGCTAGATTGTAATCAATTATTAAGAGCCTGCCGGTCGATTCTGTAAAAATATCACCGTGAAATCATAAGTGAGCAGTGTAATAATCCCTAATGACAGCTCATTTCCCGCTCACTTCACCTAAGTTTTCACGGTGAGATTTTTACAGAATAGCACTGCTGGTTCTTTTTAATAAGGGATATAAAAACAACAACAAATATGAGAAAAAATACATGAAGTTGACCTGACCAGTAGTTTTAATTAACATTTGTGGGGGTGTGACGAAATCGAGGAAGGTTAAAGTGTATAATTCATTAAAGGTTTTATGTAAATTAGCTGAAATATGACGATGGTGTCGGAAAAAATCATGCCGACTGGGAGCTTTATTGGCGTGCGCCGCGTAAACCAATCGAGTTGGGTGTATGAAAACAACAATGTATAATGGGATATTTTACGACATCCACGCAAGCAAAGCCGCAGACAAGGTCTAGTTATTTTATTATTATAAATATGAACGTATCTACCTAGACATTGCATGCAAATGTGAAGGTTAATGTACAGACGCCAGCATATCAAGCTACCCGAAACTGTCAAATTTCCCCAATCAACTTTGAACCTTATGCTTTAGTGATAAAGTTGAATATCTATTAAATTTTGACAGATTGTAGAAGCTTGGTGTGCTGGCGTCTGTTACCTATGCAAACAAAATAACAGGTATGTACCTTAACGAAGTATTCGAACTGCTCTTTGTGTTCTTTTTTAATGAAATATGAGAATATTTTATATTAAGATAGTAAATAATAATCTAATAATCATGATCCTGTAGATCAGGTATAAAAAAAACAAAATACTTTGTTTTAAATAATTATGATAATAAAATTACGTGACGAAAACCCTCATGATTTTGCATTTTTTTTTATTACTAAATCGTGGGCTGCACCGTAACCGCGGCTATGACTTCCACATTAGTCGGAAGTAGATGTCCTTTTGCCGTTATCTTTATTGAAGTCACAACCCATTAAATATTCATCATTGTTGCGTTTGACGGAAAAACATTTTAATGAGAAGCTCATTAAATACATTTACGTATTCGTCAGTTACATGGAAAAAGCCATACTAGGTACGTACCTCAACAACTAAGTACAAGTACCCATAAATAAAGTTACGAACTTTACTTAAGATACAATGGTGCCGAATCTGTTGTTCACAAACTTAAACTAAATTTAAGTTCAGTGCATCTTTTTATTTCTATTTCATTAAGAAAAGGACAGAAGAAAAATATTAGTTCAGTCCTGTCAAATTAATCAGCGCCTGACCTACATATATTGACGTAATTTTAGTAGGCAAGTTAGTGTCTAGTGAAAAAGATGCACTGAAATTTAGTTTAGTTTGTGAACAAGAGAATCTGCACCAATAATGGTAGGGTCCACACGATACGGACTTCATACAGAGTTCTATAGAATTTTGTCTGTGCAACAAAGCAGTACAGACAAATGTCGGTGCTTTACAAAAGTCGGATTCTTGACTGCGTGAACCTTTTTACTCGGACTTCATAGTCTGTATAGATATCTGTACGAACGAAAGTATATAAATATAAGTATACGACTATATATACAACGTGTAACGTTAAATGCGCAAAACCTGAAAATAGTTTGATCAGAATAACCACTTTTTAATATACATCACATTTTTCAAAAAAACTTCATTAAAAACGTTGCCGTGTCTATTTATTAATAGGTCAAGCAAGCCAATGTCAGCGCGGCGCAGCGGCCCGGTGATGACTCATCCCTCGATAAAGCGTCGTCGCAGACGCAAGAAACGATCAGAATGGCCAGTCAAACTAAAACTGCACATAAAACCTTTACAATGTTTTTAATGACTTATTTTCTCTCTGAAATAGGTCAATTGAATTAAAAATCAGTTGGGATATCTGAGGTTTTGCGCATTTAACGTTACACGTTGTATATGCCAATTACAGGTAAACACAACATTGACAACAAAGACGGCAGATTACCGCTTATTTGCTAACTTAAGTCTAGGTGTACAATCGTTTAAGAAAACAGAGTAACGCATTAATTAACAGTACAGATCAATTTTAACTACAATTCATTGGTGTGTAGGGAGGCCAAGATTCTTGATTTGAACTTCGCCTTAGAGTCATTAAATATATATGCTTCGGGTACGGACTTATTAAATGAATTAAGGTTGTGACACATTGTGTACATGTGTGTTCATGTATCGTGAGGACCCACCATAAGTAACAAATTACGATATTGTAGGTAGGCAACGAATTGCCATTGTTGGTTAGGTAAGTAAGTCGCTAGTATCACAATACACTTCGCACTATCGTATTTCTTATTGTGCCATTCAGCTAAACTCAATATCTGATAATACAAAAATCGTGCAACATTTATTAATTTTTTTAACTAACTGTTTAATCAGCTGTTTAGAAAATAAATCGCACGAGCGAAACGGTTAACCAAAATAATCAGTAGAAAGTAAAAATAAACATTAAGTACACTTGAAAAAGTTAAAAATACCGTACCCTACTGACCGACCCATTAGGGCAAATTGCGTAAAAAGTTTCAGTGCGGTCTGCGTCCCGAAATACTTGGGCCGAGTTCCCGAGATCCCGGGTTCACAGACCGGGAAGCATGCGACTGCGGTCGGCAGACGGCGCGGGCGGCGCCACGGCTATGCGATGCGGCGGCAGCCGGCCACGTGCCCACTACCAATGTGGACGTGATTTGGACCGATTTCAATGTTACCTTACACAAATAATGATTATGCTTTTCCACGTAATAGCGTAATACTCATCTGCAAGGTAGTTGCGTAACTCACAAACAGTAGGAATGGCTTTCGTTTTGACAGTTCAACAACATGCATTGCGTTATTTACGTTGTTTAGCAGCCAAATTTTTCGAGCATATGAAGCAATGGATTACAATTTATACTTCAAAATGATTCAGTTTGTGATTGATAATGTGTTGCGAAATTAGGGTTCTGGATTAATTTATAGTCAGAATGACGTGGAAAATCGCCCATAAAAACAATATAAATGTACATAAAATACTCAAATATTAATGTTTTTTGTAACTTTCTAATCGGTTTGCAAAGTTGGTCTAAATAACTATTCAAACTGTCGAATTTGACTTTTACGATTAATTATTCTGAAGTCAATTTATTATCAGCTGTTTTTGAACAAACATTTATCAGACGGGATTCATTTATTTTGTTCGATGTTTTTGAATTTAACTTGTAACATAACTATTACATCTTTATTTTCATCTTTTTTTTCATTATAGATACTTTCTCTCGTGAGTCTAGAACAATATTGTTACTTACTTGAATACTACGTATTAAGATATAAAAAACTGGTCTCTTTCCTTCCTATATTATTTCTGTTGAGACATCAACAATTAAAACACACTTAGCAAAGAATGGAGATGTCTCATTATGTATGATGAAACAAGGATTTACGTAATTGCCACTTACTTGAATTTATGTAGCAGATTTTTATTATGTAGCGGACTTTGTAGGCCTTGCTGATGTTATTAACAGCTTTAAAAACCTTCTTGAGACTTTAATTATTCAGGTTCTGAGATTAACTGGAGCACAGAGGTTCTGAGATAGTTTAGCCCATAGATACTTAAGTATTTTTTTTTAACTCGGGGACACTCAGACCTTGCTAAAATTTTACGCAACAAAATGGAACGCTCTAAAACAAATGAACGAGTCCCAAACTTTTTAGTTCCTTTGGCATAGACAATAGTTAATTAGGATAGTGTGAATTGTCTGCAAAGTTTTGTTAAATTGAATTACTATTGAGCAACGATTGTTCAATTGATTCGATTTGTATCAACGGTTTTTTTTTGCCCTTTAAGCTCAATGTAAGCAACTGCTGTATGCGCAAAGGCATGCATTTAACTAAGTTAGCAAATTGTTCGGCATTTGCGTCAATTAACTTAGGTACTTAGGTCTGCAAAGTTGATATTACACAACAAGTCTGGAATTCTCTAGGTTAGCCGCCATTGGCATTATAATACCCCAGTGCGATTCTGTAACCATCTCACCGTGAACATTTAGGTGAAGTGAGCTGTCAGTGTCATCCCACCTGATACTAGGGATTGACCAAGAATACATTTACAATCATAATCGAGATTTTAATCATATTTTTTTATGCTAATTCTATTGATCTTTTTATATAATTTCAAGGCTAGTATTTTAATTGTCAAAATATTACTATTTTGTGGGGTTTTAATCTAGGAAAAAAAGACTAGTCCTTATGTAAGGACTAGTCTAGGAAAAAAAATTAAAAACAAAATTGATATTCTGACTAACTTTCAGTTTGGCTATTTTATTTTAAAACCCCACAAAATAGCATAGAACTATTATTACTTTATCTCGGTGCAAAATGGTGTTTTGACAACTCAAATACCTACTGGTTTTGAAGTTATATAAAATGACCAATAGAATTAGCATAAAAAATATTATTAAAATCTCGATTATGATTGTAAATGTTTGCTTAGTCAATCCCTAGCATCAGTGGGATGACACTGACAGCTCACTCCACTCAAGTTTTCATGGTGAGATTTTTACAGAATCGACATGCTAGTCTACCGTGACCTTTGGAATAGTCGGAATACATACTTACCTACGTATCTGTTTACGACTGTTTGGTTTTACCTGAGCATAGTAGTTTTACATAGATACAATATTATGGTTTCATAAGCGGATAGGCACAAAAAGAACGCAAACTTTCGAAACCTAACCTCGCATTTTATCAGTCCCAAAAACGCCAAGTGCTCATAACATTAAATAACGTACTTATCTCACTTCTGTTAAAAAACATCTTTTCACATAAGTATCATATGAGGCCACTTAAAATCGTATCCAAAAAATTCAACGCAGACACTTATGAGTCGGCTAAAACCCTAATCGGGATGTCGATCTCAGCATAAGTGCCCAGAACTCGACTCTAAGTATTCACATAGTTTCACCACTTTATATTTGCTGAACTGACATTGCAATCTCACTATTTTTGTTCAAACCCAGACCCTAGGCTATCATCGGGTGGAACAAAAAAATAAAAGTAATTTCCCTTACTCTTATAACTAGGACTAATGTCGGTCGCCAATAGCTTTGGCGACAACACTAGACCAAGTGGTGGTTTCATCATCCCGCTTTTTACGCCGAGTTCGGGTTTTTCTGGAAGGGTCTGACAGTTTTTCGTCACATTCGTCTCAATTGCTGTAATTAATTGAAGGATTTTGTTCGCAGCTGTTACTTACGAAGTGTAGACGACACCTACTCTTTAGGGTTCCGTAGTCAACAAGGGACCCTTATAGTTTCTCCATGTTCTCAACAATCTTTCCCTTAGTTGTAACGCAGCAGTGTTTAAATAAGTGTTTTTGTACAACTGAAGGTAATAAAAATCTTTTTTTTTTTTTTTATGTCACAATCACGCCGACAAAGTGGTAAAATAAAATCTTGAAAAAAAAATAAAAATAATAAGTGGGCATGTTTTATTTTTTCTCGTCTACCCCATGGTGTGGATGTGTTGGATAGGTCTTTCAAAAATATTGCGGGTTTGTGAAGACCATTTTTCGATTCAGGGATATGTGAAAAAAGTTAAAGTTCTAAGTTTGGTCTTGGAATAAATTCATTCCAACTTGCACTTGTCCGGTTTTATTTATTAAATCTTTATGAGGTGTCGTCCACTTCTACGTCTAATTCAGAGTATTGAAAATATTGGATTTTCACATGAAATGCTTGATGGATAAGATTGGTTGGCATAGCCCTTACTTATATCGGCGTAAAAACTGTAAAAATTTAGTAACTAAGTAACATAAATAATATAAAACCAAACCTGAATTCCCCGAAGGCCTAGACCGAGTGTACAGACGCCAGCACATTAAGCTACCCGAAACTGTCAGATTTTCCCAATCAACTTTGAACCTTATGCTGTAGCAATAAAGTTGAAAATCTATTAAAGAAATTTGACAGATTGTAGTAGCTTGATATGCTGGCGTCTGTAAATACCCACCCACCTAGCTTATTGTATAGATGTTGATGGGCTTACCGTAAATGAAAAGTGTGAAACAATACCTTATGTTACCGTGTCGTTGTTCCAGAATGCCAGCGCTCCGGCTGCTGGGGCGAAAATGGCTGGCAGCCTCAGACGATCTTGTGTTCCCCAGCATTTTCGAACTTCTCTTCAGATTTGTTTGGTATGTATCCAATGGCCAGTTTTAACATCAGAGTTCTAGTTAACTTATCTGGCTGATAATTTCGCAACTTCTAGCTAAGGGCTGATTTTTCCAACGCCAGATAACTTTGTCGTAGGAATAATTTTGAACTTCTCACAGTTCTTCCATACAAAAACTGTCAGACGACCATTTTATTCCACGAATAAAAAATATCGGCCGATTGAAAAATCAGCCCTGAGCCTATTATTTTTATTTATCATTGAGATGGGATATAACAGGCAGTGTTGGGCACAATTGAATTAATTTTTTAATTGTAGAGGCCAACAATTACAATTTTTATTTCAACTAAATTAATTGCAATTAAATTAATTCAATTATTTTTTAATTGTGAAATACAATTAAAATCAATTGCAATTAAATCTGTTAATTGTGGTTTACAATTAATTCAATTGCAATTAAAATTTTATTTACAATTAAATTAGTTGTTTTAAACAATTAATATTTAATTTAACTACGTATTTGATTAATGTAAATATGGCAGAAGTAGTGTTGTAAAAATACCAAAAGGCTATGTATTAAACAGGTATTTTACCATAACTTACGGTATTATTGGTATTTTATGTATTTTATATTTTGATTCGTTTTTAAGATCCTGCATTATTACGAAGAGTTGTAGTTTAATAAATAAAATATATTTTAACTGTCGATTGTATTCTATATTTTAGAATGACTAATTTTAATTTAATGATTACTTTCATTTATTTATTTATTTGCAAACATGGGTAAGAGATACATAGATATTTTGTTATTATTTATTTACTTAGTAATTAAACTTCACACATATTATTACAGTATTATATTTCCGTCTATTTTCATCATCATCATCATCATCATCGTGATCGTGATCGCCATCGTCATCGTCATCGTCATCATCGTCATCGTCATCGTCATCATAGTCATCTTCATCGTCATCGTTATCGTCATCGTCATCGTCATCGTCATCCTCATCGTCATCGTCATCGTCATCATCATCATCGTCATCGTCATCATCGTCATCGTCATCATCGTCATCTTCATCTTCATCTTCACCGTCATCGTCATCATCATCATCGTCATTGTCATCGTCATCAATCATCAATCCTGAATTATTCTAGTTAGGTACCTGTGCTACACTTTTACGTAATGTTCTGGCTTAAATCCAGGCTTTACATACCTTTGAAAATATTAAGGAAAATGCTCTTGTATTGTTTGCATTATGTTTTTCAGTTAATGACATTTATTAATTGTTAACTGTAATTGTAAACGTGTATCAAACAATTAACAATTAATCAATTGTAATTGCAAATTTTTACAAGCACAAATAATTTAATTGTAATTGCAAAGTTTTACAAGCACAATTAATTAATTGTTAATTGCGATACGTTACAATTACAATTAATTATTTTAGTTGTTAGTTGCAACTAAATTTGGCAATTTAATTGTTAGTTGTTAATTGCTTTCACAATTAGTTTTTGCCCCACTCTGATAACAGGAGATGCCCTGTTATTCTATACACGGTTGTAGGTAGGTGCCAGAGCAGCCATCTTTGTCGCCAAGTTTCGTGGTAGTTCAGCTGTCAAATGGTTGTTTATTTTTTGTATTATTGAGATTTGCGAGAAAATTACGAGGACTTTACCTTTAAAACTGCATGTAAATGTTGAAAAGCAGCAATTCAACATGCCTGTGTGTTGTATTGTGAAGTGTGGTGCAAGGAAGAATGAAAATCAACCTCAACTTTCTTTTCACAGGTTAGTAGCCGGTTTTCATGCAATAACACATACAATAATAGACATTTGATGATATAATTGTAACGCGATCATGAATTTATGGCTAAAGTATTGATATTTGGGTGAATTTCCGTATAACAGACCTTTTTATTATTTTGTTAATTCATTCGTTTGTTTACAATAATATGTCATAATAGAATAGTGTTGTACCGTTGCCTAATAGTTTCCGGAACTAGTTCCTCCGCTGGAACGATATCGGTATATTCTGCTATGTTAACATAAATAGTCCTGCGTCTTATTAGCTCCGATTGACCTTGCTAGGTCCGGCCCGTGGTTCACAGCACCAAAATCAAAATATTTTCTTTCACATAAACCTACATGGGCACTTATGAAACGTCAGAAGCTAGATGCACGGTTCCAAATGGTGGTTTCCTATGCAGAAGAACCAGCGAGAAACTCCACGGTTACTCTTTTAAAAACAATTGGCTTTTACAATGTCTTCTATTTTTTTAAGTACCTGGTACTTGTTGACAGGCCTACACTGTCCTCCCCTACCTATTAACATTGTAAAAGCCAATTATTTTGAGTAACCGTGGAGTTTCTTGTCGACTCTTCTCCATAGAAACCACCAATTGGAACCGTGCACATAGCTTCTGACGTTTCCTATTGATTTTAGTTTCATATGCTAATATAATATAGCTGTAACCAAAATTATTTATTGATAAAAATACTTGCACTTTTTATAGGTTTCCTAAAAAGGAAGGACTAAAGAAACAGTGGTTAGAGGCTATTGGTGAAGAAAATATTAATCCCCGACATAAAGAATGGTACTTCTGTTCACTTCACTTTGAAGAAAGCTGTTTCAATAGAACACTTGATGTAATGAGATTACATGATAACTCTGTTCCCACAGCATTTTTGGTAAATGTGTATTAAAATGATTGATTAATAATAGCCTGGCCGTTTGGCCTGAAATAAATAAATAGATATATATTAATTACATATATAAAAATAATAATAAATAAATAAATCATATTCCACAACTTTCACACAACGCCATCTAGTCCCAAACTAAGCAGAGCTTGTGCTATTTCTAAATACATACATATTACAGATAAAGATAAAGATACCTTCGAAGAAAATATTGTATCAGCATGGAACAGGCTGTTCTGATAGAAGATTTGGCGGGACCTAAAGACTTCTTAAAAAGACAAATTAATAAATCCAAAGGTTTACCTACACCAAACAAATACTCGGAAGAAATCAGAAAGTTCGCATTAACGTTGAGAGTTTAAAGTTTAAAGTTTCCTGATTAAGGTTTCATGAAGAATACAATTGAATGCCTTGGACCAATCACAAAAGATGCCCAAAGCATCGCATTCGCAAAGTATTACTTTTGTAAGCCTATTTTACTAATCAAACGTTATATTTGAACGATAATTGAACGTTATATTTGTTAATCATTATCATACCAATAAACAAAGGCAAAAAACAATACTTTTATTTTATTTTTACTCCACCACTCATTAACACAATAATATAAGCATCCCATCCCATTCACGGAGAATGTGATGGGAAGTTTATATTATTCATTCACCCTAGTGATTATCTTGTTTTTCACTAGGGTCCGCATACCTAACAGAAACTACTGCTCTCTGGCCTTCCAACCCAAAGGTAAAATATGCGAAAGCACCTGTTTTTGGGCATATGGATACATATCTCTTCACGCTGTTTTCCTTCACTTTAATACGTAAACGTGATGCAATTAAAAAGTGTTTTTTTAATTCTGTGCCGAAAAAAACACTTGGCATTAATTTTATTTTCAGGGAAGAAAGTTGATTGCGATAATTTGACAGTTTCGGGTAGCTTGATGTGCTGGCATCTGTACCTATCGATAAATAGTTCATATGAGTCTTTTACGCATAACAAAAGATTAGAAATAAAGTATTTTCGCATACTGTATTTTTATGCAAAATTATAAAGTATGTTTATCGAAAATAAACTAGGATACGTTACTATAAAGTAGGCAACCTTAGTTAGAACGGACTATAAGTTAGTATACTATATTATGATCCAAACGTGATAACTAGTACGACTCGTATTTAGTATCGATACTTGTTATAGTAACACCAATGTTCCTTGATTGATACAACCCTAGCAATGGCAGCCATTTTTTGAGACAATATGAGTTGTAGGTAGGCACCCTTTTTTCGTAGGTATTTCCAGTCCATATATATATGTCTATGTTATTTATTTATCTAAGAGCAGATAATTTAGATTTTTTTTTTAATTTAGATTTATTGTATTATATTTTTTAGGACCTAAAAATATTGAGGTTGGCTTTAAACCTCAAAAAAATTACAAAAGCCATTTAAATCGAAGAAACAAAAACTTTTTTCTTTATAAATGAAAGGGCTAGACTATTAATTGTTTTTTAAACAATACAAACCAGCTATCAAGTGGTATTATTGAAGACCTAATTGTATCGAAAACATATTTTAGGACCTAAAAATATTTCAACTGACTGACAACCTCAAAAAAAAATGACAGATACCATTAAATATCGAAGAAACAAAAACTTTTACTTTTAATGAAAGGGGTGTCTTCAGCAATACCTGCCAGCCATCGACTGGTATTTTTGAAGACCTAAATCTGCAAAATAGTTTAAGACCTAATTGAAAAAGCTAGTACAACTTACTGAACTTGGCTGAACTAAGTACTGGCTGAACTAATATACGAAAAAAGCACGTAAATATAGCTGGGATATTTTTTCTCACATAATACCAGGTTAATATGTAACCTAGAAATTAATTAATTGTTAGGTTTAACAATAAATTGATCACAATCCAATCGACGGTAAATCAAAAAAAAAAAGTTTAAGTATTACAATTTCGAATCGGTCATAAAATTTTTTAAAAATGTCGAATGCATCAGCGGTGATTTTTTATCCTTTCAATTTAAATTAAAAATAACGCGGGAAACGAAATTGGTAAGCGATTAGATTTTATTTTTGTTTACTTTAATACGTAAAATCGACAAATTTTATTTTATTTTGTAGCTATAGTTAAAACTAGTCAAATTTATGCTCGACTCTTGAACAGAACGTTTATAACATAGAGAATATATCTTTGGTTTGTAATATTAATCATATTTCGCAATAAAAAGTGGTAGGTAGTTATTAGGTTGACTCATAAATTATTGCCAGTTAAAAAACAAATTATTATTAATATTTTTTTATAAATAAAAATACATTTAATCAATTATATAGTCTCCCTCGTTATCAACAACAGACAGCCATCTACTGGGCAAAATTTGAATACCCTTCTCCCAAAATGAGGCAGGCTGGGACTCGAAAAAATTTTCAAGTTCAATTTTAGTACTTTCAGAATTTTCGAATTTTTTTCCTAGTAAATGAAATTTAAGGGCTCGAAATAAATGAAAGTCTGAAGGCGCAAGATCCGGGCTATACGGTGGATGTGGAACAGTCAGCCATCCTAGCTCCTCCAGCTGTTTATGTGTTAACTTGGCGCAATGAGGTCGTGCGTTGTCATGCAAAAGTTGGACTCCAAGTCGTTTTGGCCGCTTAATTTTTAACATCTCTGCTAATTTGCGAAGCTGCTGCGCATACAGATTAGCGTTAATAGTCGGATGAGATTCGAGGAGTTCCCAGAAAACCATTCCTTGCCAATCCCAGAAAACAGACAACATAATCTTACGACCGTGTTCATTAAGTTTAGGCTGGGCTGGTGGGTTTTCCCCGCGAGGAATCCAATAGGCATGACGCGTGTTAGTTTCATAATGTATCCAGCTCTCGTCACATGTAATAATGTCCTTGAGAAAGTCTCGTCTGTGCGGACGAAGTAACAAACTTTGACAAATGGCCACACGAACGGCCCGGTCATGGTCCGTTAACGCATGAGGTGTCCAACGTGACATCACTTTGCGATATCCCATCGATTTGAGATAACGATCTATAGTCGCGTGGGATTGTCCAAGCGCCTTCTCTAAATCGCGCGTACTATAGTCTGGATGTAGCTCAAGTTCGTGACGCAAAACATCTTCATCGAAGCTGGTGGGTCGGCCTGGGCGAGGTTGATCTTCGCAGCTTATATCACCGGTGTCAAAACGCTTGTACCAGAAACGAACAGTCCGATCGCTAGTAGTAAGGATAATGTATATTACACAAGTTCTATAATTGTAAAAGATAATTGTAATGTATCTCGTTGGTAATCCTCAAATAAATAAATCACGACAAATCATAGATCTTCAGTAACTAAATAAAACAAGGGGAAATTCAATATACAACGTGTAACGTTAAATGCGCAAAACCTCAGACACCCCAACTGATTTTTAATTCAATTGAACTATTTGAGAGAGAAAATAAGACATTAAAAAAATTGTTAAGGTTTTATGTGCTGTTTCAGTTTTACTGGTCATTCTGATCGCTTCTTGCGTCTGCGACGACGCTTTATCGAGGGAGGAGTCGTCACCGGGCCGCTGCGCCGCGCTGTCATTGGCTTGCTTGACCTATTAATAAATAGACTCGGCAACGTTTTTAGTGATTTTTTTTTTGAAAAATGTGACCTATATTAAAAAGTGGTTCAATTAATTCTGCTCGTTATTCTGATCAAACTATTTTCAGGTTTTGCGCATTTAACGTTACACGTTGTATAGGTATACGATAAAACTATTCCGCATAAAAACTTTGCCAATAAAAGGGATTCCCTCAAGTATTAACCGATAAAAATAGTTCGATAAAAGGGTATTCGTGAACAGCGTTTTACAGCAAATATACAAACAATGAGTGGAAAGAAAATTCTCAGAAATCTTCAAACTTAGCTACACAAGAGAATAAATGGAAGGAAAAGCTGTAAATATCATGAAAGAAATTAATTTACTCTGCCCTCCGGTAACCTCGATAACAATGATGAATATGACGGTTTTGATTTAACAAAGAGTGATTTTTCACCGAATTGAATAAGAATAAAAGTTCCTAGAAATGTTGAAAGAAAATGTTCGTAACCTATAAACGGTTGAATGTTCTTAGAACATGATATAATTTGAGAAACCCGATTTAAGGGTCAACATCGTCTCGATTTGTTGATCAAACGTGGCGGCCAGACCCTCGGGTCTCGTACCTCACTTGTTGCGAACCACATTAATAATGAATGAGCTTTCGCTCTCGATATTGGCTCGCAATTTCTCTGCACTTCAGCCGACCTTCGAATCTCGGTCTGATTGCCTCGTAATGGATTTTAAATTGTCGCAACATCAATCGTTTGATTGCCCATGCCCGGCGTCCGTTACTACGAATGTCGCCTTACTTGGGTGTTTATTGAAAGTTTTCATTCGTTATTAGAGTAGTAAATAGGTAGTAGTGACTGTGGTAGATTTATTTCTCCATATTCATTCGAATTTTGTTACAATTCCAATGCAATTTGTTATTTGACATTCTTATTTACAAGATAAAATAAAGACGAGCATCACAGACGTCTGATGTAACATGTTACAGATACAGTGCGGTTTCCGCATCATTTGGTACTGTATGCCATTCATCAGAGATGCATTAGCATTTTTATTCACAAGATAATTCAACTTTAGGTCACAAACACTTTTTGATATTTTGCGAGACGTCAAAATAATGCTCTTTGTTATGTTTCAACTTTGTCTTTGAAATCACAATCATTTTTAAGACACAAAACAGTATCTTGAAAACGTAAAACGTTTACAATATCCCGGCCCTGAGAAGTTTCGGGCTAGCGAATTACTGTTTATTTTGATTAATCCATTAATTTATAATTACAGCTTCAGGATTGGATTTATTAGTCCTAAACAGAACAGCGCTTCTTATTATTTATGCAGGACCTGAAACCGTTTAACAACGGTCTAAGTCCGAACCCTGAAAGTTTTAAACGAAAGCAAATGTCTTTAAACTCTTTAATTTACACCTTTCCCTTTGTTCACAGGCTTGTTCTAATAGCACTGGTGGTGGAAGTCCTGTACCCAGTAACATGGCAGTGTCAGTCGGAAGGTTGGCATGGCGGCGCGTTCGTCAGGCTGTACCTCATCGCGACCCTGACGCTACAAGCAGTACTTATGCTGATGTTGGCAGCACTGGCTCTGCAGTCAGCAAGAGGGACCATCACCGACATCGATGCTAGGAAGATGGTGTCTCCACTGCTTCTAATAAAGTAAGTTGTGATTTTTATTAGGAAAATATTATAATACCTACACTTTACTTTATCAGCCACTAAACCCTTTAAACAGTATAGCTACTGAAAACCCATTTTCTATGAAAAATCTCCCTTATGCTACAGTTAAAATCATTTATTTTCATTTCAAACAATTCTTGATCTAGTACTTTTTTTTGACATGAGAATTTAATAAGTTTGTTAAAGTTGATTAAATTAGAATTATTAGACCCCTCCGTGTCCTCGGAAAGCACGTTAATCTGTTGATCCCGGCTGTCATTCGTGGATCTTTGACAGTCGTTACGGGCCGTCAGAAGCCCGAAAGTCTGACAACCAGTCTTACCTAGGGGTATCGACTTAGATACTGGGTTGTGGAGGTCAGATAGGCAGTCGCTCCATGTAAAATACTGGTATTCTGCTGCATCTGGTTAGACTGGAAGCCGACCCCAACATAGTTGGGAAAAAGCTAGGATGATTGTTGTCACAAAATTTGCATGCGGAATTTAGTAGGCGGAATATGAAGAACTATTGTGTATGTATTATAAAATCTGTAAAATACCATATTTCAGGCAACTAAATGAATCTATCTATCTATCTATGACCTTACCTAAGCGCTGAATTTTCCGAGATTTTCTTATTTCGTAACAATCGAAAACTATTTTTTCATCTATAAAAAAGATTCTACAAATTGATTACCTACAGTATTCAAATAAAATATGAGCCCACTTTTTTGTAATGCGTATAACAATTTTGAATAACAAAAACGTTGGCAAAAAACGAAGCACTCACAAAACTCGTCTATTTGTTCCAAGAGCCCTTGGTAACGAATAAAAGCGGTATGCGTGACCGAGAGCTCCCTAAAGAGCTTATGAGATCGCAAAATAAATAATAAACAATCGACGAAAATGTTTTCTATTCTTTTTATAGCAAGAAATCAAATAAAATCTCATACCTAATAATCTGGTTATTTGTTGTTAAACGCTGGTATATAAATAAACATACCTATATTCGTTAATCATTTTCCATTATAAAATAAACAGTTGATGCTGTCTTGTTTACGTTTTCGGATCGGCATAGAAACGTTATAAATATAACCGTAAACACACAACGCTCCTACATTTTCTCTCTTCACAAAACGTAGTTAATATTACTTTCTCCATTCAACGCAGCTGGTGCATTAGAAGTGGCAATAAGTTTCTAATCTGAGGCGCTAATAACCTACAATAGTTGAGCACATTCACGTCACCGCTGCTCCTAATCATTTACTAAGAATAAAACTCATACAAGTGTACACTTCCAGACAAAGAAAAGTGCTCGTCGAAGTTGTGAAAACTTTTATGAGCGAATTGCGGAGCTGTCATTAGACCCAAAAGTTTTCGAAGTAGTGTACGTAGGTATGTTTGTTACGTGTCCGCAATTTTTTGTGCTCGCGTCGTACACCTGTTGGCACACATTCCTATTTCCTGGCTAGATTTGATTCGGTAATTAAAATAGAACGTTAGAATTTATTAACAGTTGATTCACTAACGTTAGACATTCATAAAAGTCTACGTATTTCTTTATGTAATTGCGAATGCGTGAATAATAATATTTACAGTTTTATTTCTTTATAAAGTGGGATGCTCGACTGTTACACCCGTAGGCGTAATCTTCTTCACTTTTATGAAATAAAACTAATACAGATGTGCCATTTTTAGCCGCTGGGAGTGTATTAATAGGCAGTGTACATAGTAATGAATGAAAATGATGCCCACACGCCGATAAGAATACGTACTTAATCAAATTATTTGTTTAGATATGTTTGGTCTTCAATCTTGACCTACTACGGCTTTGTTTATATCTCGAAGAATAAGAGTTAAACTCTGTGAACTACTGTGAAAGAAATAGGTCCCGAAACAACTTGTCTAACTAGTTAACCAAGTTAGCCAACTAGTTAGTTGATAAGAAGTTAATCAGAACTATAGTGTTAACAGGAGTTTTAACATACAATGATACATATAAAACAATAGTGTCTGAGGCGAAGATAAAGACTCGTAAAATATTGTACTTACACTTTCGGTGCGCAGCCCAGTTGACAGACGTCTCAAGACTCTTGCCAAAAAAGGGCCCCTTATCTTATCTTCGCCCCAAACCCTATTGTTTTATATGTATCATTGTGTGCATGTTAAACTGGCGCCACAACGAGTGGGAAACGCGTGCGTGCACGCGATCGGTCAAATCGATCGGTCCTACCGATCGGTTTAAACGGATGCCGTTTGGTCTTAAGAATGCCCCAGCAATGTTTCAGCGCTTAATTAACCGATTCAGGTCGGGTGCATCTCTCAAAGACGTTACTATTCTTAGGTATCTTGATGATATTCTTGTCATTTCTGGCGGCTTTGAGAAACATGTCACTGATCTACGTGCCGTATTCGACAGACTACGTGTTTTTAAGCTTCGTGCAAATGGGACAAGTGTGTCTTCGCCAGGGAGCAGATTTAATACCTTGGGCATGTGATTGCCCCGCAAGGTATATCACCGGATCAAGATAAGGCACCACGTCGTATCGCCTTCCCGCGCTCTTGTCTACTTCGTCTTCGCTTAGCGTTCTTCCATTATTTTATCTTTTTGCTCGGTTCCTATGGGCCCTAGCGTGAAGTTAAATAGCCTATAGCCTTCCTCAATAATTGGGCCACAAAAATCAAAAAGATTTTTTCAAATCCCGTTCATAATTCCATAGATTAGCGCGTTCAAACAAACAAAATCTTTAGTTTTATTATTAGTATAGATATCGATTTTATCATAAGGAGACAATGTTATTATTTCTCACGTAATTAATATTTCTGTTATTGGACATTTCTAAATAGACTACCTCTGCACTTCCTAAGTATCTACTACCATACGGAAACAGTCCCCTTTTTATCCACCCGTTTACGACCGCTCAAATAAATGTTTTTTTTTTGTTTTTTGCAGAGTGCTGCTAGTGTTCCCAGAAACGGCCCTAAACGTCATGGGTACTATGTGGATGTTCTGCGAAGTAATACAATGCTCCGTCGAGGACAAGTTCTCCAGCATAGTCATACAAAGTGAGTTAATATTTCACCCTCGCGGTGTAAATTAGCCCACCCTTTGTGCGCTGCCTTTCAACGCGGCACAATGAACGGCTTTTAACGTCAAGATTACATTTTGTATGATTTATTCCCTTTTGTGAATGATTTAATTAATCATTATATGTTTCTAAGGGCCGGTTTTTTGATCACTCAAGCAATTGTGTTAAAAATTGTAACTAATGGTAAAATTTTGGCAAAATGTGTTTTTTGATCAATTTTTAGTTTATTGAATAGTGAAATAATTAACGATTAGTTAAAAAAAATAACTACCCGAAGTTGGAGAGTTAACAATATGGCGCATGGTCAACTCAATCACCACAGCTGTTTTCTTGTCAACGTCGTATTTCTCAAATATTCTTTGTATTGTTTGTCATGGATTTAAACATAGTTAGATATTATGATGTGTCGGAAAGTTCATCAAACGATGCTATTTTCGTGGAGTATGTGTTAATGACACGGCGGAAAATTTTTATATCACGTAATCCGCCATTATGGCTAGTGTTGTCACCTAGAAAAATATTACCCCCAAAAATCATAACTATATTTAGGAAATGATTTCTCATTACACTGGGAATATAATAGCCAATGGTTAAGCTTCACTGTACTTAAAATATATATTGAAAAACGAAATAGCCCTTTAACTATTAGTTGATCAGTTGACTATAGTTAAGCTTACAAATTGTTATACGGTGTTTGACTACGCATCACGAAACCGGCCCTAAGTGTTTCTTGTCATCAATCAAGGCTGTAGTTTGGGGTCTTGACATGGCAACGAAATAGACCATTTTGATTAGACTGTATGTATTAATAAAAAACAATAAAATACAAAATGATCTTGTAACTGACTGAATAGAAATCACAACAGATGAAACAGACGCTTCAACATTCTACGAGTATCAACAAAGTGTATCAATGAGAAATACCGCTAGAAATATAGTTTTTTTTTTTCTTTATTAATTAGTGGATTTAATGATTTTGATTAGTAGGTGCCTATACTGTTACTGTTGCAGCTGAAAAAGCTCTTTATATACACGATTTCTGAAAGCCTGATCAAGTGTATTCAAATTTAACGTCGGAACTAACAACAGCCAATCACTGCACCTGGCTGTCGATTCTGTAAAAATCTCACCGTGAAAACTTGCGTGGAGTGAGCTGTCAGTGTCATCCCACTGATGCTAGGGATTGACCAAGAATACATTTACAATCATAATCGAGATTTTAGTTAATAATATTTTCTATGCTAATTCTATTGATCTTTTTATATAATTTCAAAACTATTATTTTAGTTGCCAAAACACTATTTTGTGGGGGCTTAAAATAAAATAGCAAAACAGAAACTTAGTCAGAATGTTTTTTTTTTCTTTTTTTTCCTAGAATAAATTTTATTTCCTAGATTAAAACTCCACAAAATAGTAATGTTTTGACAATTAAAATACCCACTAGCTTTGAAATGATATAAAATGATCAATAGAATTAGCATAAAAAATATTATTACAATCTCGATTATCATTGTAAATGTATTCTTGGTCAATCCCTAGTATCAGGTGGGATGACACTGACAGCTCACTCCTCGCTCACTTCACCTAAGTTTTCACGGTGAGATGGTTACAGAATCGCACTGCTGCATTTTGAATAATAATTTAAATTCAAAAGGCTTTCAAACCCGTAGTTACGAGTATTCAATCAGTCTCCTTTGAGAGCCCAGGAGCTCTTTGGTGGCCCAGTGGTAACGGCCGCGACTTACGACTTGTTAACTTGTAGGTCGTAGGTTCGAACCCAGACAAGCGCTTTACTTTGCGTAAATTATATAATCACCACTGCTCTTAAAACGGTGATGGAAAATATCGTAAGGAAACCGGCATGTACTAGAACTAAAAATTCGAAGACATGTGACATCTACGAACCCGCACTGGGCCCGCGTGGTGGAATATGGCCCCCTCCCTCTCACAGAGAGGAGGTCTGTGTCCCAGCAGTGCCACGTTATGGGCTAATTATGTTATATGAATCAGTCGCCCTAAGCACGTGGTCAATCTATGTATATTCAGTACACATCATCCCTTTATCACCTAACATTACGTTTGGCCATTATGTCCGTTGATTTAATTCTATCATTTCTCTCACAGGTATAGTCCTATTCAACTGGGTACAACTAGGCCTCACTGTGTTCGGTCTTTTCATGGTGTTTGATCCCCTGGGCTCAGTGAACTATGGCGACATGCAAGATACGCCCAACCAGGTCCGACATCATAGGAAGGTTACAGGACTGTGGTCCAGAAGATTCCGATGGGCCTTCTGCTGGTTGAAGAGAGATGAACATGGGAAGGAAGCCTTTCAACAAGTTGCAGGTAAATAATATGAACAAGTCTATATTAGTTGTTAATAGTGCAGCTATGAGCGAATATGGGTAATAACTTTGCTAAAATTCATAATATGTATATTCAGTTAATTTTACGGTCGAGTCTGAAACATACCTACTCGTAAAAAGTAAAACCGTCAACAACAAGAAACAAGCCAAGGTATCATTGCCTATATCCCGTAAATGTCTGCTACTAAAGATTAACGTCCAAATAAAAATTTAAATTATTTGTTCAACGTGCCTTGTTTTATAGTTAGGTATACTCGTAGCCATCTAACCACTTCATTCGTTCTTGGAAAATCAATTGACGACTCAAAAAAGTTCTTATTAGCAAAGATTTTACTTCTCGACTTCTTTACTCTTGAAATAAGTATCTTCAGATAAAGACCGGAAATGGCCTTTTCCTGTCCGGAAATGGCATAGCAAAGAGCTATAGAAACACATCATTAATATAGTTAGAGACCGGAAACACTTCAAATGAAACTGACGGTATTCTGAGAAGATCCGTTTCTTAAGAGATAAAAGTTTCTTTGAAGGTTTATGATAAATACCTAAATAAGTTGTCGGTGGTCGTATGGATTACTATGAAGACTATTTAAAACTGAAAATAACCATTTCGCAGTTTAAACAAAACACATCTAGCATGCTGCTCGCGTAGCATGATTACCGTAGAAACGGAAAAGACTAAAGACAAAATTACTGTTTGCAGAAAGATTTCAATGGCGTGATGTCAAAAATTAAGAAAAAAAATGTCTTTGTAGAGAAAGAGATAATTATATCTATTCTTGGTCTATGAGTGCTGGTCGCAAACTGAGAAAGTATGCAAAAGGTACACCTCTATGTACCACGTTTACCTTTCTCTTTGCGACGTTAACAGACACTTACATTATTTTGTATCAGCATTATCATTCCATTACATTATTATAATCCCGGGAACATATTTGGTTACGTGAAAGTATACGCAATAACCGACCTTTTTACCCTACACCAGTGTTCCGCTCTGATTACGGAAACCGTTTCCACAATAATGAACATTGCTATTTTACGTAACTGGCCCTCCTGATTGTTTTCCAAAAATTATTTCGTATTTATAGAAACAATATAATAAATTGTTAACTGTAATATTGTTTACAACTTAAATCAAATTCGGTTCAAATTTACAAATCAAAATAGCAACATTACCTTCGTGTATTTAAATCAGGACTTACCTGAAACGAATACTTTTAATACAAGATACTCTCTAATGCAACAAGTTACGGAAATACCTTTGCCAAGTTTCGCTTTGATAAGTTTAATCTTTTAAAATCCAACAAAAAACAACTTCTGCGGAGTACCGTAGTTGAGAGAAGAAGCAGTTAATTCAAACAGATACAGCTCCGCGCAATTTATCTGCATCAAAATGAGAAAACTTTTCTAACCGCCTCATTAATTCAATCCTCAAGTTGTACATATTTTATTGTTTACGTCGAAAAATAGGGTTGAAGTTTTACTTTTAAATATGAATGATGACGTAAGAATGGTTTCTCCCTGGTTATAGGTCTATACTCCAGGTTGAAAGACTTCGGCTCTTGTCCCGAATTGGCACGAACTATGTTAGAATTCCTCATGCTGTTTAAAAGTAGCTTGTAGGTTGTAAACTCCGGGCAGTTGTCCTGTTTTCTAATCTAATCTCTTCTTTCCAGCTCTACTCAGTGCTTTATTCCGATCAACGGACCTAGTACCATCAGACGTGGTCGCCGGCTGCGTCCTCCTCAGGGTCCGGCAGAAGAGAGAGACAAGAGAAATGAGGAGGATCCAAATGCTGAACGACGAAGAACCGATATACACCACGGATGTGAACAAGATATTCTCCGAGACCCCTCCGTGGATGAACCTGGAGGATGCTTTGCATTACCTGAGGCTGTCCATAGCGGCGTATGGATGGCCTTATGTGCTGTATCAGCACTGCTTCACCGGTTTCTGTAAACTGGCGAGGCATCTGACTTGCTGTTGCTGTCGGTAAGTTCGTTTTGCTGATTCGTTGTGTTTTGTTTTGGTTTTCGGCGTGGGATGTTTGAGTTGAAAAATTCATAACATTTTCTCACTCTTTTGTCTACAAAAGATGGAGAAAATGTTATGAATTTTCGTAGTTAGTTTATGTTTTTTTTTTTTTTTTTGTATTTTGAAGCCTTCCCTTTCCGTCTTTCATGTATGATTATCATTACTACCTACACGTGTCCCAGTTATATTAAGCGAAATAATGACGCAACCATACCTAACACATTCATTCCATGTACACGTGACGATTCCTAAATATAGCGTCGCTTTTCCGAAGAAAGTCCATTCTGTCATAACAAGGCGTTACGAATAGATCCACAATAAGGAAGAACATTAAGTTCAATCCTATTAATAAAGCTTCTATTCTAATACTTCCGTCATATAACAATACCCGCTTTGTGTCTACCTCGAGTTCATGCAATCTTGGACAATTGCTTGTCTCAACGCTATTATGGTAATCCTGCAGTCGTTTATCTGTTCAAAGAATAATTTTATGGAAATATCTTTTAGTCTTCCTTGATTGATATCGAAGAGTTAGCGATATAAAACGGTTGCTAATAGGCAGTTAAGATAATTTATTGTTTCTTTTGCCAAAATAAAGATAACTTTGTTATATCTTCTAGAATGAAGATTCAAACGATATTTGATTTATTATCGTTCAAAATAAAATGAGAATGTGCGAGTCGTGAATTATTTATGGAAACTTCACCTTAGTCATAGCCCGAAACAATACGGTCTGATGTCATCGCTGATCATGCCTATTCATTTATTTCGGTAGCGATTCCAAGATATTGAGGCACGTATCCCATTTTTTTTTACAAGTAGGTGTCTGTAATAAAAATAGGTCATGTAAATCATTACGGTAATCACATTTAGGAAGTCCTCTTTTGGTAGGTAAACCCATAACTAAAGTCCTTCATGTGAGAAAATTGTCACTCTCTTCTTACTCTCTTAACCTGCGGTGCTCAGACCTAGTCGCTCACCGAGTCGCAAAAGTTCCGCCTTGAGGTTTGCCAAAGAGCGATGGAACGCAGCATTCTGGATGTAAAAAAGACAGGACAGAATTCGGAACACCACGCTGCGTTCCAAAACGGGCATACTGGATTGTAGAAAAGAAGGCCCAAAAGGCCGTAGTGACCCGCCCAATGCCATTTGAGCCTGGCAGGCTAAAATGGCATTGGGCGGGTCACATCAGCCGCATGCTCGATGATCGCTGGGTGAAAACCTCCACACAATGGGTGCCTGGGGTGCCTGAAGATGGACGACCTGTTCTGTGACGGCGCCGCCGAAGCCGGCCCAGAAAGATATGGCGAGACGATCTGGACGCGTAACGCGAGGGCTGGTTCGAGGTGGCGCAGGAAAAGAGTTCCTGGAAGGATTTGGGGCCTTTGCCCAATAGTGGGATAGTACAGGCTCACAAAAAAAAAAAAAATCTTCACACTTATAGGTATACCTAACCAATTCATTAGGGTTAAATTTATTTTATTAAGTAGGTCTCGTCCTTCGCGATAAATTCCTATAAATTAGCAACATTTATTGTTCTTATTATTGTTATAATAAGAACAATAAATGTTGCTAATTTATAGGAATTTCTTTCTTTACTTACCGAGATGGATGGATGTTTTTCTATTGTTTTTCTATTTTACGAGTATCATCCAGGATTGCAAGTGATCCTGATAAATGGATCCTCATTTATCAACCACGTTGCAAAGCTTATCCGCGATGTTCCAATAAATAATTACATTTCAACCTAACCTCTTCATCGGTATTTTATGGATTTAGGTGTTGCTGATGGCTTCATAAGTTAATAATTTTGAAAACAACGTCATAATAATATACTCTGATTTTCAATTTGCTAGACCAAAATGACAGGTAATATACAACGTGTAACGTTAAATGCGCAAAACCTCAGACACCCCATCTGATTTTTAATTCAATTGATCTATTTCAGAGAGAAAATAAATCATTAAAAAAATTGTAAAGGTTTTATGTGCTGTTTTAGTTTTACTGGCCATTCTGATCGTTTCTTGCGTCTGTGACGACGCTTTACCGAGCGAGGAGCCGTCACCGGGCCGCTACGCCGCGCTGACATTGGCTTGCTTGACCTATTAATAAATAGACACGGCAACGTTTTTAATGAACATTTTTTTGAAAAATGTGACCTATTTTAAAAAGTGGTTCAATTAATTCTGCTCGTTATTCTGACCAAACTATTTTCAGGTTTTGCGCATTTAACGTTACACGTTGTATACTAATTAATGTCATGTTGACAAAAAAGGTTGATCGCAGATGTAATTTTAGTCTCGCAAATAAAAAATCAGAGTTTAGTTAATTTATTAAGGACTGTTACCTACTATTTTAGTTATATCCCTAGGTATATAGCTAAATTCGATAATATAGTTATACGAAAGAGGTTCATAACTGTCTTACTAGGAATATAACTATGATACTAGCACGATCTAGAAATGTATAAGTAGGTATCTTGCTAGACTAATCTAGTGGAATGATGTTATATCCCTAGGGATATAACTATGTACCTATATCACGTCTTAAACCATCTTACCGCGATATAGATACTATTATATTATCTACATAAAACTATTAAAGTTAAGCACACACGTGACCTGACTAACAATAAACACATTTGTAATCAAAAAGGCCAAGTTCGTGTGACGGTAAAATTAGCGACACCTACCTGCCGACGCGGTCAAGTTCTACTTCATTTGCATAATGTTTTCAACAGCGTTTCCAAACACAACAATATACTTTGTTGAAAAACAACGAGCTTGTATTGTAATTCTCTTGCGAAAATGCTAATTTTAGCTCTAAATTCTGATTGTAAAAGCAAAAACTCGATGACATTTTTCAAATTATTTTAACGAGCGTCGACTAGCTTCCAAATTATTTCGTAATGATGAGACTACAAGTTTTTTGATCAGCATTATGTATTATCATTATCATGCCATTATGTCATTTATGAGGGAGCAGTGGTGGCATAGTGGTAACGGCCGCGACTTACAAGTTGTTGGTCGTAGGTTCAAACCCACGCAGGCGCTTTACTTCTGTTAATTATTTCATCACCATTGCTCTGCACGGTGAAGGAAAACATCGGGAGGAAACCGGCCTGTCTGAGAACCCAAAATTCGAAGACATGTGACATCTACCAACCCGCACTGGGCCAGCGTGGGGGATTACGGCCCATTCCCTCACACAGAGAGGAGGCCTGTGTCCCAGCAGTGGGAACATTATGGGCTGATTATTATGCTATGTCATTTATGCGGCGTTGACATTACAATTTTCGATGCAATGCCGATCCTCCAGAAAATTACATTGTAGGTTTTTAGAAAATTGTCTGGTACTTAATTTGTACTCTTTACTTTATTATTAATAATGAGGGGCCTGTGGCTAAATAATCACAGCCGCACGGGTCGATCGATCAGTTTAAGCTACGCTTGCCGCGGTTGGTCTGTGGATGGGTGACCCTGACCATCTTTACATGCCGAGACCCCTCCGTGCCTCGGAAAGCACGTTAAGCCGTTGGTCCCGGCTGTCATTCGTGGATCTTTGACAGGCGTTACGGGTAGTCAGAAGCCCCAAAGTCTGACAACCAGTCTTACCAAGGGGTATCGTATTATCCAGTAACTGGGTTGTGGAGGTCAGATAGGCAGTCGCTCCATGTAAAATACTGGTATTCAGCTGCATCCGGTTAGACTGGAAGCCGACCCCAACATAGTTGGGAAAAGGCAGGCAGATGATGACTTTATTATTAATAATAATAATAAGTTTATTTTCTCTTCACATAGGTTAGCTTATAAATAACTAGGACTAAATAATAAATACAAGACAAAAGCTCCTTTGCGAGAGACTGAAGTTCGTGCTAGGGAAACCCTGTGTTACGGATCTCCAGGCTCCCACAGTGTTTAGGTGCTGTATTTTAATCTTAATTAGCGGCTCGCCCCTGCCTTGAACGGTTTTTACGACTTAAATACACATCGAGATTTCTATATTAGGCATATGTTTATGATTATAATTAAGTATGCAACTATCAGGTTGTCTCATAAATTATTGCCAGTTAAAAAACAAATTATTATTAATATTTTTTTATTAATAAAAATACATTTAATCATTTATATAGTCTCCCTCGTTATCAACAACAGTCAGCCATCTACTGGGCAAAATATGAATACCCTTCTCCCAAAATGAGGCAGGCTGGGACTCGAAAAAATTTTCAAGTTCAATTTTAGTACTTCCAGAATTTTCGATTTTTTTTCCTAGTATATGAAATTTAAGAGCTCGAAATAAATGAAAGTCTGAAGGCGCAAGATCCGGGCTATACGGTGGATGTGGAACAGTCAGCCATCCTAGCTCCTCCAGCTGTTTATGTGTTAAATTGGCGCAATGAGGTCGGGCGTTGTCATGCAAAAGTTGGACTCCAAGTCGTTTTGGCCGCTTAATTTTTAACATCTCTGCTAGTTTGCGAAGCTGCTGCGTATACAGATTGGCGTTAATAGTCTGATGAGATTCGAGGAGTTCCCAGAAAATCATTCCTTGCCTAACAGACAACATAATCATACGACCGTGTTCATTAAGTTTAGGCTGGGCTGGTGGGTTTTGCCCGCGAGGAATCCAATAGGCATGACGCATGTTAGTTTCATAATGTATCCAGCTCTCGTCACATGTAATAATGTCCTTGAGAAAGTCTCGTCTGTGCGGACGAATTAACAAACTTTGACAAATGACCACACGAACGGCCCGGTCATGGTCCGTTAACGCATGAGGTATCTAACGTGACATCACTTTGCGATATCCCATTAATTTGAGATAACGATCTATAGTCGCGTGGTATTGTCCAAGCGCCTTCTCTAAATCGCGCGTACTATAGTCTGGATGTAGCTCAAGTTCGTGACACAAAGCATCTTCATCGAAGCTGGTTGGTCGGCCTGGGCGAGGTTGATCTTCGCAGCTTATATCACCGGTGTCAAACGCTTGTACCAGAAACGAACAGTCCGATCACTAGTAGTCTTTTTAGCCGTTTCAGTTGAAGAGACTTTAAGCCGATGGTCATATAGCATAATAGCTCGCAGTTGACGCTGATCCATTTTCACTAAAGACTAATTATTGCGTTGCGTCCGCGCCTATTTATACCCTCACCATAAAAGATACTCATCCTTACTAGAAAGATCTAGAACTTTCTTGAATTCGTTTTAGTTTAAATACGAGAAAATTCGAGTAAAATGAAATATGGCAAGAACTTTTGAGACAACCTAATAATTATTATAATTTTGATTATTTTTTTCTAATGTAAGTACACCTACACAAAACCGTAACAATAAATTCTCTGAATGATGGGGAAAATCGCATCAAAATCATTACAACACAACCTGGTCACACAGACAGGCACGAAATGCGGCTTTATTTTATAATATTCATAGAAAATATTTAGACCTCATTTACGTGGGCCCTTGGGTACCATGCCTCTTGGAGATATTTTTTTTAAACTATTCAAAAAACTGCCATCCTCATTTTAATCTGCCTGTACCTACCGACCCTCCGTTTGGATGATACTGCTTTGTCTTGTGACATAGACTACTGTCCTCAGGTATTTTCTGACATAAAATTAGAATTTTGCCGTCGCATATTTTTTTTACGCCAATATTATCGTATGTGTGTTTGTAAATGGACAAAAAACTACCTGCAGCAAGCCCGGTTAATCAGACGACAACCTCATAGGTTGAACTGCGAGATGCCATTAAAAAACCAGACTAGGTACCTGCCGTGTGATCTCCCCTTTCTCTTATATCCATCCAAAATGTAGCTTTTTAAGCGATAAGACCGCCCATAGTGTCACCCCTTGTAAAATGTCTACATTTATAGGTATCTGTAATATTTATGGTGTACATAATAAAGAGTTTTCTATTCTATTATCGATACGATTACTGAAATAATTACTTCTGTCTGCAGTGTTATCTCTATTATACTCAATAACGAGACTGATACTTTTTAGAATCAAATGCGTTGATATGCATTGATTCTACAGAATCAACCATTATTGTGTTGAAAATGTGTTGTGTATTATATATATTATTATAGTGTTGCAAATCATTTATCTTGTGTAATCTCATCGGCTTTGCACTACATCAAAACGTGTCATACTATTTTTTTTTTTTTTTGGAATTTGCTGTTTTTTTCGATTGTAGAAATTATTTTGAAATACGTAGGTACGGGCTTATTGTTACTGCTAGATCATTTTCGTTACATTATCTGTGGCAGTCACCTTTTTAGAAACTTTGAGGGCTATTTTAGTCATTCTTTGGAGGGCTACATAACATAACTCATAAACATATATGTATAGGGTGACTGGTAATTAGTGATCGATACTTAAACACATGATTCTACTCATCATTACAAACAACTTGTACTATCGGACCAAATCGGAAATCGCGAAAAAAAACAGCTGTTCCCTACATTTATGTTCGTACGAGTCGTCAAAATGTAGGGAACAGCTGATTTTTTTTTTCGTCATTTCACTTTTTGTCCCAATATAAAACTTGTTTGTTGTCATGAGTAGAATCATGTGTTTAAGTATCGGTCACTAATTACCAGTCACCCTATATATAGGTACCTATTCATCTTAAAGGGCTCTAGGTCAGCACTCAGCAAACTATAGCTGGATACCGAGTTTATATTCAAACTGATGAGTGATGAGCATTCATTATTCATAAATTAATTAGACTCTTGCTATAACTTGCTCGTAACGAGTCTCGAAGCTCAACCCGACAACTCAAGACTAGCAACTTACTATCATAACATAATATTAATAAAGTGATCGTCTTATGTATTTTTCATTCGAAAAAACAATTTCCGAGACCTTGACATACCTATAAACGATTCAGAGCGCATTAAAAAAATTGAATTCACAAAGCTCTTTCAACATTCACTCCATTTGATGTTTTGACAAGGCCGGGTTTCATATTAATTAATAAACTCAAGCCTACACAATTTAACACAATTTTAGCCTCGATGAAGGAAGGTTTATTTTTCAACCGATTACGCTGTTCACCAACTTTTGACACTAGGTAACTTTGGAAATGAAAGACAACAAACTTGAGCGCTTACAATCGAAGCTTTAGGCGATTCTCACACTGCCCCGCATGATGCAGCGTAGCGCGTGGATGCGTGTTCTTCCGTTGCTTGTAAGTATCTCCGTTTGTATGGAAAACACGCACAGTCTAACACACAGAAAATGCATCCACGCGCGTTCATGCGGATCACGCGCATACACGCGGAGAAAAATGCACCCCCGCGCGTAGGTGCGGGGCGAGACGCAAGGTATGGCACACCGAATCCCGCAGTGCCGCGCGTGATTTTGAATGGGCGTGACGTGTGTGTTTGAAAATGGATCTCGATATCGATCGATTTATATTCGAAATCGAAAACCACCCAGCTATCTGGAATATGAAATGTGAAAACTATCGTGATGCTCAGTACTGCACGACCACCACAGAGAACGGCGAATAAATGAGAGCCGCCGTGCGTGAATCTACAAAACGCACCTACGCGCGTGAGTGCGCAAAAAACCCGCACGATGATGCAGATCTGCACTTCCGCAGGAACGCGCGTAGGTGCGTCGACACGCAATATGCAGCATGATGCGGGGCAGTGTGAAAATCGCCTTAAAGTAATTAGAAAATTATTTCCAGGGTTCAATTGTTTAGGCGTTTTTCTCAGGGCAGGATTTTCTAAGTTTTTCCAGGAACCCGTTATGGCTATACAAACTTAGCACGTTGGTCCCTATTTCTTCTTTATAGGCTTGGATTTTCAGTAGATCGTTTGTTAAAAAAACAATTTGGCCTTAACTTAGTTTTAGTTCCACAAATTAAATGTTATTTAAATGTCTTAAGTTAGGAAAAGTTCGAATATTCATGAAAGAACAGCCTCAAGTTCAACCCACTGATTGTGGTGACGGATGGTTAACTTTTGACAACTTTATTTATGTCTGTATTTTATATGGTGTAGGTACAGACGCCAGCACATCAAGCTACTACAATCTGTCAGATTTCTTTAATGAGTATTTCTCACGAAAGATGTACACGTGACGAAAAAGTTGTTATGAAATATTGTGACGAAATAGTAACCTTAGCACTAAGAGAATCTAGTTTTTGACTGAAAAAATATATGGCGCTGATATTTACCATCGCCCAATAAGAACGCTTTTAGTGTTTCCAGTACAAAATACTACAGATTCATTGAGAAATTAAAAAAAATACTGAGAAATGGCGTGACTAAAGAGTACGTGACTAAAAAGTAAAAAAAGGTGAGACATTTTGTTTATTGCGTGAAACTCAATATATTTTAAAGAAAGCAGGATACAATCAACTTTGAACCTTAAACTAGATTATACGAAGGTGCTAATTAAAGAAAATTAGAACGTTAGACATACGTCAAGTAGTATTTTTTGAAGCGGCAAAGTCGTTGGTACCCATTGAGACAAAAAGATTTTGTATGGAAAAGTAAATCATGATAGTGACAACTTGAAGCGTTACACAATTTTATGAAGTATTTTCGGTCTTTGCGATATCTAATCCTAATCAGGAGTATATTTCTTCATCCCTTCGCAAATATCTTGCAAGAAGTTTCATCATTTTATTTTAATATTTTGACTCGAACTTTTGGGACATGTTTTTTCCACAAATGTACAACTATTTTGAGAAATACTCTAATAGATTTTCAACTTTATCGCTTAAAGCATAAGGTTCAAAGTTGATTGCGAAAATCTGACAGTTTCGGGTAGCTTGATGTGCTGGCGTCTGCACATAAAGAGTATTTCTATTCTATTATAATAAAAGTGAATCATAATTTTCAAGCAACGCGCCATATGCCCGCACTGGGCCTGCGTGGTGTTACGGCCAACTACCTTTCGCAAAGAGTAGGCACTGTGTCCGAGCAGTGTGAACATTATTGGCTGGTTATGATGTGCTGTTTCGCCAATTAGTAGCGATGTACTGACGTTAAACCGGAATTTCACCTAACAAAGATAAGTTTTCCCAATAGGTAGATATTATAAAAGACTATTTATCCACAGGCCAAAGAACTCGATAGTGACCGACGACAACTGCTGCATGTGCAACTTCGCGGGCGTCAAGTACATGTCGAACCTCGCCGCAGACGACATCATCTTCGCCTCTTTCAACAACCGCGTCTTTGAAGTACGTACTCTACGCTAACGACCTTGCAATTTTCACACCTGTCGTCTACAAAATTTTCTCGGAATTGTTACAATTTTTCATTTCAATATTATTTTTCAAAATGTGCGGTTGGGTTAAATAGGCACTCGCTCCATGTAAAATACTGGCATTCAGCTACATCCGGTTAGACTGGAAGCCGACCACAACATAGTTGTGAAAAATTTAGGCCGATTCTTCTCTTCAACATTTTTGCATGTCTTGCGAAAGATTACGCAAAATGTACTTAATAAGTTGCTACCGCAAAGATAGTACTTAACTCAAGAAAGGATTTAAAAGGTTGGCTCTATAATAAATTAAAAAAGGATTATTTTCTCGGTTGCCATGGTCAGCACTCTTAAATGTAATTAACCTAAGTGTTGTTATTTTAATCGTCCGTATCCCGGGACAGATTCTGCAAAAGCATTTGAATGCATCTTAAATCCGATTTCAACGTAATCCATAAGAAAAAAATAAAGATTACGCAGCATAGATATAGCAAGTTCTAAAAATATCTCCATTTATTTTGTGATTCATTCCGATTCTTACGCGACATGCAGTCATCGATGACTCGGCTGCTCAAAGACGGTGATGTGACCGTGAAGTCTTCTGACAAACGCGTTGCAACTGGTATGTTTCATTAAATAAACCACATGAATATAAATAGGTACTTACCTAGTTTTCTGGCTAGTATTTTAGTTCATTTCATTTCACAAATCTATATTTACAAAAACTAATAGAAGTAGAATGATGACCTACCTAAAAAGCAAATTTCCGTCGTTAGATATTATTTTCTACGTAGGTAAACATTTTCACAAAATGGTTTCCTGTGAGCAAAATATACTGGTATTCAGCTGCATCCTCTTAAACTGGAAGCTGAACTCAACATAGTTGTGAAAAGGTTAGTTTCGGATGTGCATTTGTTTCAATTGCATTTTATTTCGTTTAGCTACCATTCTGCGTGATAGCGGACCACGAGCGTGAAAGCATCGTGGTGGCAGTGAGGGGTTCCATCTCGCTGAGGGACATCTTCACAGATTTCACCGCTGGCTCAGAAAAGTTCGAGGCTGAGGGTGAGTTTTAATGGATACAAAGGTTTGAAAACTACTCGCGTTCGGATCGAATGAAATTAGTTTCATTATTCGAGTTTAGAATACAGCTTAAAAAAAAATCAAAATCATTTATTTGCAAATTCGGATGGAATGCATTACACAAGCTTTTGTAGAAAAAAAAATGATGACTAGTTTACCAAAAACCTGTATCCCTGAGTACTTTTGTGTTTTTGGTAGCAGATTGGGTTTGTGCACTAAGTCCCTACGTTTTCCGTCACAGAATACCGCGAAAAAAAGCAACGTTTTTCTTTCTTTCTTTTCTTTCAGTCCCGTGTGACAAGCCGGTATAGGTTATACATATGTAAAAAGTGAAAAAAAGAAACCAATAGCGAATGCCTATCAAAATGTTTACTAACATGACCAACTATGACTAGTCTAGTTGCTGTATTTACAAAAAAGACTAACTAATTACCTACATATAATCCATCGTCATCGAGCACAGGCTCTTCGGAACCTTTGTTCTCCAAAACATAACTCAATTTTATGCTCCACAGGTCTACCAGAAGACACAGCAGCTCACAAGGGCATGTCGATGGGCGCCGCTAAGATGCTAAGACGTTTACTGCCAGTACTCGACCGCGCCTTCGCACAGTTCCCGCATTATGACCTCGTACTCACTGGTAATTAAAACCCGAAAGTCTGATAATGCCATCAGTCTTACCAAGGGGTATTGTATTACCCAGAAACTGGATTGTGGAGGTCAGATAGGCAGTTGCTCCATGCAAAATACTGGTATTCAGCTGCATTCGGTTAGAAAGGAAGCCGACCCCAACATAGTTGGGAAAAGGCTAGGTATATGATGACTCACTGGTAATTAAACATTTAAGAAAGAAACTCTATGAACTAATATCGTCCAGGAATTTCCTGCTGTTGCAGCTAGTAAAGATTCGAAAGGCGATACAGTAACATACACGCGTTCGAAGCTTTTTTACCTTTGTACCTTTTGTGCGAAAAATTTAAATAAATAAACAAATGACTAAAGAGACATTACGCAAAGATATATAACGCTCTAAAATGCTTTTTTTATTATTTCCAGGTCACAGTCTAGGTGCAGGAGTAGCAGTATTAGTAGCTTTAAAATTAAGGCCGAGGTATCCACATCTCAAAGTATTCGCGTTTTCAACACCAGGTGAGAATATTTGTGTCTCCAATTACTTACTAAATTGCGGTAATAAAACATACCCTAACGATCCCCAAATGTAATCATAATTTTAATAATTATATGGGTCCCAAATACTCGTTCGTTTTAAAAGCCAAATACAACCATCATCAATTTCCTCGGAAAACACAATACATTTCACCCCTTTCTCCGCCCGTATCTCGTTTTCCCAGAAGCTAAAATATGTGGGTAGTTGAATTTTGCGAAACATTTACATCGTTTTTAATCTCCTGCACGCTTGTAGTCTTAAAAGCTTAAATTATTACGAGTTCGGGTGGCTCACCTGTTGAAATATTATACTAAGAGAAGGAAAATACTTTTTTTATAAGTGTAGGTATTATAAAGGCAGAGGGTTTCATTACGGCACCTTGTCCATTATAGAATGTTTTAACAACATAATAGCACGATGACGAAATTAAATGCATGGCCACATGGCGCTGATTGATTTGACAGGACTAAACTAAAATTTATCTTCTGTCCTCTTCTTAATGAAATAGAAAGAAAAAGATGCACTGGACTTCAATTTAGTTTAGTTTGTAAACAAGGGAATCGGTACCAATATCGCTTTATTTACGATACAATTAAAAGCAGGTAGTAACAAGTCGACCGCTTGACGACCGCCTGAGATTCTACCACTTGTGTCACAGAACTCTTAAGTAATCTGTTGTTCTCGGATTATTTTGGGGCTGAATCTAACATGGCGGGCTATGAGCAATAACTCCGCTGAAAAAAGTATCTACAGTCAACACGTAGCCGAAACCAATTCGTTTACCGAAATTATTAACGTCCACACACTCAGCAAACTATCACTAACGAACGTTTTTTTCAGGATTTTTTTTAATACTTTACTTTTTTTATGTTTCCAGCCGGTCTAATAAGCCGTGAAGCGGCGCGGTTCACGGAGACGTTCGTGATGACAGTGGGCGTCGGCGACGACCTGGTCATGCGGCTGTCCGTACACAGCATCGAGAACCTCAGGACCAAGATCATTCAGACGATACACGCCACAAAGTTGCCTAAGGTAAGAACCACCTTATCACTCTGCATAGGGAAGCACTACAGCCCCCCACAGAATTAGTGTCCCAGTTCTGTAGTATCATGGTTGAAAGTGCTTTTCACTGCAATTAAAATATTACCAATTATATAATTTTAAAACAGCCTGAAAAAGTACCTCACACTAAAACTGGCTTTACACCAGAGCTGTGCAAGGAAGAACGGTGAGAGAGGAAAAATCAACAATAGAATTCGTTTCTTTTGAATAAGCAGCACCGGTGGAAAGTCAGATTTACGTATGGGTTGGTTTTAGAAAATTGAGGTTTTACCCCAGCAGTTCAAATTGAGTCAAACAAGACATTAAGAACGTACCTGCATACTAAAAATACCTACAAGTGTGCCAAGGAGAATTACCAAACCTCCATGAATATTTTCTCTTCTAGTACCGGATAATGCTGAACGGCTTCGGTTACGCGTTGTTCGGCGTGCCGGCGCGCGACCTGGAGTCCACGTGGCGCCGGCCGGAGCAGCTGGAGGCGCAGCACTCGGACGACTCGGCCGACGCGCTACTGGTCCATAGCGTGTCCACAGTGAGTGCTGTCAGTTACCATCTTTATACTAGCGTGTGGCTTGTGTGAGCTTCTTTTTGGCCTTTGATTTTTTTCGTGTAATGGTAAGGCTTCTTTTTTTTTACTATTTATTTATGCGTTTTATTAACTTAATTGGGACCGAGAGTTTTGGTTAGATCTGGTGCCGTATCATGACGGCTTAGTGCCATCATGATTCCAAGATTAAGAGAGAGACAGAGCTATACATGACCGATAGCACCATCCCTTTTTCGCACTGGAACCATTATGTCTTCGTAATACGGCCCTAATGTCCTTATTGCAGTTTCTCGTCGCACTTCCATGTCGACTTTTACGGTCATAAACTTTACTTTTTCATACAAGAAAGCTGTAACTGTTAAAAGTTATTCAAAAAAGTTCCTATCCGTCGTTTTTAACAGTTACAGAAACCTTCAGAACAATATACTATTATGCGTCTTGAATAAGATTTTTTTCTATCTATTTTAATAACTGGTAAGACAAGCAAAAAGTTAGACGATAGCAATATCTTCATTTTTGCTTTCATCCTCTGGTAAGAAAGGAATCAAGTTTTGAAGGGCGCGACGGCCTAGAACACGCGAGAGAAAATTCTTAGAAAAATGACTGTGCTCGTCACTGTAAAGTGAGTGCAAGTGATACAGAAAATTTTCTCAGTGAGATTGGGAAAAATTCACTATTTGTCCAATCAATTTTAAGGCTCCTACACACAGTGCCGGCGGCAGGGCCGCCGAGTAAGCCGCTGGCCAAGCCGCCGTGCACCCGGCGGCATGGCCAGCGTCAGCAGCGTCAGCAGCGGCGTCTTTACTGTACAGCATAAGTATTTTTACTGTGCTAGCATGGTAATTTTTCCATTACCACTCAAATGCACTCAGATTATGAGACAGCACAGTAATTTTTCCAAGATTTTTCTCTCCGTGTAGACGATAGCGCCATCTTCACTTAAAAGAACTCTAATCCAAAATATTTACTTTCATATTCTCTATTTATTCTAGATTTTATTCAATCATTACGATATCTCTTATCTATCTTCTTTTTAGCAATAAATTATTACGCTATCCTACCGAAAGTTTTTGTCAACATAAAAAAAATTGTGACATCCAAATATATTTTAGCTAAATATGAATCACTAACTTTGCGGGCATTCGCATTACATAACCATTTTTATATACTTATTTTTATTTGCTATTTTATGTGGTTTGCATTGAGTGTGTGAAAGTGTAAATAATTATAATTTTAAATGATATATGTACATTTATTTGTATAGAGTTTATTATTATTTAATCAATGTGGAATGTATTGTAATATTTTATGGATAATTTAACTAATATTCAATTGATATTTGATATAATATGTATAAATTTGTTTCTTCTTTCAGTTTAATATTTTTATGCGTTTTATAAATATTTATTTGTTCATTACTATGGAGTTCTATTAATAGTACAGCGTAAATGTAGGGTAATAGATTTTTTTTAGAAAATAGTAAAGAATTCAATGAGTAACAAAAAGTAAACTTTAGAGGCCAAAGAAACTATTAGAATAAAAACATATAGTTCGTTTCCAAAAAGTCTGAATTTAAGGCTTCGACCTGCCGCCACCATTAATTAGGCATAAGACCACACAGCAGAGGAGAAGCTAAGACAAGAGAGTAGTTAAAACATTTGGAACGGAAAACCGTAGACGGGAGGGGAGCATCTCCGACAATAGATCAAAAGCTCATCAGTAAGTTATACTTAAAACAAGCACGGTTGTTACGACTTGACAAAAATCATTTCTTTATTATATGTTAGTTTAATATTAATGTAATGTAAGCCCTAAATTATTCCGAAATCTCTAAATGATGGATGAAAACCGAATCAAAATCCGTTGAGTAGTTTAGAAGAGGAACACGGTCAAACAGACGGACACGAAAAGCGGCTTTAATACATGATAACTATTGATATAGATAATAGATTGTAATACCCGTGTGTTATAGGAAGCAGCATTAGTTTCTCGTGACGTGTTCGCGCGGCGATTCTCTTCAGCGAGACTGTTCACACCGGGACGGATACTGCACATCGTGCGGCGCAAGCGCATGGGTATTGAGAAGTAAGTTAATTCACACTTATTATTATATTGGTGCTTTATATGTTTATGAAAGAAATGAGCTACTCTGTGTATGTAATAAAGCAAATCTAGAAAACTGGAAACAAGCGCACGCGCATAATGAACAAAGCTTGGGACTGTCCCTCTAGAGTACTAAATTCACTTCTATATTACATTTACACTTTATCCACTATAGTTTTGGCTAATTTTTATTCACACGGTTTCACCCATGTCTGACCAAAGTGATGAAGGAGGCGAGGAAAGGTATTTTTTTTATTTTATACATTAGCGTATTATTTACAGCTCAATTCAAAGTATGAGTACCTAAAAGGAGCTTCAAAACGTATTTTTGTCTTTAAACTTTTCCCTCGTTTCTTAAGAAATCTTCCTAGAAGAACTAATTATAAAAATCTCAATAAGCAATAAAAATAATGCGTCAATCGTTAGTTACTATAAAACACTTTAATTACCACTGTAGTGCTAGTAAAAATAATATACACTTTTCACACCTGCTTGCTATAGCACTAAAATCAAAATCTCAACTCTAAGGAAACTGTAAATATTAGTATTTCATACTCAGAAACGCATTCACACAACTAGTGACTAAAAAAAATAATAAAATTTATAATAGTGCTTTTTTTTTTGAATACTTACATTTTTATTTTTTCCGTGTATTTGACGGACCAAGTAAGCAATGTTCCTAGATGCAGACCGATGACTCGTTTGCTGTACGATTATAGCAAACATCTTACCCAGTAGTTGCCCAGATAACAAAAATAACTAATTCACTCCCAATATTACAGAAAAGTGCGCACAACAGAACCCACGTACGAGATGCGATGGGCGTGCCCTGAAGACTTCATGGAGCTACAAGTAATGCCTCGCATGCTACTCGACCATCTCCCGGAGAACGTGCATCGCACCATACGCACAGTTCTTGATGAAAGGCACCGTTATAGACTCACACATACCGTGTAAGTAAAGTAGGTAGAACTATAATGTGACATGTTATCTGTGGTATAATGTGTATGGTGGAAAATTACATAGAAATGTAACATACGTGGATATATATTATCTGTGGTAAAAAATGGCGTAGAGCTGTGACGTACGAATATATTATTATCTGTGGTAATAGTGTGTGTGTGATGGAAAATTACATAAATATATTATCTGTGGTAAGTGTATGTGATGGAAAAGCAGAATTGACTTTACTTTGAAGAGTGGAAAGATGAGGTGTAAGAATAGTGTGAAGTCTGTGAATTAATGAAGATAAAAGTGATGCTGTTTGCTTCTGCCATGAAAGGATGATGGGCAAAAATGTATGGAACTTGGTACCCTCTACAACAGCAATAATTGTTATATGACTAGAAAGTTAATTTTATGTATAATAGGTACTTTAGCGCTGGTTTTTTTTTGTCGATTTCGAGTTATTTTGAATACTATTTTTTATTACTTATTTACTATTAATTGTTCACTAATGACGAATTAACGGTTTTGCAAAGGACTATCACCATCAAATGTCGGATTTTGATGGACGTCATGATCTGGGTCATACTGTTTATTACAATATTTAAAAAAAAAAACACATTTTATAACAATAAATGACATTATCGTGTGGTCGTCGTCGTTTCCTTAGTTGGTCTAATAAAAATGGACTGAAGAAACATAAAAAATATAATTTTTATTTCTGCAATATAAGCTATGTTCATACCCGGTTTACTCCAAACGGCCAACGAATTGGTAAAAGACGACACTACAATTATTGCTGTTGGAGGGTGGGGTGTGGGGTGGGGGGGTTACTATAACGCCCATCATCCATCAACTTAAAACCTGCACCCTAATTGCGTAACACACTATTACTCTCAATTTGAATAATTTTGAAGCATATTACTAATCCATTGCTCCATATGTTCGAAAAATGTGTCTGCTCAACAACGTAAATAAGGCAATGAATTTTGAACTGTCAAAATGAAACCCATTGCTACTGATAGTGTATTACGCAATTAGCCTGCGGGATGATACACATGTACGTAACAAGTTCGAACTCGATATAAGCTCATGAAAATTATATCCGAAAATTGGGGCAAAAACACAAATATTTCAACGGGCTTGGCCCGTGAGACAAAAATAGAACACTGCATACTTGCATAGTAGCCAAATGTACAGTAAATGAGAACGTTTCTAAAATGAGATACAACGTTAGATACCTACTTCTTTGAACTCTTTCAGTCTTATTACAAAACGAGTCAAGTCAAACCGCCGTAAACCCGAGTCCGATGTCAATGTTGTAATTTCAACTTTAGCGCTAACTCGGAATGGAATAAAGTTCAAAACACAAAAACTGACTTGAACGTTCATGCTTAGACTAAAGTTTAGAACTCGTTTTGTAATGAGAAGAATTTTTCAGTAATATGAACGTAATCAGAAACATGGACGCTTCAATTAGTATAAATGCTACTGTGTCTTGCAATGTAGACGACTAAATCTTAAAGTTTGTAAAACAAAATCGGCATGCTTTTACCTACTTTAGCATAGCATTGGTTTCTTACTTTTATGTCGCATAAGACCAAACAGAACTCTGCTTTGGTCAGTAGCGGAACTATGTACAGTCAGGGAAATTAAATGTTTATCAAATTGACACACACCGTCAATTTACCGTATTATAGCCGTTTCATACAACTGTCAAAGAATGACAGTTGTGATTTAATTATACAGTAAATTTAAGAAGGTAATCTATTTGCTAAACAATTAATTTCGTCGACTTTACCATCGAAAATATGTCTTTATTTTGAAACGTAACTTGCCGACATGATATTGCATGTTTAACCTCTCAAGCGTCGAATGTACACCATGTGTACAGATAACAATAAAATTTCTATTGTCTATTGTAATAAGTTTTGTAGAAGTCATTGTTGACGAAAGTTTCAATAAAATAACGAATTCCAATGCACGATGCTTTTGAAGTACAGTTTGTAAGCAACACGGTTAGATATTGGTGTTATGTTTTTAAAAGTGGCCAACTAGACTAATTATCTTCAGACCGAACAGCAGAATACCAATATTATTAGAGCCCTGACATAAAACGACTCCCTATAAAAGATAGGAAGTCCCCTATCTTTCATATAAAAAGCCTAATTATGACAAAAAAAAACTGCGACGTAACCAATGCACTATTAAAAAGTAAGTTGTCTTCGAAATGAACAACTTTAAAAGAAAACAATCCTAATTCCTAATGTATAAGAATAGTTTGTTTACTAAGTATTTGATATTTTATATCGTTTTGCTGAGCTACATGACATGACAATGTGATTATATTTTATCGTTCCTAAGCTTAGAGCCTCACCACCGGGACGTCATGGCGGCGTGGCCAAGTCGCGCCGCCAACAAAATGTATGGTTGGCTGCGTGACCAAGCGGACGCTAAGTCAGCCACCCACTATTCAATATGAAGACCTAATACACTCCAATTAAAGTATAGAGTAAAAAGCATCATACAATGACCAAGACTATTTTTTTTTACTATTATTATTAAGAAAATCGTGTTAACCCTAGCATTACTTTATGCATTTAAAATTGAGTCTTATTGCCTTGAAATAAAATTTAATTTTCTTTGGCTCAATCGGCGGTCAGTATGGCTTGATATACATATAATTTTTGAAAAAAATACCTATATTATAAGTTACTGAAATCGATTCAGTAATCAGTTATGAACAACTACGTTTAGATTTGCGTTAATTCAGTTACACCTTGTATAGCTGTATACATTTGTTGGCAGCGCGACCTGGCGATGTCGCTATGGCGTCCTGGTGAGGTATCGCTCTTAACGTCACTCAGATGCCTATCTCTATGAATCTTTTGTACATACATACTTAAAATTACTCAGAATTTCAATTTAATTGATATTAAAACAAATTGACAAAACCAGTGTCAAAATTAACTTGTAGTTTAGTATAAGAACCTGTGAGAAGACTGTGATGATGTGTTAGTATGGAAATGTTAAAGATAAGCGATGTGTTTATGGATGTGTGTACGTGCCGCAACGGTAGCTATATTATTTTGTACATAATTTAGTATACAGGGTGTCCCAGAAGTCGACGTCAAGCCGGAACCGGGTAATAGGCTAAGTCATAATAGTTATCAAAAAAAACTTTGAAATAAAAAATTATTTTAAAAAAAAAATTAAAAATTTTGGGATCCTTATTAAATGCGCCAACTTTTAATGATAACATTTTTTTTCAGTATAGTCAGTCAAAGTGGGGCGAAGTATTAATTTTTAATATTTGGTTGGGCAAATTGTGATGTTTCTTACGACCTGGAACAGTTGGCTTTACATTTTAGGCAAGAGTTTACAGAAACATTATTCAGGATCCTATAATATTTTTTTTAGTTAATATTTGTAGCAACAGGAGTGAAAAGACTGTCACAGGGTGCCGATTTTCTCGATTTTTTTTTAAATGCCAATACTTTTTAAAATATACAACTTAGATTTTTTAATTTTTTTTTGATAACTATTATGACTTGGCCTATTACCCGATTCCGGCTTGACGTCGACACCCTGTATAAGAATATTATTTTAAGTTTTATGAGATACAAGGCTCTGGCATATTTTGGTAGCACGTTTAAAACGTGCTATATTCTTTTTCGGGTCGGCATGATTCGGCACAACGGGCCATAAAACATACATTCGATTTTTTCGCCCGGCCTGTACCGAATCGAGGCGACCCGAACATGTGTGTAGCCCTTAGACAAATTTTGTGAAAGCTTAAACTGAAATCTACTGTAAGTTTCATGACAAAATACGATTAACGTTAATACGATTTATGTTAACCAGTCACATCAGCTTCCATTACCAGCATCAATAAACAGCATTGCATTTGACTTTAAGACTCCGAAGGTAAGAATGGTAAGCATATAAAATCAAGCATTTTCTAATGTCAATTTAGAACGCGGTTCAACATATGCCAGAGCCTTTAGGGAACCATACCTCGTCCCAATATATAACATATCAACGTTGAAAACGTTTATTTTTTTAATTCCTCTGGGGCACATAGTGAAATGTTAAGGTCACCATAGTTCTGTTGCGAAGAAGGGATGGCGCTTTGCGTCTTGCATAGCTCTATCTCTTCCTTGCACTTGAAAAATGTTGGTTTAAACAACTCATTAAATGTGAGCCTTCTTCTTTGAAATTCTTTAAATTTGCTTAACAGCGTGACTCACGCAATAAATTGATTTGCTCAAACACAAGCAATCCTATCATTTCGAATAATATTATAAGATACTCTTATTACTCTTTTTTTGTATAAATTCTACTGCCAAAGCGTATGACAAAATGTTTAAGACACTTTAAAATGTAGGATGGTCGTGACAATTTCTTTGACTCCATTGCGTTACCTGTACAGTATTATATTATTTGTGCCTGAACTCTATCTTGCCTATAAACGCAATGGATACAGAATATTGTCGTGGATATTTATATTCATAATCACCTTTGGTTTCCCGAACGGTGCTACTATCTAAATAGAAGCAGTCGAATGTTTTGAAGCTAACATAAAAAGTGACTCTCATCATCTGCCTAGCCTTTTCCCAACCATGTTGGGGTCGGTTTCCAGTCTAGCGGGATGCAGCTGAATACCAGTATTTTACATGGAGCGACTGCCTATCTGACCTCCACAACCCATTTACTGGGTACAATACCCCTCGATACAATACCCCTTGGTAAGACTGGTTGTCAGACTTTCGGGCTACTGACGACCCGTAACGATTGTCAAAGATCCACAAATGACAGCCGGGACTAACTGCTTAACGTCCTTTCCGAGGCACGGAGGGTCTTGGTATGTGACGATGGTCACCCATCCACGGACCAACCGCGGCAAGCGTAGCTTAACCTGAACAACCGAGCCGTGCGGCTGTTATTCTCTGCTTAATATTGAATGGCTTATACAATACCCAAATTGCGATTATGGGGCCATTCAAAATTCTTTCGTTTACGCTGGCTACATACTTTTTATAGCCGACAGATGGCAGCACCGCCGGCCAAAATAAAATTAAAATACATTCACTTTATTGTATCTCCTTTTTACTTTAAATTGATTAATTAAGACTTGCAAATCTACCACTAAGTACAATAACTAGCCCGTAGAAGTAGCTTACAACGTTACCGAAGTCAATTATGTAATAAATTATCTACACTGCATAATAGTTACATTTAGGTATAAATTATTTTCATTGCTTACACCAATACTCTAACATCAAGTACCTGGCCGTAAATATGGCGCGTCAAGTTATAGAAAAAGGTCGACTTTGTAAAGCGTCGCGTCGTCTCTGTCACTCATACCTATATAGTCGACAATATACAGGATGTATCAGAAAGGTGTGGTCAAATTTAAGGATGTAGTACAGACTATCAAACTAAACAAGTTTCTCTATGGGACCAACATCGTAATCGCGAAAAAAATATCGGCCTATGACTTCACTTTTAGGTGATATTTTTTGTAAATAAAGCATTTACTTCGAATAATTTACATTCCAATTTGTACTCTGTAGTCCTCAGTCCGTCGCCGGAGTATCGATGTTACATGGATATGGTCGCTATAGATGTGATTTTTAAAAATATTTTATGTTTGAACAATCTACGTCATATGAAATTTTGTAACGCGGATATATTTATATAAAACAGAATTTATATTATAAGTCGTAGTGTTATTTGGACTTGCGTAAATGATTATCGGAATTTTGTGATTTGTGGCTATTCAAAAGCCTCAAAACGGAGCAATTATTCTTGCTCGTTTTGAGGACTTTTGAACAAAGATATTGTTAGGCAGCTCCGTTGTTATTATTATTAGTAAATCAAAATTATAAAGTACAGACGCCAGCACATCAAGCTACTGCAATCTGTCAGATTTCTTTAATAGATTTTCAACTTTATCGCTAAAGCATAAAGTTCAAAGTTTATTGGGAAAATCTGACAGTTTCGGGTAGCTTGATGTGCTGGCGTCTGTACCTTTTCCAAATGTAGCCCACTTTCGTTTTATTTATAGTTAATGTTTATACTATAAATAAATATATTGTAATGTTACGATACGACAATCTCAAACGCTATGTGACAAGTTGTTAGTAGATATAAATATTTAATATATACTTCAGTATATTTGTATATAATGTTGTTTTAGCGTTCAGTACCGCTGATATGTTACTTAATTCTTCTATTCTTTGTATTTTTATAGTTTACACAAATTGGTACTGAATCGCGAGTATGTTCAAGTATTAGAAGGACTGAGGTTCTTTTCACTTGTACCCTAAATTAGGGCTTTATAATCTCTTTCACCTTATGTATTAGAGTTTAGCCAATGTCTTGTGTTGGGTTTTGTTTTAATTTATAAATAAAATCTATTTTAAGTATGATATCGTTTTATTAAAAACCCCTCATTGACCATTAACTTTGACTTAAAATAAAGTATTATACCACAGTGCAAAATACAAACTCGACAGCTAGATGCCTATTTAGATTCAAGTGAACTTATCTTTAGTGCACCTTAATCCAAACCCTTAACAAAGCAAAACTTTCTTTTACTTAATTCTCTCAATTCATATTAAACTTGCTTGACAACAGTTTTTTTAACCTAATGGGCCCATTGTAAGTTATATTATACAGTTATGAATTTAAGCATAATAATATTTAATATATATTTTAAACACGATATACAAAAATACACTTAATTCATCAGTCAAGTCAAAAAAATTATCACAGCAATTGATTTAAATTACTTTTTTTTTTCAATAAACTAAATTGAAAAATAACAGATTAATATACGCATTTAAGCAATTTAGTAAGATATGATATTTGGTACAATATTGAAACTTAGTTCCCAGTTACGAATGAGCATTACATTTAGTACAAATAGTTGAGATCTACCCGTCTCGGAGTATATTACTTTAGTTTATATCATCTACACAGATTGCGTAGCTCTGTCATGGCTGCTTGGGATACTGTTGTTTTGTTCCTTTCCATCTTATATCTGCAACATTTTTTAAATAATCATCATCATCATCATCATTCCAGCCGAAAAAAAACGTCCACTGCTGGACAAAGGCCTCCGCCAAGCACCGTCACATAGACTAGTTGTGTTTCTCGAATCCAGCAGATTTCTGCTGCCTTCACCAGGTCACCGGTCCACCTAGTGGGAGACCTTCCAACGCTACTGTTTATCCAATATTTAGCTGTCGTAGACCAATCACGGTTTATCCAATGCGGACAAAACCACACACCTAGGAATGTCTTGAGATTTTGTAACACGGATATAAGGTATACTAACCGGCAGCCTAATTGCGTAACACACTATTACTCACAATTTGAATAATTTTGAAGCATATTGCTAATCCATTGCTCTATATGTTGGAAAAATGTGTCTGCTCAACAACGTCAATAACGCAATGAATGTTGTTGAACTGTCAAAATGAAACCCATTGCTACTGATAGTGTGTTACTAATTACCCTGCGGAACATACAATATATGAATATAACAGTAGAAAAACCCACGATTATTCTTTAGAGAACCAATTGATAGATATTTCTGGACTCTAGGCTGAGTTTACTAAGATCAACTTAGTGTAACCTATCTTAAATCGCAGTTAACTAAAATATACGGGTAACTTTTTCTGCTAGAGGTATAACAGGACAAAGATTGACACACATACCTGTTGAGGAAATCATGGGTAACATCTGGCCTATACATCGCCATATCTCGCAGGTACGCCTGGTCGTTGGTCAGAGTGCGTCTGTATGCAAGTTCACGCCACGCCTCGCCGCCGCGACCAGCCAATAAAACTAAGCCCTCCATGAAACTGGAATACGAATTTGACGTAGTTACACAAAAAGGATCCAGTCCACACAAAGTCACTTTAGAGATATTAACGTTTGAAGTTTGGAAGATATTTCTTTATTGGTATTCATTTTAAAATTAATTGAAAGTACAGAACAAATTGTAATTACGCAAAAAGAATCCAGCCTTGTTGATTCGTTTTACTTAATTGGTTGGTAATAGTGGCTATGAACCAGGAAGGTTGGATTGTCCAAGTTGATTTTATTTTAACGTGCCATTCTTATGGGTTAGTCCTGAGGTTGATAAAAAGTGATAGACAGTTGTTTTTGCTTGGATCTTTTTTACTGGCCAATAGTACTGATATTTAGCATCAGTTTGGTGCACTTAACTCATTTCTGACCATGTTGTGGATTGGATCCTTTTCGTTTAACTACGTACTCGTTAGTGATTAGAATGGTGTACACGATGGATTAACGCATATCCTCCAGTGGATCAAAGTTTAGAACATCTACGATAGTTATGACTTTGCATAATCAGTCTATTATATTCCCATTGCTGGGATACAGGCCTCCACTCTGTAAGGAGGGAGCCATAATCCACGACGCGAACCCAGTGCAGGTTGGCGGATGTCGCATGTCTTCGAATTTTTAGTTCTAGGACACGCCGGTTTCGTCGTCATCGTATTACCCAGTAACTGGGTTGTGGAGGTCAGATAGGCAGTCGCTCCATGTAAAATACTGGTATTCAGCTGCATCCGGTTAGACTGGCAGCCGACCCCAACATAGTTGGGAAAAGGCTAGGCAGATGATGAGGGCATGCCGATTTCCTCACGATGTTATGAGGTTATGACAAGAGTTTGGAAAATATGTCTCCAGATCTGCTGTTCTGTTGTGTCTAAAGTGTCTACTGTCAAACATGAGGAAACATTCTATGTTGTTGTTTTTAGGAATCTACAACGTCACAAAATTGTCTGGCCTACTACTGATATTTGAGTAACTATTTCTACACCTTGTAAAATAACTGAAATACAAAGACGAATAAAGGATGTTTAAAAAACGGAGACAAAGCATGGGAACAAAAATAAAGAGAGGGAAACAAATCAACTCACCTCAAATATTCACTAACAAGCCGATACAGTTGCTCGGTGCTTCTATTCAAAATAAGCCTCGTGGGCGACGCGTTCAGCAGTGATATTTGGAGCGCTATTTGTTGCGCAAGCGCCGCCATTTCTCCCGCGAAGCCGGTACACCCACCCTGTAGGTATAGCTCGGCGGCGTCCATACAATGTATCAATGCTGTGTCTAGGAGGGACCTAGTTGACATGTTGTCGTGTATCTGCAGCCATGTCGGCGGTTGAAAGGGTTTTTTGGATGTTGCCTGATAAAGAGAAAATGTCATAAGTTATGGAATCAGGTGTTACTTTACAAAATTTCTACTCGGCAAAAAAAACGAAATGCATGAAACGCCTCCACTTTTCACTTTTAATTAACTAGAGACAAGAAAATTACAGTCAACTTAAAGGTACAGACGCCAGCACATCAAGCTACCCGAAACTGTCAGATTTTCCCAATCAACTTTGAACCTTATGCTTTAGCGATAAAGTTGAAAATCTATTAAAGAAATCTGACAGATTGTAGTAGCTTGATGTGCTGGCGTCTGTACATGTAGACCTATCTTGTGGTCCGAATCTAATGAATTTTGAGGAAACATCCCAGAATTCGTTTGACACTTTCAAAGTAAAGGCGAAACCCTTTCCTTGTATAGTCATTGCTTTAAGTAATGCAAAAAAGAGGTTATTCTTCATAACATACCTTCGCAGCATCCAAAGCCATTTTCTCCAAATCCTCGATGAGGTTCAGCGCCTGTTTTCTCTTCACATTCGCAGCTTCTGCATACATATTGAAATGCAACGCAACCATTATGTAGGTATCCGTATCTCCTGGACAATGGGTCTTGAGGAAGTCAAGGAGACCTTGCTTGAACTCGGCTATCTTGTCCCCTTGCTGGCCTAGCATGTAGTCGAACTGACCCAGTAGGAATTCGAACTGATGGTTATCGCGTAAAGCCTAGAAATACAAGTAAGTTTTATAAAAAAAGGTCGCAAACAAACATGCGACCCATCTGGTGGTAAGTAGTCATTGGCGCTGATTCTCTTGTTCACAAACTAAACTAAATTGAAGTTCAGTGCTGCTTTTTCTTTCTATTTCATTAAGAAAAGGACAGAAAATATATATTAGTTTAGTCCTGTCAAATTAATCAGCGCCTGACGTAAATTGACGACTTTTTAGGAGTCAATGAAGTAAATTGATGTATTTTTAGTATCCAATTTTTTAATCACGTCTTAACTTGTCTATGGAGTATCTTAATTTGACAGGACTAAACTAATATTTATCTTCTGTCGTTTTCTTAATGAAATAGAAAGAAAAAGATGCACTGAACTTAAATTTAGTTGAGTTTGTAAACAAGTGAATCGGCACCATTACCTTCTATGATTGTTTTGGTAACTGAGCCAGATATAAGAATATTAGCCAAAGGATCATGCTAGTTTGGGCCAACGATCGGGTCGCTTGCTAATGAAAGACTCTATGTCTGCTTATAAATACAGCTGATAATAGAAGAGTCTGCCAAGGCTGCGGTTGATGTTGCAAAAACTAGTAGATGGTTGCAAAGGACAGACTACATGTTCACTTTAGTCAGTGGTGACATTTTTTTTTTAATTCATAGACTCTACCTCCCTTTTTGTTTTACTTTTTCTAGTTCATATGAGTCATGAAAATTATAATCATGCTAATTGAAGTCCAGCTAAAACTGCAAAATTACAAGTTGTACTTGCAACTTTGCCAGTCTACCTGAGATATATCCACGTAACTACCACGTAAAAGCTAAGTAACTTACTTGAAACACATAAGCACACTCAGTGTACCGCGCCAGCCCCGTAAGCAGTCGCACCATAAGTCTCCACGAGCGCGCCGCCAGCAGTCGCGCCGCCAGCGCCTGCGCAGACCGCAGGGTCGTGGCCACGCCCTCCGTGTCGCACGCGCACGCGAAACACTCGTGTGCCACTACGAGGAGCTCGAGGCAGATAATGTTCACCTGACAATGACAAAATAAGAACTTATGTGTTCATAAAATCAATGGAGGGATAAAAAACTAACTGATGAGCGCAAAACAATACCAAATAATAGACGTTTTCATAAAATAATAACAATTTGTTTTAAATTAATTATTTTAAATATGCATTGTTACCTGTTTCGTAGACAACTTCGCTCCTTTAGTTATCTTCCTGATATTCGACTTGACCTCATACCGAACATGCACATTATTCTTATTAATCACATCGAACAAATTCCTTCTGCAATCTCTCGACATTTTGTTACTATAGACTGTGTAAACGGTCGACACTGAATATACTGACTCAGTCTCAGCTGATAATATAGTTCCTTCTTCAGTCAAAACTGATTCGGCTTCATCGCCTTCTACGTTTTGGTACTCTTCGTCAATCAAATTTTCAACATCCAGACAACTGTCGTCTAACAAATTATCTGGTAATTTAGAAGTCCCAGTACATTTGTATATTTTTTGGAAGGCCATTAGGTGATCTAAGATTAATTTGCCGATATGGCTGCAGGCGTCGGGTCGCATGTTGAGGAACATTTCGATGTCTGCGTTCAGCGCGTAGCCCCATAGTGTGTATTGGAAGTGCTCCTTTTGTCTAAATGCTGAGGTTTTCACTAGGTGGGGAGATATTATAGCTGCTACTATTTCTTTGCAGAGGTATTCGGCGACCTAAAAAATAAGAGTCCTTAGAAATACCGTCATCAACCATCCATCCATCGTATTGAAAATCGGACTATAAACTATGTGGTACAAACGACGACATATCAAGCTATTCATTTCCAGATTTAGCTCCTCCTGGCATTGTATAAGCTTTTCGTACAGTGAGAAGTTAACTTATACTGGAAATTTATGGCTTGATATATCGTCGTGCGTACACCACATATTTTTAACCCATTATTTTTTATTTCTTCAGTTTTTCAATGCTTTATTATCCCCTCAGCCGACCATTTGTGGATGGCACAAAAAAAATTACATAACCGAAAACCATCCACAAGTGGTCGCAGTGAACTGACTTACTTGAAAGAGCGTAACTACACCCTGCTCTATTCCTATCCTGTTCTAGCATACACAATGTGTAAAGGGTAAGACAGGGAAGGCATGACATCATTCGCTCATAGACATTCAGTGACCGGCGTGGGTTTATTGAATGAAATCCATATGGCAAGAGGCCACCCAGAAGTAGTACGCGGTTGACAGTCAGCGAATAGAGATGGCCGCCCGCGGATAAGCAGCCATTTCTTGCCGACCGAAAATTGACGATTTTCGTCTGAGGGATTATAAGGCGAGGTGCTGCTCGTCCCGTCAATGGGAGAGGCCTTATACTCGTAGACAGACAGATTCGTACACATTATTATTGGTGATTTTTAACTATGTAATAGCAACGTACCTGTTTAGAAGGTATATTGAATGTCTTGAACACCAGATTGGCGAGAGACATTCTAGCTCGTCCACTCACAAGGTTGATGAAGTCAACGGCGCGGTTCTGATATTTCAACACGGATGTGTAATCCCATCCGATTTGTAGCGCAATGCGGAAGTAGCTGGCAACCTGGGCAAATAAAGAATATTTTTGAACTGTTATAACCAACTTAAAACTCAACAGTAATGATGAAAAAAAGAAGAAGATGAAAACTTGCAATAAGATTAAAATAAGGTAATAAGGATTCCATATTATGAATAAACAAATTGTCTGCAGTGTAATCTCATAACAAGAATAAGCTCAAAATCATCCGTGAATATCATACGGCTAACTAAAGGTAGCTTAGGACCAAAACATTTACATATTTTCTATCTCGGATTATTGACTATATTGCTGGCAAATAATATACACTCATAATTTTACCATTAACCATTTTATTAAAATCGATTTAATAAAATGGTGTTTATTTTTGTAAATAGATCTTTTAAGAAAATTTTAAATACAAGTAAACTTTTTAGTCATTATTTTAAAACTAGATGGCGCCAAGGTACAAACGTATTACCTGCTTTGCAAGCGTGAGTCCACTCCTGACAGCCAGAGCGTCGAGTGCAGACAACCGATCTGCTTCCTCGCGCGCCGCCAAGTGAGCGCTCTCTGGCACATTTTCTTGTTTCTCCTGAATCACCACCAGCTCCTCGAAACTCGCGTCCGATATACCTGATACTGAAAATAGGCATGGTAAAAATCTGCTAGAAAGTGAACATCACAAGAAAGTCGAATTCAAAAATAAACAAACACGCTTTTATTGTCTGAAGGGCCAAGCAGAAATATCTAATACAACCACATTCTGCCAGTAATTAAAGATGAGCCGATTGCCACTAGCTGAGCATAAATTCTAAGAACATCCTCTTGATGGGGAAAACTCCATAACATATTGCGATTGTGAATCGGACCCAAGACTCCACCACGCTCAGCAATCGAGCTTGCAACCAGTAGGCCAACGAAAAAAACCAGCTATCCAAATTACCTTCAAATAACTTACTTGACAATTTACTTTGCAGTACAGGAGACGATATCACGAGTCTCAACTCTTGCGGTAGTTCATACGGCGTACACGAACCCTCCGCCAGCTTCAAACAAGTCCTCACTATTTGCACAGGACACGCAGGAGACCTGTATCTATACTCTGGAGGACTTTTAAACAAGGCTGATAACCGAAATGCATCAACTAGAAGCTTTAACTCTAGTAAATGATTTATAACTCGTCTCCAACTGTCAATGGCTTCAGGCTCTTCGAGTAAAACAACGTTTTCTATATTACTAACATCCGATTCAATTTCTATTTCATCCAGCATCATAGAAAATGGTTTCTCTGCGTTAGCCATACCGATCTTCTTCGAAACATTCGCGTCTTTCTGTCCGTTCATTATAAAATGCATCGTGCTTTGATAACTGTTGAGGAATATGCTGATCTGTGACTCGCTTTTGAAGTATGCATCCCACATTAGGTGTTCGATCTCCTCGCGTTTTCGTCCGTATTCTAAATTCTCTTCGAACCAACTCATTATGATTCTATACGAGTAGAATTTTTGTGTCGTATCTGAGATGTTGTTAACGTGGGAGACAAGGAATTCTGTAGCGTCTTTAAAAGTCACCGCTGCCTTTTTAAAGGCTTCACTACACTCCGCTATGAACAGAGTAATAGATTTATCATCAAGCATGTCGTCTTTTGCGAGAAGATTCTCGTACTTATGCGTCCATTCTGCTATTAAAATCCCATTGACAGGTACCCCAGAAAGCTTTGCGATTTTCAGAGCTACGTCATAGTTCTTACTAGCCGTATACATTTCGACACATTCTGCTAAATAAGCCTGAGAGTCATCTTGAAGCATTTTGGATATATTTACTGCTAACGATGTCTCCATAGATATTTTCAGTATTTCATACAGCGTTGAAAAGTTTGGCGTCGACACTGGAAGTCAAAAAACATTTATCATCCCACTCTTATTTCCTGTAAGTTAACAAGAAAATATAAAGCACTAAGATATTCGTACCTGTGAATCCCTTTTCTAACTGATTAACAGCCAGACACTTGAGGAACTCCCTTTGATGATAAGCGCTATCGAAGTTATGGGTCAGTGCAATCTTGACCAGCGACACGGCGACTTTTTGCAGAGCCTCCTTGGACAGTTGCCAGGGGGCGCCACTGGCACCAACGCTGTATTTACGCTGTGCGTGTTGCAGGAAACTCGTGAGGAGTTTCGCGGTTTCTGAGTCGAAGTTGTGGTGGCGGATACAACGATGGAGGAATGATGTGAATGAGGTAAGGGGACTCTCCTGGAAAGTATAATTATGTGGTGGTATAATGAATGGCTTTCTTTAAACCGATCGCTTTAAAACCTTCTCTGGAAAACACAAAGGACCATAAAAATTACAATTTACTTAACCTCTGAAACGTCGAATGAACACCATGTGTACAGATGACAATAAACTGTCTATTGTGTCTGCTAATTGGCGCGCGACGGGTTTAATGAAAAGTATGAAACTAAAAAAAAAACCATTTTGATCGAGGCACAGCAACAGTCAAAGGATCAGCCAAGAAAACGACATGCTCCATTAGTTATTATTGTGTTTCAGTCTAGCACCTTAATAAACGCGTATTAAAGTTATTTCAAACTTAAAACTCTAAAAATGTATGGGTATTCTGAAGTGAATACTGGTAGTAACTTCGCGTTTAAGGATAAGTTGCTCAGATTTGTTGCGATTACATTTTTTATAATAAAAAACAATTTAGGTACTTATCGTGATTTGCACGTTCCTACTATGCCTAACTAAGCTCATGTTTGTAATACAAAGTCTTCTATAATGCAAACGTGTACACCATTTTATTTATTTATTTAATACTTCAATCACATAAATGTACAGAGGCGGACTTAACGCCATAGGCATTTTCTACCAATCAACCTTTGGGTGATGCAGAGACAAACAGTAGTAGGTGCAACAATGAAAATTGACATTTTCTTTTTATTCTATAAGAATCTCTTCAAAATTATAATACATCCAGAACTCACCGGTAAAAATATCATCATAGCTTCATGTAGCGTGGTCACATAGCCCTCTAACAAACACAGCTCTGCGACTTTCTGGAACTGCTCCGAGGCTATCTGCTGCTGCGTCATCAGCTGTTGCAGCACTCCTTGAGATCGAGCGCTTGGAGACAAGGAGGACAGGATCCATTGAGGCCATAGTACGTCTATGGCGTTTGGCTAGAAAGGAGAACTGAGTTTAACCCTTAAATGCATAGTGTTGTATATTTCTAACAACCAATCCAATGCCATATTTTCGTTTCCACAGAGCACGGGGATTCCCCAATTGTTAGAAATATTCAACTCATTTTGTTCACAGTAGATTCGTTCTGATTACATAAAGATGTAAATTTCCACCAGGCCAGGTATTTTTATGAATATATTTTTTTTAATATTTTTTCTTACTACAGAGCTAATGTTACGTCCAAATAAACTTAATTTGCTTTTTTTAAGCAAATTAAATTTATTATAATTATAAATTTATTATAATTAAAGGGTTAAAAAGGTGAGTTCAACAAGGCTTATGTTCAGCCAGCAGAAGTCTTGATTAGGTCGATTTATCTAAACTAATATTATAAAGAGGTAAATTGCTTGTCTATATTTGTAAAAGAGGTCATCTCTGGAAGTATGATCCAATTACATAATATATTCTTCCACTGGAAGAAAGCTACAATGTTGTCAACTGCCATAAGATCTGTTTGTGTGTTTTGTTTTTGTTTCTTGTCATATCTATATACACAAACCTAATAATATATACATTTATACATAATTATACACCCAATTAAGCACATCTGTTAATTTCATAATAATAATAATAATATTTAATTGTTTGAATTGCTACTTAGCCCTCTTCGTCTCTCCAAATTTTGCTGTGCCCAACAGGGTCCATATTGATCTTTTACTTTGTACCATCTATGTAATACATATGGAATGCAATAAAGAATTGAGTATTGAGTATTTTAAAACAGGCGAATGAAGTCAATCGCTGGCAGAAGTAAGTGGTCTTCTTCTTCTTCTTCTCAGCGTGTCGATGGCAATCTTAATGGACACGGCCCAGAATTCGGTTACGTGTTTGGCGCCATCACTAGCATCCATCAGTTCATGTAACGTGCAGCTGACAGGACACGCAGGACATGTTATTTTGTGCCTCTCTAATAAAGGATTTCTACATAGCCAGTTCTATCTTCAGATCCGCCTGGCCGTATCACCAACGACCTTTTTTATAACATGCTGGGGAGTTTGTTGCGCCACTTCTTCTTTCCAGCGAAAGCACTAGGAACTGGTGAAGAGCAGGCGTTTTGGGGGACTGTCTTTCGTAATGTTGACGTTAAAGTGCTGATTCCCTGCCTAATTTGAATACATAACTAGATTTTGATTTTCATATTTTACTATTAAACTAATTTCAATCTCCAAAAATAATCCGCTGTGTTCGCAAATGGCAGGATTTAACTGGAGAAATTTGGTTGAACTATGCAGGTTACACCTATCTAACCCTTCATGGAAAAAAAAGGGGGGGGGGGGGGGGTGATTGTATGTTTATTAAAGTGTTATAGTAGATACATTGTTACAAACCTCATAACAGCTAGCAATAAGTACAAGCAAGGGTTCCCTGCAGATATCAGCCGCCCTCAGCAAGGCCGCCGGCGGGTCCTCTGGGCCGTGACACGCGGCCGCAACCTCCCACAGTTCGCGACCCATGTATGCGCTCGAAGGGAACTCGAAACTACCGCCCTGTGTCGGACTGGGAGTCTGTATGAGAACAGAACCCTATATGGAATAACACAAGTTTCAAGAGATTAGAATTTGGATAGATTTGGGAAGTGCAATGCGAAATTCGGTAAGTGAAAGTGTGTGGAGGCCGCCGGCAGTTTCTCCGGGCCGTGACACGCAGCCGCTGCCGCCCACAGCTCACGGCCTATATGTTCGCTTGAAGGGAACTCGAATATACTGCCCTGCGTCGTGCTGGGACTGTGTATGCGAACAGACTCAACATGGAATGACATACTTAAGGCACCGAAGATTATTATTTGGATAGTTTTGGGAAGTAAAAGTGGGTTGAGTTTGGAAAGTGTTTTATATGAAGTCCACAGGGCGTAAGATGTGCCACACAAAACCATAGTGCATTGGTGCGGCCTTGGGGTGCACTGAGTGCAACTCCTCATTATCTAGTGGTCTCAATTGATTCATATACTGCACCACATTTTGGAAATAAAGTTATTATATAAACAGAATATCAGGAAAATAATAGAAAAGTTAACTTACAATTTCCACCGAATTCATTCTCGAAACTCTTCTTTGCCCATTATTAGTGGTAATCTTAGTATCTTTTTCCACGCCCTCGTCTACAGTTCGATGTAGCATAATATGTTTCAAATGCTCCGCATACGACCTCCTTTCAAACTCCTGAGATAACTGCAGCATCTGGCTGAGCGGATAGCGGAACACGTCGCCGAAAAGAAGGAAGTTAAACCAGGAGTTAGTCTTCACAAACTCCCGTAACTGCAGTTCTGGTAACGGTAAGTTGTGCAATGTCGCGAACTTGACCATCGTCTGAGATTCGTACAGTACCACAGACATATCGACCTTTCCGTCCAACTTCTGCCTGTCTGCTAATCTGCTCAACGTAATTTCTTCCATGAAACGCAACATCTCTCTAGCAGCTTCGTCATTACTCTGGATTAGTTTCGACATGTATTCGTTTACAGTTTTATTCGCTTTTTCTTCAGGAAACCCTCTGTATTTCATCAAGTGATTCTTTATCATTTTAGCTGCAGAAATGTGTACTCTGCATCTTGTAGGATTACAGCCTATCATTGCTATGAATGACACCGTGCAGGCGGTCATAGCGCCGTCGGACCAGTTCTGCAAAGCTAAAGCGTGGGCCTCACAGCATGCGCTCTTCACGCTTTTGTCGTGCAAGCGATTGTATGTCTGATACTGCTGCGATACGAACGCTTGACTTGCATTACAAGGGCGGTACTGTTTCAAATAATATACATGATTCAACTTGGCAACATAGCCATATTTTTTCATAAGTTTTTCATCTGCGAAATCTGGCATCTCCATAGCTCTTTGGGATAAAGCTTTTATACTGGCAGCTTTAACATCTACGTCGCTTGACAGCAGACTGCCGAGGCTGCGCCTATCTGGCTTGTCAGACAGCAAGCTGTTGGTGCTCTGATTGACCAGTTGAAATTCAAATATTTTCGACACGTCTAACCCACGGTAACCAGACAGCAACTGATATACGTTCACGTCTTTAGACTCATACGTCTGATTCACATCTGTATATTTCTTATAAACGTTATACAAATGTGGAAGTTTGTCTTTGTATATCTTATTTGGCAATTTAAAGTCTTTGAACTGTAAAAAGTCCTCTTTGGAGAATATATCAAATAACTTTTTAGCATCTTCGAGAAGAATCATTCCTAGAACTAAGTGGGGATTAGAAGACACATAGTCGTCGATATTTTCGTTAGCAATTTGTACACAAGTGTTGTATACCGGAAGTACATGGCTTTGTCTGTCAGAAGTTTGTTCAATGCTCTTGAACAACAACCACAGCTCTATGCAGTCCTTCGCCTCCTTTTCCACATCAGATAAGTCAGTATCTAATATATTGCCTTCTACACATAGCGTCAGCACTTTGTATAACTTGTGTTTGACGCAATACTTGGCTAGCTCCACGTAGAAGTGTTGTCGACTGATAGTGGAGCACGATTCAGTAAAGATGTCGTCAATGAGTTTCAAGTTCTGCGTGCGCGACAATCTCGATATAATGAGATACAAGTTGTTTCGCTCACTCTCATTCACAATGCCGTATGAGGACAGTGTGTCGTAAATGCATAGTTTGGTGTAAGCAAAACAGTTGCTTTTAGCAACATTTTCGATCATTTCGTTGGTGACTGACCATTTACGAAATATTTCGTCTAAGTTTTCTAAGACATGCCTATCGAAGCCCTTGGTGTCGACATTAAGGAGTTTCTTCACGAATCCGTCGTTGTTGAAGAAGATGTACCGCGCGTTCATATCACGAACTACTTCCGATGTCTGTACATTGATCCAGCGGACTAGGATCATGGCTTTGTTGTTCTCCACCAAATAGTTCCACATTTCAACAGGTGCTGAGAAGTCCAATAGGGAAAATTCTGAAATAGAAATAAAAATAGTAAGTTACAGGGACTAATATTAATTTTGATTCTTGTATGTCAGTTATAAGGTTCAAAATGATGTGTGAGTACACAACACAAATCTATCAGCTTACAACACTATGCTAATAGTATTAGTGTTAGATAGATATTTATTTATTTTATTATTTATGTACACACAGTAAAAACATATGGATATGACATAATTATAATTTGAGTACAAAGGTACTGCTTATTTCTTAATAAATTTCTTCCAGCAGACCTGCGAAAGGAGAAGTAAAAAAGAAATACATAACTTATTTATTGATTTCAAATAACATTTACAAAACTAATAAATAACTAGCACTAGCATCTATGAATAAACAATGTTATGCAGCAATAAGTTACCATATAGCCCAGTTCCTTTCAATGTTTACCTAAGTAGATGGGTCATCTTAAACATGGGTCTTAACAGTGGTGGAAGCAGGTTACCATGTGGAAAATGGACGTCTTTGCCATGTGGATTGTCTCACAGGCATCAACAATTAGCCACATTTTTTACTAGCAGTTTTAAGCCAACATGGCCAGCTTTGACCAATAAGTTGGATCAACCAATGAGTGCATATTTATTAAAAAAGCGTGACACTAGCGAGGCTAGGTAAATATTTCATAAAGATTTGATAAGCAAGAACTCTGGGGCTCTAGCTTGATGTTATCTCATATAATATTTTAATTAGTGTAACTAATTATGGTTTCAGATAATAGGCTAACATGGCAAACAGAAAAACAGTGTGTGTGGTTGCATGCATATGTTATGTGCTGAGGCTACTCATGTTCACACACATATTCAGAGCATGTTTGTACACTTGGTTACCACAAGTAAAGCGCGCGTCGCTTTGTAGTATAATAATACTCTACTTATTATGTTTAAAATGTTACTCCAAATAATATCTTAAGAAACCTCTATGCAAACTGCAAACGCAAACTCAAAGCATTTATTTCAATTAAACCATTTACAGGAACTTTAGAATTGTCAAGAAGTAAATAAAAAAGCATAGGTACCTATGGAGGATGGGCAAGAAACTCCATGGACATTCTTTTAAATTATATTTTTACAAAAATATTAGTTACATCATTAATGTTGAATTAAAAAAAAAATACTAACTATTTATTTACCTGTCCTATCATCATGTGCACTTGATGATCTTATGTCTGCATCAATGAGCAAGTTTGCATAGTTGAATTTTTGGCCAAAAATATTTAATCTTTTTTGAAGAATATTACTTACCAAAAGAATGAAAAAACAATGCAGTAGCAATTTTACTTTTCCATTGCTGTGGATATTTCTCTATCTTCTCAATAGTTAAAGCTTTGATTTCACTCTCGTTAACAACTATTCTGTCTTTGCCGGTCCCAAAGACCTTGTTCTGCTTGAAGGTCCCATCACTCTCAAATGATTTCTCAAGATATCTTAGGAGATTCCAATGTCTCTTGAACACAAGCCATTTTTCCTGTGTTTCATTATTCATGTCTTTCGACAGTTTCTCAAGATGTTCAACAATAAAATCACGGTGTTCAATTTGGGCAGAGTCCTGCGCAAGGGTCATCAGGTGCAACTCAGGGCTTACCTTGACCTTGTTAAGAATGTGTAGTACTTTGAATATTTGTTTTCTTAATAATAGCTGAACTGTCCATGCTTTCACCTAAAACATTTGAATAAATAATGATTAATTTTGTTGAACTGCATGTTTGGTTTTGGAATTTACAATATAAAACAAAAAATGTGGGGCAATGAGTATGTAAGAGTAACAGTTGTAAATTATCATTATTAGCTATTGCAATTTTAGGTAGGCGTCTATTATTATTTGCAGATGCCAGACTCATCAGTCTATTGTTGTAATTTGTAAAACAAATAAAAAAGGTCATTCACCTCTGCCAGAAACCATTCCCTGGCAGTAGATTCATTCCATCCATTTTTCTCCTTGAGATAGGTGATCGCCAGCTCAATGTGCGTTCCCTTTGCAGCCGCCTCCCTGACCACATCCCTCGGAGACTTTTCTTTCCAACATGACCAAATAATTTTCTCATTTTGTGTTAATCCCTCCATATTTAGCACAACATTGAAGCACCGTTTAGATTGTTATTTTACAAAATGAACGAACAATGAATAACAATGTTTGCACAAAACAAAAATATACCATTGATAAAATCATAATTTCGTCATTTCAAAATGAATCTTAGGGTCTGTTGCTTAGAGTTCAAATTTATTTTACAATTTACTGGAACAATTAATTAAAAATGAACTTCAGTTCAGCTGACAGTGACATTTTTTTTATTTTTTTATTTCTTGACTATGGATACAAGTCTTTCTATCAATCAGATACATAGATGGGTTTTAGCTTATTTATAATAATATTACAATAGTTAAAGATAATTAAAATAATCTTACTAAGGCACTTTTTTCACGTATGTAAAAAATAATATTTTATCCTCCTTCCCTCCAATTTTAGGCTCCTTCATAATATTTTATCAATCTGTTCTTTCATACAAACACCTTTTAGGGTAGTTTCCATATTAAAAAAAAAAAACCCTCCTGGAGCTGTCAGGAAAAAACATAGACATAGAAAATCATATCCCATCTCAATGGGAAAAAAGGCTCATTCACATAGGAACACGCAGTCAATTAAACAGCCACAGGGTAACACGATCTGCGAAACCTACCCACTTAAATGGAATACAAACAAAAACGGACTAATCGAATATTCCTACACTTACACTACAATATCATTAAAGCATGTCCCTAAATACACACATCAAAACTGTCTAGGGATGAAGTAGGTACATTTTTAACTATAAAAAAATACCCAATTAATATTTACCAAATCTAGTCTTCCAGACTGGCTTCTTACTTTAATTCCATAATTCCTATGTTTAGGTCAACCACTTATCCCTATATTTTGTAAAAATTAAGAAAAATAAAATTGCAATTTTTGCAAATTGTGGGAATTAACCTAAGTTAATGTCTTCAATTAAATGGCAAAAAAGACAAAAATGAGGATTAAAAAAAAATAACCTGTATTTCCACCATTGACACGAATCACACAGTCATAGATAGCGATTTGGCATGCTTAAAATCTGTTCATCAAAATCACTTTGAGGAATGACTGCCCAAGTTCTTTCTAACAAGTCAAAAAGTTGTTGTGGGGTATGCACGGCATCCATACTCGACAGAGCTCTTCTTTGGAGCATATCCCATGCGTGCTTAATTGGGTTGAGGTCTGACGATTGAGCAGGCCATGGCAGAACGTTGACGCGAACATCGTTTTTTTTTTTTTTGTGAATAATAGAATGTTTGTTTTTGTTAATGACATTTTTTTAGCATATTTAAATTGCATGTTACCATATTTGTATATCTGTATATCTTAAGACAAAACATAGCGTACTATTTTATATGTATGACCTATTGTATAGGTACCTATATTTCACAAATAAACTTTATGATTATGATTATCGGCAAGAGTACGTGTTACGACTCTAGCCGTGTGTGGACGTGCATTATCGTGCATTGGTCGAAAGGTCGAAACGAATCACCCAACCGGCGCGGCTTCGCAAAGGGATGACCACATCTGAAACAATTCTCTCCGCATACTTCTGAGCATTGAGGTTGCCTCTGATCCAAATAAAATCGGTTCTTCCATCGATCCAAATACCGGCCCAAACCATTATTGTTCCCCTTCCATATGAATGAACTTGCTGACAAAATTCAAACGTTCTGGACAGCCAGAGGTCCTCAAAACTCGAGTACGTCTTGTATCCGGCCGGCCTCATACCGAAACAATATTTATCGGAAAAGCAAACACAACGCCCTTTTCACTCGAAATTTCTATGTTCGCGAGCCCATTGTAAATGGGCCCTACGAGTGCGGGGTGCTATAGGTGGAACTCTCAGCGACCTTCGTTAACGCAGATCCACTTCACGTAAACGATTTCGGGTGGTTTGGTCGCTTATCAGCAAGCCAGCAGTGCTATTCTGTAAAAATCTCACCGTGAGAACTTAGAACTTAGAAGTGAGCGGGAAGTGAGCTGTCATTCCCTAATGATAGGGATTAACACCATTAAGTGCTCACTTCACTTATGATTTCACGGTGAGATTTTTACAGAATCGACCTCTGAAGAGCTGTGGAGCCTCGTAGCCAATGTCACGACGGTCTCGGTACGATTCCGTCGAGCAGTATTTTTGATGTACCGGTCCTGTCTGCGAGTGGTGATGATGCGAGATCGTCTCCATGTCGCTCGGCCACACTGCCCGTTATACGATAGCGTGTCCAGAGGCGGTTTATGACGTTCTGTGTAGTGCCACAGTTACGGTACATTGCCTGGAACTTCTTGCAACATGTCCAGAGGCGGTTTATGACGTTCTGTGTAGTGCCACAGTTACGGTACATTGCCTGGAACTTCTTGCAACATGTCCAGAGGCGGTTTATGACGTTCTGTGTAGTGCCACAGTTACGGTACATTGCCTGGAACTTCTTGCAACATGTCCAGAGGCGGTTTATGACGTTCTGTGTAGTGCCACAGTTACGGTACATTGCCTGGAACTTCTTGCAACATGTCCAGAGGCGGTTTATGACGTTCTGTGTAGTGCCACAGTTACGGTACATTGCTTGGAACTGCTTGCAACATTCCGACAGCTCTCATCATCTCGTGTCAAATGATGTCGTCGCTCCATATCGATGGTTGATTTTCAGTTCCGATGCAGAAATTGTAATGAGGGGCCCGTGGCTAAATAATAACAGCCGCACAGGTCGATCAACCAGGTTAAGCTACGCTTGCCGCGGTTGGTCTGTAGATGGGTGACCATCTTTACGTACCGAGACCCCTCCGTGCCTCGGAAAGTACGTTAAGCCGTTGGTCCCGGCTGTCATTCGTGGATCTTTGACAGTCGTTACGGGTAGTCAGAAGCCCGAAAGTCTGACAACCAGTCTCACCAAGGGGTATCGTATTACCCAGTAACTGGGTTGTGGAGGTCAGATAGGCAGTCGCTCCATGTAAAATACTGGTATTCAGCTGCATACGGTTAGACTGGAAGCCGACCCCCAACATAATTGGGAAAAGGCTAGGCAGACGACGATGCAGAAATTGTAATGGATTTGTAAAAACGGTATTACACACTTTTATAGGAATCTTGATTGACAGTTGATTTCTATTTAAAAATTTCAATTTCATCCAAAGGTTGTCTTTAAAAGATCGCTCTTAGCGATAAGACCGCCCATTGTTTCACCCTTTGTAAATTTTCTATGTTTATGTCTGATGGTGTACTAAAGAGTATTCTATTTTATTCTAAGAAAATTCTTTATTCAAATAGTGAAAGTAACTAGAATAGAATAGAATACCCTTTATTATGTACTAGCTACACGTCGCGGTTTCACCCACGTAAGTTTCGATTCCGTGAAAATATCGGGATAAAACGTAAGAGTTTTAAGTCAAGCCTATCAAGTTTCATCACAATCGGTTCATTAATTTTTGCGTGAAGAAGTAACAAAAATATTATATATTCCCGCTGCGCTGCGTGGGGCCACACCGGCCACTTTTGTTTAGATTGACATTTTTAAATTCGTAATATCTTTTGAATGCAATGACCGATTTGAATAATTCAAATAGCAATCTACAGGTATTCAAACAGTCTTGAATACGAAAAAAATTATTTGGATAAGGATTAATACAAAGGTATGGATAAAATGGTCTGATTTTGGTCGGCATTTCTATAAACTTTTAAAATGTAAAAAAGTAGTTATAGTGACCTACAATAGTAAGAAACATGGTACAAGGAATTTTTTTGTATATATTGATATGTTATTTAATATTGTAGAACATTTTTTTGTTCTAACGTCAATAGCTTCCGCAGCGCATGCGATGAAAGACATTTTATGGCTAATTTTTTACACCTTGGGTTACATTATTGAAGTTCTAGTAGGGACCCCTAATTTGTTCTAGTAATATGTAAGTAGCCTATGTTACGTATATTAGAGGAAGTTTAAAAGTGGCGCCTGTTACAGAAAAATTGAAAGGAAGTCGTTTGTCTTGGTATGGACATGTAATGAGGAGGGATGAAACGCATGTAACGAAAAGAGTGATGATATGAATGTAGATGGATGGAGAGGGGGAGGAAGGCCAAAGAAAAGATGGATGGACGGTGTGAGGAATGATATGAAAGAGAAAGGAGTAAATGATGCCATGACGTCTAACAGGGAAGAATGGAAGAAGAAAACGTGTTGCGCCGACCCCAAATAAAATGGGACAAGGGCAGGAAGAAGAAGACTCAAAGATAGTGTAGTATTCTAATGGTGAGAAAATTTTTGAAATCGTTCCAGTAGTTTTCGGGTTTATTCGTTACAAACATACATACAAAAATACAAATCTTTCCTCTTTATAATATTAGTGTAGAAAAAGAATCAATAACGATCCACAAAAGTTAAAATACCTAATAATACTCAATTGCGGCCACGGAATTATCTGTTCCGTGATTGCGGCGATACTCTAAAACGTAGGTACTTGATCCCTAGACACTTTTGATGTGTAGTTGAATAAATTATAGATTAATTTTATTCCGACTAATGCACAGAGCGCTTTTGGACTAATGTGAGTCTTTTTAAATGTTAGCTTTGAGTCCACTGTTTGTGTCACATTTTTGATAGTTTTCATTTTGTTGCCTAGCAACGTGCCCATCATAACAAAAAAACATTCACTAAATTCCTCAGTTTAATCGGAGATATCATAAAATTAATAATGGCAGAAGAGTTGCAGAAGGTCCATTTGTATTATGATGATATTAACAAAATCCGAGTGATAGAAACAAATGTCCTAAAAGAAACCGAGGATCTAAAGGACACATGCAAGGATTATGACACAAGTGCGTAGCTATTTTACGTTAACTGTAAGAACTGTACCATTATTTTAAAATTTTATGCTGTGTTATATATTTTTATAAAATACTAGTTAGGTAGGTACTATAACCGAACAAACCTGGAAGATTTAAAACCGTCCGCTCTAGAGCATAACTCCGTGGCACTTCACTGCTTTCATATCATAAGTTTTTATGAAAACACAAGTCCAGTATCGAAGGCCGGATAGATCAAGCTGTCGAATCTCCATATTTGGATCCTCCCACGCCAATGGGGCAGCAAAATGGATTACGAATGTATGTGTAGATATGTGTGCATTCTAGCTACAATCTGTTTATCGAAATGTGCTCTTCAGTCAACGTGTCATTACGTAGGAGTCTCGGACCGAATCGTAGGATCAAGCAAGTCTGATCTTTTACAGAGATTCAAGATTTCGGGAAAATAATCAACTCGTTACTAGAGGAGCTCAAGGAACTTGGTGATAACGTCGAGAAGAAAAAAATGGCTGCCATAGGTTCCATGAACCTTTTAAAATCTACTTCGAAAGAAAGGGAGGCGGAGCAAGCTACACTGCAAGTTAGTTACCTACTTTCATTTAACCACAGAATACGTTGTCACTGTCATAAGTCATAACACTAGGCGACACCTAAATAAATGCTTAAAAAACCACGCTATTGGATTTGCAACTCTCACAACACAACAACACTCTGCTAAGCACCAAACAGTTGTAAATTCAACAGCGTGCTTTTAATTACTCTTTCAGTCACGCTTTTACATTAACAATATTTTGAGCATTTATATTTTAGTTTTAGCATCATTTACAACTAAATAATCACAGAAAGTAGGAAAAAAAAATCTAGGTATAAAGGCTCTCGAGGAATGAGGTGGTTAGTGACACTAACCACCATGACTATTGATACAAACAAAACTATGATGAATTATGGATATTATTTAATAATATTATCAGTTATAATGAACTTTCCACAGGCAAAACTAACATAACAATTACTTCTTATGGAAATATGAAAAACATGCTTTTCCTTTGCGTACACAAAAGGGCACTTTACATGTAGGTATCGCACTGCCATATAGTACGCACTGGAGATATTTCAGTGCTACATTTGCAGTATCTTCTCGAAGTACTTCTAACAGGTTGATGGCGACTGCATTCTAGACGAATTTCCTGAGGGACTGTAGGCTTATGACGTTTTATAAATGCAGGTCCTGGGAAAGAGGCTGTGGAACTACAGTTGCTGTTTCCTGATTCGGGCCTTTGTCTGTCTCTGACATAGCTGGCGCCAGTAGACCCTGGTATACGCTTCGACTGAATTTTTTCAGAGTCAATGTGCATAGGTCCGGGTGTGAAGAGAACTGCAGTTCTTTATAAATCAAAAATGCATTGACAATACAACAATCAAGGAAGTGAAAAAATATCCTGTGCCACCGCTTGTGGGATTTTCTGTCAACAGCATAACTGCCTTTTAGTTGATCGAATTTATCTTCAAAATTCATATTTTCGTTGTAGTTTTCCACGCCTTCTGGACAAGACACTTCAACAATGGTACCATCGCGCTCTCTGCGGTTAACTTTTCCGACATTCTTAGGATCATGATGCAAAAATCAAAATCGAAATCAAAATCTCTTATATCTATATTTGACTACAAACACTCGCTACCTGAAGGAATGTCTTCCAACAAGTTTTTTGCGATTTCTCTATCTGTTAGCCAGCGCGAAATACTGTAACAAATAAGAAAAAAGACACTCATAGTTACATACATAAGTTTCACCATAACGCCGCAACAGTCACTGTGGTTAGTTTACTAACCACTATATTTTCGTTGTAAATAAACAACGAAAACTCAAAAATAATTCTATTTTCTTGTGAAAACGTATAAAATAGATATATGATAATACAGTGAGTAAAAAACATTAAAGAAAAAAGCATACCTACTTACCCGTTTTACAGTTTTTTTTTAAAAGCACGAGAGTAAAAGTACGTTAGAGCTATATTTAATTCGACGCAAATGAACTGTCATTTATTCAACATTCCGCCAATCGGTCCCATATTGTCAAGCATGGTTCGAACTTTCTTCATAATTCAAGCGATTGTCGTTAGATGCCATGGATTTTAATTTAAAAATTCAGAAAGAGGTGGTTAGTGACACTAACCAGTAACCACCATGACTGAAAGAGCATTCATTGCAGTGTCAATGAAAACGAGCATTTGTCTCGTATTAGGTTTTTTTTTTTTAATTTGTTTTTTATGGGGCACAGAAATAAGAAACTGTCTTTATTTTCAGGCAGAGATTAACGATAAGTCCATGATACTGGAGCAGCTGGATAGTGAGTATGATGCACTTCAAATTTTAGAAGCCACACAAATGGAAACTATTGAGTATTTGACGCAAATAAGATAATTAAAATTTTTGTTATGGTTGACTTATTTTTCTTTATTGGTTTGTCTTTAGAACTGCACTAAATTGACAAAATTTTAGTTTTCTTTTGCGAAAATAATTGAGGAAAATGTGATTAAAGAAAAAAAAAGAATAATTTATTGACATGGTCTTTTCTTTTACCCTCCACCACTTGTTGGGATTTCATACTCTTAAAATGGAACCCTTATAGACTCACTTCGTTGTCCGCCTGCCTGTGAAGACCCTTTTCTCAGGCATGTGTGGAGGAAATTGATATCAAACCTGTCTACGGTCCTTTGGAGCTGTAAGGGCTCTTTCCCACCCACCACCACCAGCTTTTTGCAGGATCCTGTTTAGTGGCGTATGTGTTTAAACATACATATTCACACGGTAGTCACGGACATAAATAAAACTAAGATTCAGTCAGTAAAAATGTAATTTACACTGAAACACACATTGTAATTAACACAGTTCCTATAGTCAATCTGTAAATTATACCTATTATTATTGTTATGGGGTTATCCGAATTCGCTTGTAATTAAATTAATTTCTACTACAGTAAGTCACAATTTGGAATTATGTCAAATTAATCAGAAAACTACGTAGGATTTAAGTTTATTTTACAATACCTGTGATTACAAAAATATAACTACTTATTACTACAGAGTAACACAGATAAATAATTGAAATATACGTACATTCCCTTGATTCCAATTTTTTATCGTTTAATTTTATGTAGGAACATGCCAATGTCATAATTTTACATTAAAATTTACCAAACACCAATGATGTCCAAATCGAGCTCTGTCTTGACTTAACTAGAAACAACGAGTCAATCATTGAGATTTCAAGAGCCTATCTTGGATTATTAGTTAATTTATCATATTAGTCAAAGTACACATTTTAATCACGTCATAATTACAAAAAAAAGTCTGTTTATAAAATATTGAAAATGAATAAATAACAGTGGCACTAATACAAACATTGCTGTTTCCTGTGAGTTTTGTATACAAAGTCAATGCTACCATTAGGAAAACAAATGTGACATAAGCTTAACTACTCACAGAATCTTTGCAAATTTAATTATAAGCATACTATGTTCAAATACTCCTATCATCTATATTCAGTTTAATTATCCTTCCCTCTGTGTCCGTGCAGCCAAAGTGACATCTGCGCTGCCACCGACAAAGCCATGGAAGTGGCAAAGTTTTGGGAAAACAAGATTTAAAATACAGTCGTGCCAGCGACAAGAAAAGGTTTCATTATCATTAAAGGAAAACAAAAATGCCAGTCCTAGCAACGAACACCAAGAAATCTTTACTCTGCAATATATTTAAAGTGGGATTCAAAGTAATTAGATCATACACATTAACTTCTGTAACTTACACTTACAGATTAGCTTACTTACTAGATGCTATCGTCAACAATCAGTTCTGGAATTTATCATTAATTCTCTCCCTCTAAACAGTTGAACTTACTACAATGTGTACCTTACATTGGAATTACGCGAATATTTCATTATCAAGCTTCAATCAGTTTTATTTGTGTGCAACTTGTACAATTGTAGTAAGTGTATGTTTCAATCACATTATCAATTGCAACAAACTACCTACCAATTAATATATAAATGCTTGAAACTATTTTCAAAAGTGGTGCGACTGGATGAACAGTCGACCATGTTGCGTTGGTGGATGCCGCTGACATTATACTACGTCAACAACACTATGTGCATGGATAATTAATTGCTATGTTTTTTTCTGTACGTCTACTTCTCTACAAATGAGTTATTCCAACACAACTATCTCTAAAGACACTGGCGAATAATAAACACCGGGCCGCATTGAACCCAGGTAAGGCAATACCGACACGATATAATTCACGTTACACATTTTTTCATCAAAGACGAGGGAGATTTCTGTAGCAAAATATTGCTCAGTATAAATGATAAATTATTACCAATTAATAAGTAGAATATGCTCAATGAACCCTTATGTGACATGACCTGTCTATTAATCATAATTTAAATTACAAAGTCTCCACCATACATTTCACAATACTATGGGTGGCTTGAACACTTTTGTCTATAATGTTTGAAGGTTTAGACACTTGAAGTCACTACTGAACTTGAGAGGGGATCATCGGTTTTTTGCCTTTTCGAGTCCTGTTGCTCTTCCTGGTTGTGCTCCTCTTCAGCGGCGCGTTTCTTGGCTCCCTCCGTGTTACTTGTGTGCTGCCCTACCTCACTGATGACTCCATCTTTGAATCGTACAATAATAGCTGTCATATTGTCACACCCGGTACCATCGCCCATCGTGCTCGGAGCCAGGCAGTGGTCGAACATCTGTGGAAACAATTTTTTTAAATTATATAGCTGATACCCTCAAGTAAAGTAAATATCAATAGCTAATGCAAACAATACTAACCTCCTCGCAGATCTGCGACAGTCTCTCGCGACCTTCGGTCAACTTCGGCAGAATGAAGTCACAGACATCTTGACTAGACATAAAGTTCCATATACCGTCACACGCCAGCACCATGAACTGATCCTTCTCTGGATCAATCGTTAAAGTCTTTACATCAGGCAATGCCGTGATCATCTGTTCCTTAGCACCCAAGTCTTTATTCTGTTTGTAGGAGTGGTCGCCGATGGCACGGGATAGGTTGAGGCCACCGTTGATGCGGCCGTCATTCGAGACTTTTCCGCCAGCTTTGGTGATTCTTTCAAGTTCAGGGGTATCCTCTGGTTTGTGGTCTATTGACATGTCTATGGCTTTGCCCTCTCTGCAAATGATGCAGCGTGAGTCTCCAGCGTTCGCCACAAATAGCTCATTACCTAAAAACATAAAATAAACGAATGTTATGAAAAGATGGAACTTTTTTTATAAAGCACAGGGTTCTAGCATGTATGTGACTCACCCCTGAGCAGCGCTACCACAGCTGTGCAGCCACTGTCGTTGCCAGGCTCCTCATTCATAGACATGTCCTCTCCATCTTCGTCACTTGATTCTGCCTCCAATTCATCGTCTTCTTCCTCCTCCCCATCTCCTGCAAAGAGTATAAAATGGTGTCATTAAAATTTGTTGCGTACAACGTCCGTCGGCGTTGTCGGCCGCCAACAAAAGTAACCTCACGAATATTTACTTGGGAACTAACCAAATCATCAATCTACTCACCATCATTTGAGGACTCCTCAACACCATTTACATTTTCTTCATCAGACGAGTTGACCTCTCCTCCCTCAAAGGTTTCGTCATTAGAGTCGCTCTCGTCGTCGTCTTCCTCGGCGGCCTGACGCAGTAAGGATTCGTACACGGCGGCAGCGGCGCGCCTCATCTTCGCCTCTTTGGGCCTGCCCTTACCATCTGAGCTTGATACAGCTGCTGCTTTTTCTGAAATGAAAAGAAGAATAATAAAATAAGCCTTGCATGAATGGTTAACAAAAGTTGTGCAACATTGATGTCGCAAAAAACGATATCTGGCAACTGTTTTCCGACTTTTGTTTATCATAAATTACATGGCTGTAATATAACAGTAGGTTATGTTTTCTAAGCACCATAACTGATTAGGGAAATCACAAAGGAAAAAAAAAATAGCACAAATTACCTTTCCCCTTTGTTGTGGATGAACCATTGGATGATGTAATATTACTTTCCTCGCCATCAGCTTGTTTGGAGTCAGTGACCTCTCCGTTGCATGCATGAGAAGTAGCTCCATTACCTGTACCTACTGAGCTTTTGGCATCTGCACTCTGTTCTGGCTGAAGACAGTTGTCTTCGGAACTGTCTGGGGCAGTAGAATTGGCTTTGTCCACCTCCATAGCAACTGGCTCCTTAGCTTTCTCAGCAGGCTCACTGGTTGAGACCTGTGAAATATTAGTACTGGTTATCACTGGATATGGAAATAGGGTTTTTATTTTCTGAACTATCAACTATTATGGTTGTCCTTAGAATTGTATCACAAAATAAGTTCTACCTTTAACTCAAGCTTTAAGCAAAGGCACCTTTGAACCAGTTATTGTAACTTGAACTTTATTCTAACCATGACAGACTAAGTTCTTATTACGAAAACTAACTTTAGAGCGGTCTAAGTTGTCAAGTTTGTACTAAGTATGTTACCACAGTAGGAATAATGTTCAAAATACAATTTGGCTCAAAGGTTTGCCATTATGCTTGAAAACTAAAGTTATAAATTGTTTTGTAATAAAACGGTAATTGACTTGCAAAAGAAGAACACAAAACTCACTTCTCCATTGACATCCTTATCTTCATTGGAGTTTGTGGAAGAGACACCTCCAGTGTCTTCATCTGCATTGCTGCCCTCTGTGGCTTCCTTTGTAGAAGACAAGCCATTCTTGCTGGATGAAGCCTCTAAACTTGGCAATCCGGAGCTTGTGCCAGCTGCAAACACTAAACCAGAACTGGAGCCTGATCCACCAGCACCTAATATTAAACAAAGTATGAAATTAAAACAAAATCATAAGTATTGTTTTTGTGTCAATAGACAACTTCATCTTACCTGAGCAGTATGCAAAAGTTCAGCTGTAAACGTGGCGAAAAAGGTCGTTATTTAGCAACCTCGACAGTTGTCGTTAAAATGCTCTTTAGCATTGTTTTTCAATGTTAGGTTCTTTTCAGATTTCAATGAAATGGCATAATTCATAAATATTCACGTACCTGAACCGCCAGCTTCCTCAGTGTTCTTCTTGGCGCGAAGGCATGGCGACATAGGCGTGGCGGTGTCACCGAGACGTGCACGATGAAGAGTGCTCAGCCTATTTTCGTATTTAGCCAATACTTCCTATAATTTTTATGATAATTAATATTTCTTGTCACTTTCAATAATATATTTATTTGCTATTTATCATAAATAAAATTCCACTGCTGAAAATGAGCCTCCAATGAAGTGTCTACAGAAAATTTACATAATCACTAAGCATCCCAGACAGATTTGTGACTGCACGGTAAGTGCGCATACACACGTGCGACACGCGTGAACAGCAGCGGAAACTGCAGCCGTCGACGAGGGTCAACGGCAGCCGTCACCATCCGTCGTCGACAATATGCCGCTCGTGTATTTGAGCACCATATTAAAAATACACTTAATAGGAAGCAAGAATTAATCAATCTATTTAGTTTACAAGTTGCCTATAAACACCCTCTACAGATGTAACCCTGTAAAATGCTACTGTTCTTTTGTTACCTACTGAATACTACACACAAATCACAAAAGAAAAAAGATCTTCCTTTGTGTAAAAAAAATGATGTAAAAAATCTGTTCGCTAAAGTGTAATAAATTCAAATAATTGTTTACCTGTAAAGGGAGCTTTGCTTCTTGGAATAAGTTGTTCACATTGTCATCTTCATATTCTTCCTCATTATCGCTGGGGCCTGGTGGATTTATTTCACCTAAAATGATTGACATAAAACTAAATTTAAAAACAACACATACCACCATGCTTAGCAAAATAAAATGTTCACACTAATAACACTGTTTTTGGGCATGGAGCATACCTAGAAGCAAAGAACAATCAAAATGCCTAGTAACAAAAAGGTTGTGTAGTTGCATACAACCTATACTTTAGGTATAGCACCGATCATAAAATTTTACTTTTAACTCCCAAGTCTTTGCATCAGTCTCATGATATTATCATAAGAATAGAATAGAATACTCTTTATTATGTACACCATATAGATTACAGACGTAAATATAGAAATTTTACAAAGGGTGACACATGAGCCCATAAAATATAATGTGTAACAGTTGTCGAAATCACGAATCGGCGTCAGCATATACAGCATGTAACGGAAGGGGGGTATCAACCCTGAAGGAGGTGAATGTGCTCATGAAACTCAACAACTTTCCCCAAAGAACATAGGTCGAAATATGAAAAAAAAATTTGGCCCTCCCTTACAAAACTGACTACCAGCTGATTGATTTACTATGGGAGGGCCAAATTTTTTTTTCATATTTCGACCTATGTTCTTTGGGGAAAGTTGTTGAGTTTCATGAGCACATTCACCTCCTTCAGGGTTTATACCCCCTTTCCGTTACACGCTGTATAGAAAGTGTAGTGGTGGTCACCGGTGACCACCATGGCGTTCAATGTGTTAAGGGTGTTTTTATTAACTTTTGGTTTGCCAACAATTTGATACTTCCTGTAATTGGAAACTTTTGAGTGGTATACTAAGTATGTAATTAGAAGGAATAAATAATAATAATAAATCACAGCAATGCTCAAAATTTCAAAAACAATCTTATACATTAAAATAACACAACAATGGTTTGTTTCGAGAGTGTATCTAACGGATGTAACAACACTAGTACACCCTTATTATAACCTAATGGCACGATGGGAGATACTTAGGTAGGTAATAGGTAATACGGGCTGGTGTCCGCAACTCCACGTCAATGCGCGTATTTTGCGTACTGGGAGATACTTAGTATGATACTAAACAAACAAACAATTTAATTCACCAAAGTAAAAGACTATATTCACAAATGAAGAACACAATATTTTACAAGAAAACATGCTTGTTGTAACATTTTGAATATAACCAAACAATATATTATATTCAAATCATATAAGTTACAATTTTAAGAATTTCATAAAATTGTAAATACATGTAAACTGTTGACCTCTGCTACATTATGCTATTACAGACACAATAATTAATCAATATTTTCAATTAGTGTCACTATCTTATAGTAAAACATTGTTAATTTTATAAAAACTGTAACTACACAACCAATAACTGCGGCTGTTTAGTAAGTAGACTAGGGATATGTTACCGTAACCTCTAATTATACAATGAAAACAAATCACTTATTTTTGTAGGTTATATTTGGCATCAGTATTTTTGTGAAGACTTATAAATTGGAAAAGTATAAATAGAAAACATATGGTTTCAAATTATCTGTGCTGGTTAGATACTATATTAAGATTAAAGGATATAACTAAGCAACTCACCAGCCAGCTCTTTTAGAATGTCCATGACTTCTTTAGTGGCAATGGAAGCGTCAAATCCAAGGAAAGCATCTTCCAAGGCTTTTGTGAGGTCTCCGCTTTTGTATGCATCTGTGTTCTTGATAAAATTTGGCAGATTTTGTGAACAATATGTGGCCACTTCAGCTCCCCCATGGCCATCATACACAGCAAACAGAGCTGTGTTTGTATCATAGTCTAGGATTGTGTTGTGTGCATCCTAGAATTATATGGGATGTATTATCATCAAATTATCAGTATTATTATAAATCTTTAACTGTGATGCTTTCTAAATTTATAATACCGGATTTATTAGATAAGGTTAGTATGTATGAATACAATTAGAAAAGCTTTCTACATAAATACCTTTTTAATACTAAAGTTATAATGACTCTTTCAAGCGTAGGCATCCCGAATAGAAAACCTAGGCCGTCTAAATTTTATGTACTGCAAAAAATCTCTCAGTAAATAAGATCGTGCATTGGACATTGGACATAGTAAAACGCTTCGACATTTTAACATAGCGCTAACCACGAACGGTAAATATCACAATGATAGGACTATACATTGATTGATTGATAACTGATTGATCGGAGGTAGCAATTGCGATTGATTATTACTATGTATCGGCATTTTCAAAGACTGAAATGTAATATCACGAACGAAACAATAAAGTACCTCTTGATTGACACGCCATCCCTGCATGGAGCTTGCGCCGCACTCAAGTTTATCATTAGCTTCATCGGTGGACACTTTTTCCGTTACGGGTTCAGACAAATACGCACCCATATTGGAATGTTATTAACATGAATTATGAATTCTAATTACATAAAATAAATAAATGAGGCGCGAAAACCTCCGAAAAAACGCGCAGGCGGCAAGCTAACCAGAGTCAGTCAACCGCCGAGAATGGGGCTGCCAATAAAAATATTTCAACTCCACCAAACTAAGCTCAATTTTATATGTGTTTTTAGGTGGTTTCAGTAATTCAAATAGTTTTGTACAAAAATTAAAAATTAATTATACTATATAGGTCTCAATTAGACGGATTATTCGATTTACATTAGCAATTAGCATAATACTTATGCGAATCAGCGCTCGTGGCTGTATACTAGTGTGACCAATCAATGAACCAGGTGCAGATGTTGTAAACTAGAAAAATACAGTAATACCCCGCTTTACGCGAGGGATACGTTCCGGAAAAAAACGCGTTAAGTGAAATTCGCGTATATCGAGGTTTACGATTAAACATATATAATTAAAACTCAATACAAAAAAATGCAAATCATTTGAATCAATCACTTTAATTCTAAGAATACTTTATGTAGTATTACATGTTATTTTTACTGAAAATACATCTGTTGTCTTTTGGGTACATAGTGTTTCTTTTACGTTCTTGTAAAATAAGTTCACAACACCTAATTCTGTTTTTAATTGAATGACAAAGTCAAAACACGGCCATCATCATTGTCTATACTCTGCAATATGTCCAAACCTAAATAAATTTTTGAAAGAGCATTTTGTATTCCACTTGAAGATAAAACTCTCTTTTCTACTTGAAATTCGCGTTATAGTGAAGCCGCGCATAACGGGGTCGCGTAAAGCGGGGTATTACTGTACTGCTAAAACTATTAAAAGACGAGCTAAGGAAAAGGGAAGCGTCTACCACTGGTAAAAAAGCAGCTGTAATGGAATAAAATATGCATTTTATAATTTATATATCATTTTGTGTTTATTAAGTTCTTTTATTTGTTGTAGACTGGAGGCGTATGACAGGAATAACTAGCAGGGTAGTTGCGTAATACACTATCAGTAGCAATGACTTTCATTTTGACAGTTCAACCACATTCATTGCCTTATTTACGTTGTTGAGCACATACGTTTTTCAAACATATGGAGCAATGGATTATCAATATCCTTCAAAATGTTTCAGATTGATATAGATAGTATCTTACGTAATTAGAGTGCTGATCGGAGTTGAAAACCAACTCTAGGATGAACTTCCTGACCAAGAAACTTTAGATTTGCTTAACACGGCGTTAGGCACTTATGGTGTGTTACTATGTAAATTATAGTACACAATATTTTACATAATGTGGTTACCCCCCAAAAGACATATGCGTTCAAATCCGTGATAGCCCCGTGATGGTTTTTGTATTTAGCAAAAACGTTTTATTATAATTAATGTATTGTTTTAGTGAATAAAAGTTAGTATTTATTACTTAGCAGACACATTTTTCGAACATATGGAGCAATCGATTAGCAATATGCTTCAAAATTATTCAAATTGAGAGTAATAGTGTGTTACGTAATTAGGGTGCAGGATTAACATTTACGAAGTTTAATTCAACGTCTAAATAGACCAGAGTTTTCAAGATCGCTTGAGATTAATTATAAGATTGGAGGTTCAAATCCTACGAAATGTGCTATTGTTATGCATTATATACAACGTGTAACGTTAAATGCGCAAAACCTCAGACACCCCAACTGATTTTTAATTTAATTGACCTATTTCAGAGAGAAAATAAGTCATAAAAAAAATTGTAAAGGTTTTATGTGCTGCTTTAGTTTTACTAGCTATTCTGATCGTTTCTTGCGTCTGCGACGACGCTTTACCGAGGGAGGAGTCGTCACCGGGCCGCTGCGCCGCGCTGATATTGGCTTGATTGACCTATTAATAAATAGACACGGCAACGTTTTTCACAAACGTGTTTAACTCAAATTATTAATATGTCATATCCATATGTTTTTTACTGTGTGTACATAAATAATAAAATAAATAAATAAGATTTATTGAAAAATGTGACCTATAGGTATTAAAAAGTGGTTCAATTAATTCTGCTCGTTATTCTGATCAAACTATTTTCAGATTTTGCGCATTTAACGTTACACGTTGTATATATTTTAATATACTTATAGTATTTTTTTAAATTTGGTTTTATTAATATTTATAATAGTTAAATAATTTAAAAATCAAGAAACAATAAAAGTGCCGTCCACAAGCAGAATTCGCGTTACATTACTCGATACAGTACACACTACACACGTCTGGATCCGGCTTAAATTTATAAGCCGACTACAGAACGTAATGTCACGTCTGTATTCTTCGAAAAGTATTCAGAGGTACACCTAAATTTTGCCAGTTATTCGACTTGTGGGCAGTTTTTACCAACTAGTTCTGGTCTAGTCGCTATAGGCCGACCGCTTCCCCGTGCTTCGGCCGCGGCTTTCTCGACTTGTCGGTACTTTTCTACTTGATAATATGTGTTTCAAACTGTAGTTTTACATGGATACATTCATTTTTCTTCGTTGTAGGTACAAATGTATGATGGTTCTTTATATAAGGTGTATAATCACTATTAAGCATGAAATAAATGTAGATGAATTCCTGACGCAAGACCCTGCAAGTAATAATATTAATTAAGTAATAAGTATTACTATCTTGGTTGATGTTAAAATGGCGTATTAAATGCTATGTCTCCATCTTATTGTAAATACCTACATCTCATACAAATAAATATTCTATTCTAAATTTATATGATCAAATAGGTAATAATAATCTTCTACTGAACTTAATATTGACGACTTGCTAATATGTTTATAACAATAATGATAAAAGAGACTTGATTAATGAGAAAACGATGTCTGATAGATAACAAATATGAATGTTAGTAAATAATGAGTATAGATATTTTATCTCTTATTATACATAACTTAAGCATGACGGTGGTTTATGCGCAATCATAGTAGAAGCGTGATAGTAGTAGGATGGATTCTTTATATGATCGCGCGCTGTCCGAAGTAGGTCAAGAAGGAAAATTTCAAATAAGATTTGATTTCTTTTATAATGTTTTGCTTGGCGCATTGTGGTCCATGGCATATAATAATATAATATTAGCGCTCACGATTACTCCACATATATGCAAACTTCCTGAGAATCCTACTAATTTGAGTGAATATTTATGGAAGTTGAAATACATTCCTACGTAAGATACACATTTTCATATAGTGAAGTTATATCTGAGTTATTTATAGTTTTTGTGTACTTTATCTTACTTTTGCTCAATTTTGTTGCAATTTAGTGTTGAAGACGCATCTGGAGGACTAACATTTAGTGACTGCTTAATATATACTAGCCAAGAAAACAATCATACTGAAGGTAATGCTTACTATAGCTATAAGTGAGGTGGTCATTTTACCTTAATCTAAACTAATATTATTAAGAAAAAATAATTTTATTTTCTAAATGTTTGTTTGTTACGTTTTCACAGTAATACGGTAGGACGGATTTGGATGAAATTTGAGATATGGGTAGACCTGGTTTAGGACATAGGACTTTTTATCCCGATATTCTCAGGGGATCGCGACTTATGCGGGTGAAACCGCGGGGCGCAGCTGATTTTAATTAAAATAATTGATATTTCGTTTTCAGGATGTAGTATTTATGATTATGACAAGACTTGGTTTGAAGCAACAGTCCCGTCCGATAACAACTGGGTTTGTGAAAATGAACTATATGTGGCAAATATATTTGCGTACAGTAAAATCGGAGAAACCGTCGGTTCTTTTATTTTTGGGTGGTTTGGCGATGTGTAAGTAGTACATAAAATAGTGATAAATGATTTTATTTCTGTAGTGTTATTGTTTATTGATAAAGAAATAGAATTAATAAACAAAGCTCATAATAAATAAAAATCGTTATGACACACTGCGAAATCCTTATATTTTATTCATCTATGGATAGCGCCCTTAGTGGACTGCATAAGATACCAAAGTTTAAGTTGCGCGACAGTAAATTTGATAAATCGGTTTGACTTAAACTTTGATTTTCTTTTTTCAGGTACGGACGCAAACCCACCTATATAATATCTTTAGCTATGCTGATAATTGGTCGATTTATAACAGTAATAGCTAGTTCTTCGTTTGTATTATTTGCAATCGGATGTATCACAGTTTCTTTACCATCATGGTCAGCCACGCAGAGTACAGCTATTATATCCTTGGAAATATCTTCTCCTAAACGACGAGCTGCTGTCGCAAAATTAAGATTAATCTCCACTAGTTTTGGCCTGTGTTTAATGCCTTTGTTTTACTGGTGGTTAAGGAGTTGGAAAACTTTCATGATTTTCACAACAGCAACGCAGTTGCCTTATTTACTATTTTCTTGGTAACCAAGAATTTAAATTTCTTTATCAAATGAAAGCATTTTTTTTTAAATTACTATTACTAGAATATTATTTTTGAATAATTTCAGGAATCTAATTGAATCTCCACAGTGGCTTTGGGTAAACAGAGAATATAAAAAATGTATTCAAGTACTTAAGGACATAGCAAAGGTAAACAAAACCAAGCTGAGTACCAGTGTAGTGAACGAAATATTGAGAAGCGAACAAGATGTGGTAGCTAGCAAAACGGAAGCCTTAGGACCATTAGCATTATTTTCTGGATGGCGATTAGCTATTAATACTATCTTACAACTATTATTGTGGTAAGTATATGAAAAAACTTAAGAACAGTGTAATAAGTAGGTATACCTACTTATAATGCTTGTTAAATTCTAAGTACCCTGTGTTTGTTTTTGAAGGGGCTGTGTTTCGATAAACTACACGGTGGTTTTATTAAGTTCCGCGGAAAAGTCCAGTGGAAATCCATTCTTGGACTTTGCTTGGCAATCTTTAGCTGAAATTCCCGGATTTTTTATAGCATCTTGGCTAGCAGATCGTATCGGCCGTCGATACACAGGAATGATTTCAACAACGTTAACAACTTTAATCTGGATCGTATATGGTTTTCGTGATATTAGTAAGTATTATTTAATTTTCATCTATTCTAAAGATTAATAATTGAGAATTATGTTTACAGTATGGTTTAAAATTTAATAATTTCAGGTAGTACAGAATGGCTTAAAAGTCCATGGGTGGGTACTTCACTGGTTATTACAAACAGATTTACTATAAGTGTTTCTTATTACATAATTAATTTGCTAAATATGGAACTTTATCCAACATGCCTTAGACAAACAGGAATGTCTTTAGGCAATGTAGTGAGTGGTGGAGCAGGTGCGATTGCACCGTACATATTACATTTGGTGAGTTTTTTATACATCGCACCTACGGTGCAAAAACGTCACTTATGCAAAAGATTTAATATTTCAGGAGAAGCGTTCGAAAATTCGCCATCCTATTACAATGTATCGGTAATTCTTCTTGGCTAAAGAAATTAACTGGTAATATTTAAACTACAACTTTGAACTTTATACTAAAGTTAAAGCGTCAACAAAAACATCACACAATTTTGTAATAAAATAATATAATCGTTTAAAATTTACAACCCTCCCAAATTGCATAAGTGACGTTTTTGCACCGTAGGTGCGATATGTGTATGAAATAACGAAGAAATAAATTAAATTACATTTTATGAGATCTATCATCTTTTTAGGGTCGTCGGTATGATGTCCGTTATTCAAATGCTATATTGATTGTCACGACTATACTTGGCGGAGTTTTGACGTCGTTCTTTTTGCCTGAAACTTTGAATGTAAAACTGCCAGAAACCTTAGAAGACGCCCAAAGGTTTGGCAGACATAATCGAACTTATTACGTGTCCGTAAATATGAAAGATGATACTGTAGAATCTAACCTTCCTGTTATTTAAAAATAAATTCGTGGGCAAACAGTTGAACAAATACATATTATGAAGAATAAACGTCACTGTTGTTATTGAAGCTTTTTATCCTTTAATTTAAATCTCCTACCTGCATGATCTAGTATAATAATTTATTAATCATGGTATTTGCTTTGTACCTATGCACGTTTGAACGCACAAACTGGCTTCTATATCTCTTGGGGTGGCAATAAGCCATTAGGACATTTCAATAACGTCGGGTAGATTGGGTAAAAGCACACTATGAGCAAAAAAAACATTAAAGTCTTTTAAAATTAAAACTATCGCACGATAAATGAATGAGATGATAAAATACCTTATTTGCAACAACTAACAAATTAATTAGTTCTCAATAATATGACAAAACAAAACGTACGTTTTCATGTTTCCCGGCAAATCAAGTAGTAAAATTATTAAATAAAAAAAATGTTATTACCAGGTTACAAAATAAATTTGCCCGAAACTAAGCTCAGGTTTTTCAACCACTAAAATATAAATAGTGAAGCACCACCCGATTCGACTAAAGATTTATCATATCTGCTAGAAAATAAACTCTTTGTTATAATAGTAGTCTATGCTCTTTCTTAGTCTTTGGGTAAATTATAGATAATTACGGGATTTTGTGTTGGTGGATACATTTCTTTAAATCAGTGATTTATTGAATATGTAGTTAATTGTGTGATAATGCTATCATAAGTCGAAATAATTGCAATTTCGATCAGAGTTGTAGTACGAGGTGTCGTATTTTCGTAAAATTCTCATTGTATTCCCCATTCGCAAGTCTTAGCTGCTAAAATGTCGGGCGACCACAAAACATTGATAAAGGGCAGCCCTTCGCAGTACGTGAAGCTGAACGTGGGCGGAACGCTGTTTTACACAACTATCGGCACACTGACAAAGAGTGATAATATGCTGCGAACGATGTTCAGTGGCAGGATGGAAGTACTAACAGATTCCGAAGGTACGCTCAACTTGTTCAGATTGAACCTTGTTATCATATCATGCATTTAACAATTTGATGTACCTAATGGTACGCCCATTAGGTACATCAAATTGTTAAATACATATAAATAAATTTCGTTAAACTGATGTCCTTTCTGTTATAGGATGGATACTTATTGACCGCTGTGGAAAACATTTTGGCACCATACTAAATTACCTCCGCGATGGCACTGTGGCACTCCCTGATAGTTACCGTGAGGTCATGGAACTACTGGCAGAAGCCAAGTACTTCCTGATAGAAGAACTCACAGAATCTTGTCAACAGGCATTGGCTAAGAAAGAAAGAGAAGCGGAACCTATTTGTAGAGTTCCCTTGATAACTTCTCACAAAGAAGAACAACTGCTTATTATGTCAACATCTAAGGTACACCTAGCAAGTAATATACCTATTGACTATTTTGTTAAAAGGCAGCTAGGCAGTTAGTTGGCTTAACTGTCAGCAGAATAGTATTCAAGTATCTTATCTTGCTATACTTTGATTTGATTGAATGATATTTAAACAATTTCCTGAACCAATTTGGCCCTTACTTTTTATACCTTTTTTCACATTGTTGTAATACAATCATATTATTACTGTTTCAGCCTGTTGTCAAACTCCTGATAAACAGACACAACAACAAATACTCATACACAAGCACATCAGATGATAACCTGTTGAAGAATATTGAGTTGTTTGACAAGCTCTCTCTGCGCTTTAGCGGGCGTGTGCTGTTCATAAAGGATGTGATTGGTTCAAATGAGATCTGCTGCTGGTCCTTCTTTGGACATGGCAAGAAATGTGCTGAAGTTTGCTGCACTTCCATTGTGTATGCAACTGACAAGAAGCACACGAAAGTTGAATTCCCTGAAGCAAGGATTTATGAAGAAACATTGGGAATTTTACTGTATGAAAGCAGGAATGGACCTGATCAAGATTTAATACAGGCGACATCATCGCGCGGCGCTGTCGGCGGACTGTCCTGCACTAGCGACGAGGAGGAGGAGCGGTCTGGCTTAGCCCGACTCAGGTCCAATAAGCAGAATAATCAATCTTAGCGGTTACAGTCGGGCTTGGCGCGCCTTCGAAGCTCGAAACGGACTAATGTCTGATACCAGGCTGGCTTCTTTTTGCCATTTTGCTGGCTGCCCTGCTTTGGTCTGTAGATTTTACTGAGCTGTGTCCTTCAATATAGGTCAGCTTGACCACTTTTCCATGGCTCTCTCGAAGGGGGAATGAAAATGGCATGAGGCATTTATGATTATAGTCAGATCATACTATGGACAACTTTCCGCTAACACTATGTGTCTTTGTGTCTGTTCTGTGTATAGTGAGTAAATTCTGCCAGAAGTTAAATAGAAGAAAACAACATGCTGAACATGCTGCAGGACTTCTACATATCTTAGATTCATGATCCAATCTGTACTTTTAGTAGTGTATCTCTATTACAACAATGTGATTGATGTCTATGTAGTATACGATTCATAAATGTATTTGATTAAGTCTACAGTATTTGTTATTCATGTGTAAATTTAGATATAGTGAAAATGCTGACATGCAAAAGATTTGTCATAATGCACCTTTATGAGCCTTTATTGGCAGGACTATTGAATGTAAGTACGGTGTATTGAAGCATGAAATGTACATTAATTCCATGTTGCATGATATGTTTATACAAGTGTAAAATAGTGTAATGTACTGTCTAAGATTGTATGTGAAACAATGTGTACAAGCTTTGCAGTACATCTATGTTGTACTAATATAATATAAAATAATTTTTACGCTTCTTATCACACAATTTTCACAGCTCAAGTGATTTGCCAAATCAATGTTGTCTAGTATTAGAATCTTGTTCCTGAAGCATCTTTAGTGGATGAAGCTCATAATTTAATACCAACTTTGTTGTTAAGATTTATTCTTATTTCCTCTTAGGTAATGACTAGAATCCTTGATGTCTATATTTAATCATTGGTGTCTGTTATTCAATATTATTAATCAATACATGATGTAATAGAATACTGCATTGCACTACTATTAAGATCTTTGTCACTGGATTGCCAAATACTTGGTATATTGTAAATTAAGGCATAAATACATAATAAACATGAAATCTACAGTCTTCAATTAGTAGACATAGAGTTGTACAATAATTATGATAACAGATAAATTTTATTTGTACAATAAAATTAACGTCTGATAGATTTTGATTGGAAGAACCGTCAAAAATTCAAAATTATTCCTCTGACATAATTATCTGGTGTTAGAAAAAAATTAGCCCTTAATGTTGTAAGTCATGGTGTGTATGATTTTGCGAAATTCTGAAGGTAATGAGAGTGTATTGAGAATTATAATTATTGTGAAAAAAAAAAAATCAAAAAACAGAATGTTATTAAGGTAGTTCCGATTATCTGCACAGTCTAGTCTGATATTTTATTGTTCCATTAGACTTTTATAATATGAGGAGATATAGGTAATAGTGCATAGCAAATTACCGTCACTATAGGTGCTGCATTAGAAAAAAAAATGTGTAAAGCAGCAGCTCTGAAGTACTAAGATTTTTGACTTAAAGATGTATGCGTCGTACTTTTCTATTGTCTGACCGGCAGATTAGCACACGTGCATAATAAGATTACTTAATTTAATTTTACAAAATACTATTGTCACCCAATAAAGACATTTCATTCATAGAATCAGATTTAGCGAAATAAATATGATGAATATAACCCCGCGTGCTAATAGGAAGCGATCGTCGCGTTCATATGTCACTTGTTTGGAAAATCGGAAGCCGCGCTCTCTCGGCCGTCTTTGTTAGTTAAGGGTCCAGCAGTAAGCAGACAGGCGCATCGCAACAGCACGACGAGATAAGTCTAACAATTTCTATGAAAACTTCATAGAGAAATTGTTCTACTAAAATCGCGTCGCACCTGTCTGCCTTTATTCGCGCGACGATCGCTTTCTATTAGGACGCGGCCTATTAATTAGAGGCTAATATTAAATTGATTGAATAAAAAAAAAAAATAGGTAATATTGGTAATTGTACACAGTAAGGAGTCCCTCCTAGTTACATTGCAAGACTGGTTTCATTACAATAGAAGCCATTTGAGTGGAGAATCATGACTTTTGTAAAATAAAAACACTAGTTATATCCTTACAAAATATAATAATACCCACTGTTTAGCTGTCTTCAATTGTTTTATTGGTTGTTATATGAATCCTGATTTTTGTGTATTCATTATAGTAGAGATCAATTATGCAGAGGACAAGCAGTTAAACCATACAATGCGAGTGGCAGCTGTTAAAACTATTTACTGCATAATTCTTGTGCACTGATGCAGTGTCACCACTAACTGCATGGTCACTATTCTTTTTGGCAAGTCACAATATTCACCTACTTTTTAATGAGATGTATATGTCGCAGCCAACTGGTTAAATTAGCCGTTTACTTAACCACCTGAACTTTGGAAGTAGTGCTCGCCTCGCTTCGCTGTCTCGGCTTGCAAAATGTACTCACCACTATGCTATGCCGTCGGCGCGTAATAGCGGCTGGCACATTATGCATAAACCGCGGTGAACTATTTCTATTATCAATTGCGATAGAATTCACAGCGTATTTGTACACTTGGTAACCACAAGGAAGCGCGCGTCGCTTTGCGAGATAAAAATACTATAAAAGAAACCCGGCGGTGGTGCCGCCATAGTATGTAGGACAGTAGGAGCACTTGTATCGTTTAACCTTATACATTAGTATTAGTCTATGCGAAACACTAAACATGTCCAATATTTTTTATGTAAAGAATCTATGTACAAAATTTAAAAACTTTATCATGAAAAATCACAAAGTTATAAGCTTGTTGTTACCTGGATGTCCATACAAAAATATGCTCACACCACGCGGCGCCACCGCGCCTCCAGCCCGCTGTGCGCCCGCGCCTAGTGCCACTATGACCGGCGGTGCGTAACCTTTTTTGTGCGCATATGATTTTGGATATGTACTTAGTGTCACTCGGTGTTCAACTAGTAACCTTTTTAAAATATTTTTGGGACAAAATATAACATGGTGTAAAAATTATTAGAATCAATCCAGTTACTTATTCTGAACAAACTATATTCAGGTTTAAAATATAATAAAAACAATGAAAGTATATTAGATTGTAGTTCCTATTTAATCTAAGTCATCAGGGAAGAAGCTAAAATCATTCCAGACATTTTGATCCAAAAACTACATATGACATGATGCAGTATTATCGTAGTTTAGAGGTAAATATGAACTATTTGTCTAGCAGTGGATGTACCCTGCTAATGATAAGATGACAATGCAGCCAAGCAGCATTACACGTTTTTTTAGTGCGATGTGATTTCCATAAAATATACATATTATTAGGACTAGTTAAATACTTTATTGAGTACATATTAGATTTCTTTTGTAACATTCTAAACTGCATAATGGAATTCCTGTTGTTGAACAGTTATACTTTTTTAAGTTGTCACATCCATTCACACCACACTTTACTGGTTTTGGAGGGTCAACCGGAGTTTTCCTATCCAATGGGAATGGTATGCCAGGTGGCAATGTTAAAGAGATGTCATTCTTATTGTTTTTGTAAACTATCATTGGTTCTAATTTTCTAGTTGGTTTGCCTTTTGACATATTCTTCAATTTAGATTCTTGCTTTTTAAGAAGTCTGTCCATTGTTTTCTTTTTATCTTTCTCTCTCTTTTCATCAGCCATCTGTTTACGTTTCTGTGACTTCAAGGCAGCTTTTTGAATGGCTTCTTCTGTCATAACCTTTTCTTTGTACCCCGAGGGCAGTGCAAGAAGTACTTCTCCTCCAGGACTAGTCTCTTTATCTGTACCTCGCTCGTACATGGCTCGTTGTCTTGCTGTCATCATTTTTGGGTCCTTAGGTTTAATTTTTTTGAGCTCTTCATCAACCTGAAAAGATAAATTGCAACAAATTTAATAACTTACTAGAAGTTCTTGCGGAGTATTCATGTACTCAGTTAATTGCAATGGTTTTACTTACTTCTTCTAGTTTGCCAGATTTTATAGCATCAAGCCATCTTTCTTCTTCGCTAGAAGTGCCACTGTCCCTGCCTTTTTTCTTTTTCTTTGATGACGACGCCTTAGGTGGAGTGCTCGACGACGAGCCCGGTATGGACCTCCGAGAGTCTGATGACGACTTCATGGTTTGCGCCTTTAGCAGATCTGCTGCAGAAGTACCCGGAAAGTCGCGTCCTTTCACCTTAATTTTATACGGCTTGTCCAGCGAATCTTCGAACGATACATCGATTGACGATTCGCTCTCGTATTCATTTTCTAGTTTTCTCTTCTTATGCTTTTTGTGCTTATGCCTTTTATGTTTTTTCGGCGGCGGTGTGTCTACAAATTATCATTTTTATTAATTCTTTGAGCGATTGGTAATGTTAACAAAACAAAGGTTAGATTATTTACCAATTACGATTTCATCCTCTGTGGTGCTCTGTTCACGCTGTCTGCGAACCATTTTTGGTTAATTTATTTATATTTCTAGTTTATTTTCGACAGTTCTATTAGTGAGCCCTTCAGAGCATTTTCTATTTTGTTGAATTAATGAATTTGCGTATTCGGAATTATACAAAACCACAAACAAACTAACAAAACGTTCATCTCATATTTCTGTCAGTGCTGTCAGTCAGATGGTATGTTGGCAGAACTGCCGAGCTGTCAAATTAAAAATGACATAATGATAGGTACACACGCAACCAGTGACTCGAGCTGGTGATTTCAAAATCTCTCCACATACAGGTCTTCTCCACAGACAGCATATTTGTCGCTATCGATTTCAAAATCTCTGTGTGACGCTGTGACGTGCGATTTTGACTACTAAGTACAGACGAGCGATTGCAGTTGCCTCTGTTGTCGACACTAGTCGATCGTGTCTATGCACACTAAAGTCACTATGTGTGCATACCTAGCTAGCATTCTAAGGATTTATGAAAATTCATTCCCTTGGCTTTAATAAATAGGAGATAAAAGTTTGTGTAGAATAACTTTTGTCGGTTGGAAATGCAAGGGCGAGCGAAGTGTGGTCGATTTTTTTGCGACCTTTTTGTATAGGATGCATTTATTATTCTTACAGAAATAGGCATTACTTTGTCAAGGATATAAGCACTTTTTTGCACTCTTGGACAGCTTACATTTTCTTTTGAACATTCATACAGAAATAAGCGTTACTTTATCGTAAGGTATTTTATACCATCTTCTTCATTTATGTTCCGATGATATTATAGGTACTTCAGTAAAAAGAGGATATTTTTTATAACTATTCGATACAATCATATAAAACAAGGTCACTTTTGCTCTTCTAAATTACGCAATGGATTTTGATGTGGTTTTCAACATCATTTAAGGTAGGTGTGGTTTTCATCAGGTAAGGTACAGACGCCAGCACATCAAGCTACTACAATCTGTCAAACTTTAATAGATATTTTATTTATTCCGGAAGGTTTATGTGTAAAATACTCAATGGCTAACTTAGACAAAGACAAAAAGAACCAAAGAGAAACCTCGAAGAAACAGAAAGAAACCTCGATGTTCTGACATGTCGCCACATGCGTAGGTATTAGTAGATTGCACCCGTGCGAAGCAGCGCGGATCGCTAGTTTTAATTAAATTTGGCTAATGACGGGAAAATGATATTAAATATTTATTGAATATAATAATAATGATAAAGTTTATTCATCAAAAAGTAAAAATACAATGTGACGGATTCGGTGAGCCACAAACTAAGTGTCGCTTGTATCTTGTGGCTCTGGAGTGCAACTTTACAAAATTTAAATTAAAAATTGAAATATTTTAAAGTACAGACGCCAGCACATCAAGCTACCCGAAACTGTCAAAATTTTCCCAATCAACCTTAAGCTTCGGCGATAAAGTTGAAAATCTATTAAAGTTTGACAGATTGTTGTAGCTTGATGTGCTGGCGTCTGTACCTATCTACCACGTTGTAATGTAGGTACTAAAGAACTTTAATACAATACAAAATGATTTATAACAATAGTACTGTTAAATTTTTGATTAATTAACGAATAGAGCATGTTTATTTATCTACCGCGAATTATTTTAATATTGACGTCTACTCAGTTCGTTGGCATCCACATCAGCACCCTAATTGCGTAACACACTATTACCTACTCTCAATTTGAATCATTTTGAAGCATATTCCTAATCCATTGCTCCATATGTTCGACAAAAGTGTCTGCTCAACAACGTAAATAACGCAATGAATGTTGTTGAACTGTCAAAATGAAACCCATTACTACTGATAGCGTGTTACGCAATTACCCTGCTGTCTTGTCTAGGTAGGGCTGCTCCATCCTCGATGCAGTTTATAAAGTTATATCATTTAGCATGATCTGCCGGTCGATTCTGGAAAAATCTCACCGTGATAACTAAGGTGAAGTGAGCTTAGAGTGAGCTGTGAGTCTTGCTGATGCTAGGGATTGACACTATTGATGACTCACTTCACGCTCACTTCAACTTTGTTTTTACGGTGAGATATTTACAGAATATACAGCGTGTAACGGAAGGGGGGTATCAACCCTGAAGGAGGTGAATGTGCTCATGAAACTCAACAACTTTCCCCAAAGAACATAGGTCGAAATATGAAAAAAAAATTTGGCCCTCCCATAGTAAATCAATCAGCTGGTAGTCAGTTTTGTAAGGGAGGGCCAATTTTTTTTTTCATATTTCGACCTATGTTCTTTGGGGAAAGTTGTTGAGTTTCATGAGCACATTCACCTCCTTCAGGGTTGATATCCCCTTTCCGTTACACGCTGTATAGGCTGGTAGTACATAAAATCACAAATCACATCATAATTATTATACCTACTTACCTACTATTATTACATTTAAAGTTCAAATAACTAATCATTTGCAAAACGCAAACGATTAGTTATTTGAACTTTATACTTTAAGTCTTTATTATTTTCTGCAACAGCGTGCTAATGGTCGGGTTTACTTTACACAGAGCGTGTCGACTATAACGTCGGACGTCGAGATACGTCCGGAGCGTAGTTCAAACTAAAGTGGTATGGTGCATTAGGTTCACAGCTTCCTTATATCTGAGATTGAGATTACGCTTTATAGCACTAATGGTGCAATGGACTAAGAAGTTCTCTAAGCTTTTATTGCCTGGAGGTGTTAAGGTTACAAAATCATAGGTGAGAAAGCACAGTGTACAAATGAAGTGTTATGTAGTAGTTTAAACTCTATATACCTACTTAAACTTCTCCGCATTCTTCTTCTTGTCGTATCGACGGTATCGTATCTTTATTATACTGTTTGGGCACGGGATTTGGCAACGTTTATTGCGGCTTCAGAGGTGTTGTTCAGATCGTCAAGGATGCCGGTGAACGGACATTTGGGATAACCCAGCAGATAGGATAAAGAAAGTTAGACCTGGGGGTAAATTGTGAGGTAGGTACCAATTACTAGTCGTAATTGGTACCTACCTCACAATTTTAAAGCATAATGTTTATTTATAGTTACACACAATCCGTGAATTTATGTGATTGATTTTCTCGAATACGAAACGAACCAATTTCTATATAGTAGATAGGTAAATTTATGTATAGGTAGCTATCCGCACTATGTCAGGTTTTCCAGTAAACTTCAAAGTACAGACGCCAGCACATCAAGCTACTACAATCTGTCAGATTTCTTTAATAGATTTTCAACTTCAGCGCTAAAGCATAAGGTTCAAAGTTGATTGGAAAAATCTGACAGTTTCGGGTAGCTTGATGTGCTGGCGTCTGTACAACATTTCACTAACTTTCGCGGTAGACAATGGTGCCGATTCTGTTGTTCACAATCTAAACTAAAAAGTTCAGTGTATCTTTTTCTTTCTATTTCATTAAGAGGGTTCATCCCTTAGAGCCATGTTGGAGATTCAAAATTGATGATTTCCGACGGACAATAAAACCATAATGTGTTTAATTTATAGATGAGATATTGACGTCATATTATTGAGAATTTTATAATCTAGTGCATGGCTGAAAAACATTTTCAATTTTTTGTACAGTTTTCTCATCAGAACCGTTTTTATGCAAGCCTTTTTTCAAACTACAAACTACAAACCACCTGCAGTTCCCACTAAAACATGAATAGAAAAAACTTGACAGAACGGAGTTGGACAACTCGAAAATGTCCCGTCCATGATCCAGCATTGTGCATTATTCATACGCTTAACATTAGCTTTAGTACCAAAAATGACAACACTTTCATTGTTACATGTAGGTATATTGACCAAGCAAAAATTGCTTTCCATTACTTTTAGCGAGATATTGTGGTACATGAAATTCGTTGATTGTTTGCGGTATCTTAGGAAGTCCTTTATTTCTAACACGCTGCACAATCATTCGGCAAGCCGATTTATTCGGCAATTGAGGCGCATTTATGGTAGCTACGTCTTTTAAACAATGATTTACAATTTGTGACGGACTGTCCATAGATTCCTTCGCACTAGTTCTCAATTTGTTTTTAAAATTCATATCAATGATTTTTTCAGGCTCTGGTAAATGTGCATGATCACAATTTTGACTAACAAATGTATGTTCATAACAATCAAATAAAGTTATTACACTTACACCACAACCACTTGTTTGTTTTTTTGTACACCGCCAATAATACTTGTTATCATATTTTTTATTTAAGTGATATGAAAATCCATTCACTACTAGCACATGTCCTCCGCGTTTAGATTTAACTAAATTGCACTTATTCATTTTTAATTAAACAAAACACGAGCGAGAAACATTTCATGTAACGAGGTCTGTCGTCACAAATTTCGCAACTACCCACACAAATAAATAAATACTACCATAGATATTTGTTGTTTTGTTACATGTAACTATTGCAAGTTTATTCAATACTCGTTTAATCTCAGTACCATTGTTAATGAGTGCATTATGCGTTATTTAGGGACTTATCTTTAATACGGAAGCTCCCGGTATTTATTTATTCATCTATGCTGATAAAATTAAACATGGGACTCGAGTATTGTTTAGCTGCATTGCACATAATTATAAAAAATAATAGCTAGCGTAAACTGAATGCTATCGGCGAAAGATTCGTTCGTTTAACCAATCGTCGTTGAAGAGTGTTTTCGGTGAACCGTTACATCGGCGAAGGATTCATTCGGACTACCAACCGTCGATGAATAATATTTTCGGCGAAACGTTTCATCGGCCAATTATTTTTTCGTTCAACTAACCGTCGGAGTAGAGTGTTATCGGAAAACCGTCCTTTCGGTAAGCGATATTTCGGAATACCATGCTCTTTATGTTCTAAAACATGGTTCAAATATTTTTTTAATAACTTATATGTTTATTTTACTATGAATTATTTAGTATAGGTATATATGTACGCGCCAAAAGACGCCATTGTTGAAACGTATGATGTTCAACAATGGCGTCTTTTGGCGCGTTGCACGCTCCTCCAATCAGGGGGGTGAAACTTAGCTAGTTAGTTTCTTAACTGAGAAGGAACAATGTACAGACGCCAGCACATCAAGCTACTACAATCTGTCAAATTTCTTTAATAGATTTACAACTTTATCGCTAAAGCATACGGTTAAAAGTTGATTTGGAAATTTTATAGTTTCGGGTAGATTGATGTGCTGGCGTCTGTACCTATTAGGTTGTCTCATAAATTATTGCCAGTTAAAAAACAAAATATTATTAATATTTTTTTATCAATAAAAATACATTTAATAAATTATATAGTCTCCCTCGTTATCTACAACAGTCAGCCATCTACTGGGCAAAATTTGAATACCCTTCTCCCTAAATGAGGCAGGCTGGGACTCGAAAAAATATTGAAGTTCAATTTTAATACTTCCAGATTTTCCGAATTTTTTTCCTAGTAAATGAAATTTAAGAGCTCGAAATAAATGAAAGTCCGAAGGCGCAAGATCCGGGCTATACGGTGGATGTGGAACAGTCAGCCATCCTAGCTCCTCCAGCTGTTTATGTGTTAACTTGGCGCAATGAGGTCGTGCGTTGTCATGCAAAAGTTGGACTCCAAGTCGTTTTGGCCGCTTAATTTTTAACATCTCTGCTAGTTTGTGAAGCTGCTGCATATACAGATTGGCGTTAATAGTATGATGAGATTCGAGGAGTTCCCAGAAAATCATTCCTTGCCAATCCCAGAAAACAGACAACATAATCTTACGACCGTGTTCATTAAGTTTAGGCTGGGCTGGTGGGTTTTCCCCGCGAGGAATCCAATAGGCATGACGCGTGTTAGTTTCATTATGTATCCAGCTCTCGTTACATGTATCTAATAATGTCCTTGAGAAAGTCTCGTCTGTGCGGACGAAGTTACAAACTTTGACAAATGGCCACACGAACGGCCCGGTCATGGTCCGTTAACCCATGAGGTGTCCAACGTGACATCACTTTGCGATATCCCATCGATTTGAGATAACGATCTCAATTATAGTCGCGTGGGATTGTCCAAGCGCCTTCTCTAAATCGCGCGTACTATAGTCTGGATGTAGCTCAAGTTCGTGACGCAAAGCATCTTCATCGAAGCTGGTTGGTCGGCCTGGGCGAGGTTGATCTTCGCAGCTTATATCACCGGTGTCGAAACGCTTGTACCAGAAACGAACAGTCCGATCGCTAGTAGTACCCGGTCCAAATGCAGTGTTAATCTTTTTTAGCCGTTTCTGTTGAAGAGACTTTAAGTCGATGCTCATTACCATAATAGCTCGCAGTTGACGCTGATCCATTTTCACTAAAGACTAATTATTGCGTTGCGTCCGCGTCTATTTATACTCTCACCATAAAAGATACTCATCCTAAGTAGAAAGATCTAGAACTTTCTTGAATTCGTTTTAGTTTAAATACGAGAAAATTCGAGCAAAATAAAATATGGCAAGAACTTATGAGACAACCTAATATATACCTACTGAAAATTATTGTACTGTATGTGGTGGCCATCATGGGAGTGGTGCTGCCATCTATGCATATAACTACAGTGCGCCGCCATTATAACCCCACTTTGTTGTGATTCATGCTATAATATTGGTGTTCCGTATCAGACAAATAAGACAAACGAATCACATTGAGTTAGACCCCCGAAGAACAGACGCCAACACATCAAGATACCACAATCTGTCATTAATAGATTTTCAAATTTATCGCTAAAGCAAAGGTTCAAAGTTGATTGGGAAATTTTGACAGTTTCGGGTAGCTTGATGTGCTGGCGTCTGTAACTAAACCAGCTAATAATATTGTAATTTTATATCAGCGCGTGATTGTGAAACACGGTTGGTGAATTGGTGATGCCTAATACACTACTGCGACGACGAATCATTTAGCTTTTAAAAAATAGTAATAAAGAAATATGTCCTACAAAAATATTGTAATTAATTAAAAAGATTGAAAAACAAAGCTGCTTCTCTTCAGTAGATATTAATTTACATTGCAATTCTAGTATTTACAGTTCTTCAAGCATTCTGTTCTTCCAATATCTCTTGGGTCGTGTTCGAGATGTCTACTTCGTGTTCACAAATGAAGAAGCTCCTCATAGCACAATCGATGTGAGTCAGACGTCCGGTGTAGAACATTGAGCCGCACTGCTCACTCTCGTCTACTTCAGGTTGGTATTTGCCCCACCATGCGTTGGCATCACTCAATGGTGTCCCTAGTAAACCAAATCAACATTTGAAGTAGGTAATTATCGAAAACACAAGTCAACGTTTTTCTTGCATCCTTATTACATGATTAGATCAAGACAAAGATTTGTCTGAGTGAAAACATACTTCCATAAGTACCTACAAGTCTTTGTCACAAGTCAGGCTCAGAAAGGCCTAACTTTCGCAAGAATAGGGATAATTTAGAATAGGCAAAGGGAAGTTACCTACTTATATGAACTGCCGTGCGATTCTGTAACCATCTCACCCTGAAAGCTTGGATGAAGTGAGCGTGGAGTGAGCTGTCATTCGCTAGGGATTAACACTATTAAGTGGTCACTTCACTTATGATTTCACGGTGAGATTTTTACAGAATTTTACAGGCTGCAAAGAAAATAGCTAAATTGGTGCATATTTTTGTGCCTACTTGATTTTATGTTTAGATAGTAAGACGGAAACTTCTTACCTCTAACTGTCTGCCAGCCCTCGTACAGTCTGTTATGGAAGCCCAGATGAAATATTCCTCTAAGGTAGTTCCCTCTGACTCTTTGTTTCGATGCGGATTCCGTTAAAGTCGCAAGGTAATCTCCTTCCATCCGATTGTTGACCATAGCCAAGTAGGTCTGTTCCGCACGACACACGGCGTGTGCCTCCATCCAGTTCAATGGTGTGGTGTGCAGTTTGTAACATTTTCCAATATCGTTATTCAAAGTGTAATCTGTAAAAAAAGAAATTGTCCGGGGTCAATATTTTTTTTTTACCTAAAGCCTTTCCGTAGAATTATTTTATTTTTATTTTTAGTGTATGTTGTCTCCTGCTGGGCAAATGCCTCGCTTTCTTAGTGTGGAACAATCCTGTACTTAGAGGACTGTTGTGCCTACTTAGGCAACAAACTTATCCCGCCATCTTCTGGTCTACCTCGATGTTGAAGAATGTAGGAATGTAACTACTGGATAAATAACAAAATGCAATAGGTCATCTACAATTTAGTTAAATGCCTGCTATTTCTCGCCTACCGGAACATTTTACCGATAAATATTTTACTACAGAAACTTACCTAAATTAGGAATATCGCATTGTTGGTTCCACTCTAGAGACTGGAGACTCTTCTTGCAAATGAAGTGAAGCTTAGAGTCACAATAGCCATCATCCATGTCGCCAGCCAGGAATAAGACAGCACAATCCTGTTTACTGTAATAATCGTCCGGTTGTCCTGGCTGCCAGTTGTAGTACACCTCAGACATGGCCTTCCCTAGAAAAATTAAATGTAAAATTATAGAAAAAAAAGACATTGGTTTTAGGTTCAGGTGTACACTGGTGTAGGTAGGGTTGCCAACCATGCATACTTTTAAAACAATGTTTGTACAGACGCCAGCACATCAAGCTACCCGAAACTGTCAAATTTTCCGAATCAACTTTGAATTTTATGTTTTAGCGATAAAGTTGAAAATCTATTAAAGAAATTTGACAGATTGTAGTAGTTTGATGTGCTGGCGTCTGTACTTTATCGTGAACAGCCTACATATAATGTTCCCATTGCTGGGACACAGGCCTCCTGTCGATGAAAAGCAATGGGCCGTAATCCACCAAGCGGGCCCAGTGCGGGTTAGTAGATGCCACATGTCTTCATATTTTTGGTTCTAGGACATGTCGGTTGCCTAACGATGTTTTCCTCCACCGTTCTGAGAGCAATAGTGATTAAATAATTTACACAAAGTAAAGAGTCTGTCTAGGTTCGAACCTATGACCTACAACTCGTAAGTCGGGGCCGTTACCATTGGGACACTACTGCTCTCTGTACCTAATTAGAAGTACCTAATTAGGTAGTAGTTTAGGTACTGTTTAATGAAAATAAATGACCTAGTCGAAAATACAATATTCTTAAAAATTAAAATTGGCATTCACTCACACGTTACCCGACTAGGAGAAGCCAAAGTAGGGATATGATTTTATCAGGTTTTGTATGTATTCTCAATAACAGCCGCACGGGTCGATCGATCAGGTAAAGCTGCGGTTGGTCCGTGGATGTGTGACCATCTTCACATACCAAGACCCCTCCGTACCTCGGAAAGCACGTCAAGCCGTTGATCCCGGGCGGCGGTCATTCGTGGATCTTTGACAGTCGTTACGGGCAGTCAGAAGCCCGAAAGTCTGACAACCAGTCTTACCAAGGCGTATCGTATTACCCAGCAATTGGGTTGTGGAGGTCAGATAGGCAGTCGCTCCATGTAAAATACTGAATATGAGATTTTTACAGAATTGACCGGCTGGAATTATATGCATACCGTCGATGGTCTCAAATAGTCCTTCAACCAATATGTCTGACATCCCCATAAATACCAGACTTATTTGAGGCCAGGTAGTGTTCCAAAACGCAGTCACAGCTTGAGCCTCATCGTCGTTGTCTGGGTAGAACAAACTGGCTCCTTCCAGAGCGCAGACTCGCTTCGCCGCAGCCCAAGTTTGTGTTGTCGTGTGCATCTTGTAGAAACCCTCTGATGCTTCTATGTAAGTGTAGTCCTTCCGGAAAAACTTTTTATCTCTTTGTCCATCTACGAAAAAGAAAATAGTCACATCACAGCATATTGGATCTTTTAATGTTTACTGATTGTCCACGCTTATTGAGTTTTAATAAATATACAAAACAGCGTTTACGATTGTACTGTACTCACGCGAGAAATCCGTTAAAAAGTACACAGCAAAAAAGACAAACAAAGTTTTAGAAAACATTGTTGTAACTACACGACATGCGTCTTAACACGCAACAAGTACGACAATATTGTTATGTGAACGCTATCAAAGAAGTGAATATTTATTATCTACATCTACACTAATATTATAAACAGGAAAGATTTGTATTTTTGTATGTATGTATGTATGTTTGTAACGAATAAACTCAAAAACTAGTACCTAGACCGATTTCAAAAAATTTTTCACCATTAGAATTCTGCATTATCCTTGAGTAACATAAGTTATATTTATTACTAGAAAAAAATAGGGGTCGCTACTAAAACTTCAATAATTTAACCCAAGGTGTAAAAAAAAATGCCATAAAATGTCTTTCATCTCATGCACTGCGGAAACTATTGATGATAGAACAAAAAAAAAGTTCTACAATATTAAAGAACATATCAATATCTACAAAAAACTTTGCGATACCATATGTCAACTATTGTAGTTATATCACTATAACTACTTATTTACATATTAAAACTTGATAGAAATGCCGACCAAAATCAGACCATGTATCCATACCTTTGTATTAATCCTTATCCAAACAAATTATTCAAGACTGTTTCAATCCCTGTAGATTACTTTTTGAATTATTAAAATCGGTCATTCCATTCAAAATATATTACGAATTTAAAAATGTCAATCTACACAAAAGTGGCCGGTGTGGCCCCACTCCGCCCAGCGGGCAATATACAGTGTGTCCGGACATGGACTAGCGATATTCTAAATACTTAAATATAAGCTATTTTAAAGTACAATTACACTATAGGCTTAGGTCCAATATACTTCCCCGCTATGTGGCAGCCATTTTGTTTTTTTTGTTGAAGTATGCTCTATGCGAGTACAAAAAAAATCATATATCTCAAAGTTTTAGTCACACTGAGATAAAAATAGGCTTATTCGAAAGGCAATAATATTGTCTACCGTCTGCACTACAAAGCAATATGTTCACAATTCCATAACTTTTGAAAAAAAATGTGAAAGTCGAAAAAAAAAACAAAAAATTATGCAATTCAACCAATAATTGTTAATTACTACAAAAACAACCCCGAGAGCTTTTTTATTTTTTATACTAGATCGACAGTTTTTGAGCTAAGCTACAATACAACATAAAATTCACAACTGTATGTCTAATACTTTAAGAGTTATTGTTGTATGAACATAGCGTATGCGCAAGCACAAAAGGCCTTTGTCGGAACCCTAAACAGGAAATCATTAAAAAAACATAACATTCATATTGAATTTTATTTAATGTTTTTTCCAATATTAAATGAAGATTAAAATATCTAAAGCAGTTGCTCAAAGTGGCCACCTCCAGCTTGTAGACACACTACGGCTCTCTGTGCCACCTGGGTTGATGAGCGCCTAATTAAATCCAAATCGGATCTAATTTCTTCGGCGGCTGCCATAATTTTTGCGACGAGTTCTTCCCTGGTATTTGGAACTGTAGCGTATACTTTTTGTTTCATATGACCCCACAAAAAATAATCCAAGGGTGTCAAATCGGGTGAGCGAGGCGGCCACGCTACTACACCACCACGACCGATCCACGGCTGTAGATTATTATTTAAATATTCTCTCACTGCTCGAGAAAAATGCGCGGGTGCACCATCGAGCTGGAACCACATACGCCGACGGTATGATAGAGGTAGGTCCATGAGGCTGTCCGCAAACTGTGTCTGTAAGAATTCTAAAAATCTAGCGCCGTTTAATGTAGGTGGCAATTCCAATGGCCCTATCAGCCTATCGTTGATTATGCCGGCCCACACATTTACTGAGAATTCATGTTGAAATGAGCTTGGGCGCACCGCCCTTGGATTTGCGGAGCACCAGAGATGGTCGTTTCTGTGGTTTGTAATCCCAGCTCTTGTAAATTTGGCTTCATCAGTCCACAGTATTCTTTGTAAAAAATTACGGTTCTGTCTCAAATTTCTATTTATCCACGAACAAAACACAGATCTCGCAGCAAAATCTGGTTCGATCACGTCTTGAACCCGTCGAAAATGATAAGGGTGTAACCCTTCTCTTTTCAAAATTCTCCATACATGCCACTTAGACATTCGAAGTTGCACTGAAATCCGTCTAACGCTTAGTCTAGGATCATTGGTTATTAGTCTAAGCACTTCTTCTTCATCTTCGGGCGATACCAAGCGATTGCGTTCATTAACAGCTCTTTGAATACCTCTTTCCGCTAATCTTGAATGCACGTCGATAAAAGTTTGGCGACTCGGTGTAGGCCTGTTAGGGTACCTTCGTCGATATTCTTGTACAGCCAAATTTGCACTTCCATTGCAAAAGCCATACACAAAGTGTATGTCAGCAATATGTTGCGATGAATATTGACGCTGTGCCATACTTTATCACACTTTTAAATACAAAACACTAACGCAGCACGTAAACAGCACGGACGGTAAGTGAAAGTAGCGATAGCGATCACAACGCAGGGCGAGGGACAACTAAACTAACCCAACTAATAATTTGTCCTTAAAACTGATTTTGTTTCAGGTAGTGGACTAATACGTTCTATCTCGCTTACTCACGGTAGTAACAAACAGTATTTCTCGCCTGCTCTCAGATGGAATACAGTGAATGCCATAAATGACACTCTGGCGGTTAACAAAGACGTTTTGTGCTTGCGCATACGCTATGTTCAAACAACAATAACTCTTAAAGTATTAAACATACAGTTGTGAATTTTATGTTGCATTGTAGCGTAGCTCAAAAACTGTCGATCTAGTATAAAAAATAAAAAAGTTCTCGGGGTTGTTTTTGTAGTAATTAACCATTATTGGTTGAATTGCATAATTTTTTGATTTTTTTTTCGACTTTCACATTTTTTTTCAAAAGTTATGGAATTGTGAACACATTGCTTTGTAATGCAGACGGTAGACAATATTATTGCCTTCCGAATAAGCCTATTTTTATCTCAGTATGACTAAAACTTTGAGATATATGATTTTTTTTGTACTCGCATAGAGCATATTTCAACAAAAAAAACAAAATGGCTGCCACATAGCGGGGAAGTGTATTGGACCCAAGCCTATAGTGTAATAGTACTTTAAAATAGCTTATATTTAAGTATTTAGAATATCGCTAGTCCATGTCCGGACACACTGTATAATACGTTTGTTAATTCTTTACGCAAAACCTAATGAACCGATTGCGATGAAACTTGATAGGTACATAGCTGTTACTTAAAGCTCTTACTTTTTATCCCCATATTCCCACGGAATCGAAACTTACGCGGGTGAAACCGCGAGGTGCAGCTAGTTTAATATAAATTTAGATCGTCCTCCGAAGCTATCTTCGGAATTACTGTTATTATCTTTCTGTCAAGTGTTGTGAGGTACGTTGTGTACAAAATAATGAGAATTTACTTATCCACTTGACCCAAGTTGACTTCCAGTATCAAGTAATGATTATATGCTAACTAGAATTCAGTCAACTCGCTGAGATAGGTCCCGAGAAAATTAATTATATTATCATTCTATACAATACGGACAAACTGAAAGATATATCTCCTCATATACAGGGTGTAACGGAAAGGGGGTATCAACCCTGAAGGAGGTGAATGTGCTCATGAAATTCAACAACTTTCCCCAAAGAACATAGGTCGAAATATGAAAAAAAAATTTGGCCCTCCCATAGTAAATCAATCAGCTGGTAGTCAGTTTTGTAAGGGAGGGCCAAATTTTTTTTTCATATTTCGACTTATGTTCTTTGGGGAAAGTGGTTGAGTTTCATGAGCACATTCACCTCCTTCAGGGTTGATACCCCCTTTCCGTTACACCCTGTATAGGGTCAAATTAAACAAACTAGCGAAACTCCGCAGATTCGATATCCAAACAAGCTAAAACAAAAAAGAAAGTAATATAACGAAGTTTTTTTTGAGGTCATCAACCGCCGATAGTGAGTAGTCACTTATTAAAACAGCAGTTTAAAAATCAGCTTTTTTTGTGTGAAGTTCACAGAAGTGGTAGGCGTATGGATATCTCAAAACATATTTTATGTACTCACACTTCGAAAACACTGCAAGCGGGCGTTGACCCCAAAAAAAATCATCAAAACTTTTATTTTTTCGTGTTTAGATATCGATACCTATCACGTCTGCGGAGTTTCACTAGAATAGAATAGAATAGAATAGAATACTCTTTATTATGTACACCATATAGATTACAGATATAAATATAGAAATTTTACAAAGGGTGACACAATGGGCGGTCTTATCGCTAAGCTAAGCTAACTAATTTAATTTGACCCTGTATATCTATCTATTAGATAGATGGATGAGTATAAATATATGTATATGTATACGAGGGTAATATAAACAATAGACATCGCACATTACGGTACATTAAATTTTATGCCGTTTCATTTCACTTCGCTTTCCACTTCAATTAACCAGGTGACCCGAGGGATGTTATGTGTTTGCGATTACGTGGTCCACTGTACAGTATATTGAGGTCGAAGATTCTAGTAGTATGTACACTGTTTTAGTATGCCTATTGCCTACCTATAGTTACTCCTAAAGGAATCCGCTGGATACGAGAGGCACAGAATCGGTCTAACAAGGGGAGTATCAGACATGGGAATCACAGATTTCCATCACTTTTATATATAATATATTGTAGGGGAGGCTCCCCTCAATAGTTTAGCAAAATGGCAAAATGCAACTTTCTTTTATTATCGAGATATTTCAAGTTAAAATTGCATGCGTAACTTAAGTATTAGGTCATCCCACTTCCAGTGTCATATTTTTTATTATTATTATTTTACAAAAACTGACTATTATACTATATAACCTTGTGACACTAATCAATAATCTCCACCACTATTAATCACTCGCTCCCAGACTGCTGGCAAATCTTGAACACCATTTAAAGTACCACTTTCATTTAATTCATCAATAATGCTCTTTAGTTTAATATCTAACTCCTTTTTGCTATTGTATCGAGTACCCGACAATTTCCTCTTCACATGGCCAAAACAATTGAAATCACAAGGATTCATATCCGGGGAATATGGCGGCTGAATAATTTCAATCCATCCTTTATCTTCAATTAAATTCTGAACTATTTTTGATTTGTGCGGTCTGGCGTTATCATGTAAAATTAAAGGACTCGTTATATGATGTTCGTCTGCCCAAATAGGAATATTTTCTTCTAAAAATGACTTATATCGCTCTCCAGTCATAGTTGTATTTTCATCATAAGTTCTCCAAAAAGCAATGCTTCTGACATCCATAGCTACTATTAGTAGTATTTTTCGTTCATATAGCTCTGCACGTGGTAAATGTTCAGCTGAAGTGCCCGGTTCCACCCAACATCGTGACTGATGTCTTTGACGAGGAGTATAAAATTCGACCCAAGTTTCATCAAGGCATATGAATCTATTAAGTATATTTTTCTTACGGCGATACCACGATAAATGGCTACGCGCAGTTTCATAACGAAACTCCTTCTGATCCGTGTTCAGAGTGTGGGACACCCACACTGCACTTTTATTGACCAGACATAAATCTTCCGTCAGTACTCTATGTATAGTGGAATGAGGAATGTTAAGTTGAGTGGAGAGATCACTGACACTGACCCTACGTGACTGACGAAGTCCTTGATTTTATCCCTTGCTTCTAATCTAGTCGATGATAATGATCGAGGTGCTCGCGGCTCATCTTCAGCTGTGGTTCTTCCTTGTTTGTACATTTCAAGCCATCGCTGTACGGTTCTTTTATTTAAGGCGTTACGACCAACACACTTTACCAGTAAGTCGTGCGCAACTCCTCCAGAGTAGTTGAGTAAAGCACAAAACTTTAGAAATATACGTTGCTCCACTACATTAATAGATTTTTTTAAATATTCCATTTTAAATCAATGCACGTCTTGACAATACAACACACCAAATTAAACTAACATGATTGTACAAGACAACACATGTATTAACTATTGCATACCATTGCGCAATACATAAATATTGGAAATAAAAAATATGACACTGGAAGTGGGATGAGCTAATATAAGAAACGTTTATGCCGCATGCAACAATGGGTTAGTGGCGTAGCGGCAACGCTCTTGCTTACTGAGCGACGGGTCGGCTGTTCAAGTCACGGTCGAGTTATTTTTTTTTATTACCATTTTTTTATTTGTAACCCATTGTTGCAAGCGGCATAAACGTTTCTTATACTTAAGTTACGCATTCAACTTTAACATGAAATATCTCGATAGTAAGACAGTTGCATTTTGCCATTTTTCTAAAGTATGGAGGGGACCCTCCCCTACAATATATACAAAAGTGATGGAAATCTGTGATTCCCATGTCTGATACTCCCCTTGTAAGTGGCGGTGCTTGCTGGAGGCTTACGTCCAGCAGTGGACATTTTTTTCGACCGAAAGGATGATGATGATAATTAATATAGTTTGAAATCAAATTTAATTTTGAATATCGAGTCAGTGTTGCAAGCCTATCGGTGGTTTATCGGATGCATTTCGGTACCGAGGAAGCGCTGGAATTACCCAATTTAATTCCCCGAAGTTCATTCCATCATCGCACGACCAGACGTGCAGCGATGCGCCTCTTTGATTTGTTGGATATTTTGAAGCGTTTATACATTTATTGTGCTTACTGGAGGGTCGAAACACAACTGAAGGAATTTAGTTGCCGATCTTACGTCATCTAACGCCGCTGGTACTCATAATTGCATAAAAACGTCTCTCACAGTACTCTCCTCGCTTTCGTCATCTCTGCCCATTTTTTACGGACCTTATTAGACGGGGCTTAAAGTAGACCACTGGTCGTTTGTTTTCTCCAGCTCGTCTTGTCATCTTCTACGGGGTCTGCCGTGATGCCTTCTGGCTGTGACAGGACTTCACGTAGTGGTTATTTTGGCCCACAGCTCATTGGGTGTACGGCAGACGTGGCCAGCCCAGTTATTATTGAGTATGCTTATTTTTTGTAAAGCTAGGCCTTAAGTACTGTGACGCCGGTAGTCTAATGGTTATTAATAGTTCCCAAGAGTTCATTAGAGTTTGCCTGTAACGCTTGATCGATATTGTACAGACGCCAGCACTTCAAGCTACCCAAAACTGTCAAATTTTCCCAATCAACTTTGAACCGTATGCGTTAGCGATAAAGTTGAAAATCTATTAAAGAAATTTGACAGATTGTAGCAGCTTGATGTGCTGGCGTCTGTACACTACACACGATGCTGTTTGGTTTTATTGAAAACACTTCTTAAGAGTTGCAGATGTTACAATGTTTTTTTTTATGTTAGTTTTTTTTACTTAATTTTTCTATGGCATAATCTTAGAATGATTTGACAGTATATGCCATTCTAATTTCATTAGTGGTACAGTGGAAACTCGACTAACCGGACTAATTATTGTGGTTAGGGGTTCGGATAGTTGAAAATCCGGATACTCAATACTCAATACTCAATATTTTATTGCATTCCATATGTATTACAAAGGTGACATACAAGGTAATAGTATCAATATGGACCCTGTCGGGCACAGCAAGATTAGGAGAGAGGAAGAGGGCTACGCAACAATTCAAGGAATTAGACTAAATTATTTGTACGTGTTCAGTTGAATGGTATAATTATGTGTGTATATTATATTTTTCGGTCTATGTCTAGGTATGGGCGTAAGATATTAGTTACTTTAGTTTTGTATATTACATTAGATCTATGTTGGTAATTCTGATTATTTATTTTTTATTATTATTATGTTCATTATATTATTAATAATTATGAATTATATTTATATATCATGTTAAGGGTATTGTTATTTATATTTGATTATTTTTATTGCATATTATATTATATATGTATTATATTTTGTTACATTTGGTGGACCAAAGGGAGGATCATCTAATTTGCGATCGATTTGTCATCTAAAAACTCCTTTACTGAGTAGTATGACTTTTTTTCCAAAAATTGTTTCAGTTTATTAATAAATATATTTGTTTTGCTTACTTCTCTAATCTCATGAGGCAGTTTATTGTATAGTTTTATTGACATGATTAAAGGGCTAGTTGAGTGCATTTTGAGACGGGATTGAGGTTTATTTATTTTGTTTTTGTTGTGTCGAAAAGTGTATCTTGTCTGTGTTTCTTCACAGGTTGTGTAAAAGTGTGGGTGTGTTCTGACAAATTTACATAATTCCAAAATATATAAACATGGAAGTGTGAGTATTTTGTGTTTTTGGAAGTGTGGTTTGCAACTATCTGTTTGTTCTATGTTGGTTATTATTCGAATTAATTTCTTTTGCAAAAAAAATATTGTTTGAGAGTCTGTACTGTTACCCCACAGCATGACCCCATAGCTGAGCCATGCCTGGGCATATGCGTAGTATGTAACAAGTGCAGTTTTCAAGTTGGTTGTTTTTTTAATCTCACGTAAAGCATACGAGAATTTAGATAATTTTGCCCTTATTTTCTGAATATGGGATTTCCAATTTATGTGGGTATCTATAGATAGACCGAGGAGAGTGAATTCATTTACTTGTTCGAGTTTTGTATTATTGAAGGTAAAATTTAGGTTTAAAGGGGATTTTTGGTGAGGATGAAAGGTAATTAATTTTGTTTTGGTATAGTTTATTTCTAGGTTATGGTTATCCATCCAGTTTGCAGCTGTAGAAAGAAGGGCGTTTAATTCGGCGTTTATATTGTTTTCGTTTTGGCATGAGGTCAGTAGAGAGATGTCGTCCGCAAACAGAACACATGGTCCATTTATAACTTTAGGCAGGTCATTTATGTAGATAAGGAACAGCAAGCAGCCTATTACACTCCCTTGGGGAATTGAAGCGTTCACTGCTTTACTGTCCGATCTCGTTTTAATAATTTCGTGTGTGTTCTTATCGAAATGTTCAATTTCTACTAGTTAATTGAATGTATGATAATTGTAGGATAATTGAATGTATGAAGAAAAGCGGGTTTTGTGCATATGTAGTACGAGTACATACATAATGTTGTGTTTATTAAAACGAACAAATACATATCAACGAAAATGAATGTTTATTAAGAAATTATTAAGAGATACATTTTTCAACATACGATGTGTGCACTTCTGCCGCCGTAGGTAAAAGGGGCGCATCTGAGGAAAGGGAATAGAGAAAAATGAACCTTAATGGATGCGCCTTTTTTGTTTAATAAGGTTTATTTTTCTTTACATTTTTGGCCAATTTTCGTCCTTTTCGCTTACTGCGGCATACTTATTGGTCGTGGTTGGTCGTGGCTGATAGTCCGGATAATCGCGAATCCGTATAACTCGAATCCCTGTAACTGAGGGCCGGATAATCGAGTTTCTACTTATATTTTGTACATGTGAGAACGTTGACTTACAGATGTTTCGATTTGTTGGTCATTTCCTATTAGTTAAGTACCTGGTATTTGTTGACAGGCCTACACTGTTATACTATACCTATTAACACTGTAATTTGAAAACTTTGTAAAAGCCAATTATTTTTAAAAGGGTAACCGTGGAGTTTCTAGCCGGCTCTTCTCCATAGGAAGTGACCAATTGGAACCGTGCACCTAGCTTCTGACGTTTCATATGAGCTCATGTAGGCTTATGTAAAATACAATATATTGTATTTGAATCTGATGCAGGCGATAGTTTGATTCTTCGTACGACGGCGACGTATGCAATTGACGTACACTAATAACCGCACGATAACAGACGGAAAAAACACATCATTTTGCTCCGAATAAAATCAGTAGAGAAGCGTCGGAGTTCGTAGCACTTCGTAGCACCGCGTAGCTTCAACTCTACGAGATACCAATTTTTTTTGGAAATGGACGTTAAATGACAAGACAATTTAGAACGCGTGGGTACATTGCTAAAAGGATCTATTGGCACTCGAATGACGTTGACAGGGGGCGCTTTTGGTATTTGTCAAATGTCACTTGAATGAAATGATTGTAAAAAACAAGATGGCGGCGTAGTTGTAGCTAAGAAGCTTATAGATAAAAGTGGAGGCAACACTGTAAATACCTAGACAACTGTGGTCGGACACTCTCTAAATACACACATAAGAAAGAGACGGTGATATGTGTTTTTCTGTCCTATTCAGAAAGAGAATGTCCGACCACAGTCGTCTTCACTTGAGTATTTGAGTGTTGGCTCCACTTTTAATCCGTTACTTTTTTATGTTTCATTCATTGTTTGATTCCTTTTTTTGTTAAGAACGTTGGTCGTCATGTTCTACACAGTTTGGTTTGGTATTCGTCATTCAATGCATGATTGAGGATTACGTTGTGCGGTCATGTATCCTGCACCATGTTGTAACAGAGCCGGTGTTTTGGCATTAAATCCCACGTTACGTTTGTGTTAATCCAAAAAACTCCCACATTTGCAACGCTGATTGATGGAAGCCTACTAGCTACTGCATGTTGTATCGTGGGTCTGGCTACAAAAATATGACATATCGCCCCGTCGCATATATGAGGAGTATTTTACGACTTTCTTTACTAAATCTTCAATATTTATATAATATCAATTGAAGTCGCTTTATGAGACTTTTAAAATTCTTTGCGGCTTAGAAGAACAATGCTGACTGCATTGTTCTTCTAAACGAAGAACAATGCTGACTGCATTGTTTTGACCGCAACGAATTTTGACGTGGAATGCGATTTCAATGCTTTTTTAGATAATTTATTCCAGAAGGTTTATGTGTGTAGCGGTATCTACAACGCCACATGCGAACTGCGCATCATACTGACGTCACGCAAAATCCTGCATCTCGCAAGCGGAGTTTACCGCGCAACTAGTATATATACAACGGTCCGACATGAATTATCGGTCCCAAGCCCGGTTAAGCAGTCGACAACCTCATAGGTTGAACTGCGAGATGCCATTCCAAAAAAAATGAATTATCGGTCCCCTGGCTGGAGGCTTTGAGTTTACTTGAGGCAACCACTGGATAGTCCAGTTAAGTAGTCACGTCCTCTCAAGGTCAACTACGAGATGCCATTAAAAGAAAAAAAAAAATGAACTATCGGCCAGGTGCCCACCAGACACGACACCCATCTGGTCGGAGGATTCCTCCCTTTTCTATGGAGTATGAGTGAAATTTACACCCTGTTCCTTATACCTCTATCTCATCATCATCTGCCTAGCCTTTTCCCAATTATGTTGGGGTCGGCTTCCAGTCTACTCGGATGCAGCTGAATACCAGTATTTTACATGGAGTGACTTCCTATCTGACCTCCACAACCCAGTTACTGGGTAATACGATACCCATAGGTAAGACTGGTTGGTCTATGGATGGGTGACCATCTTTACATACCGAGACTGTCAGACTTTCGCGCGCAACCGCGACCGCGGCAAGCGTAGCTTAACCTGATCGATCGACCTGTGCGACTGTTATTATATAGCCACGGGCCCCTCTATTATACCTCTATCTATATGTGTATAATAAATACATTTTAATATTAAACTTAAGCCGTGCCTTTCATTGGCGGGTGGCTAGTAATTTATAAATAGAATTAGAGGACCGTGGACAGTTAGCTCATTGGAAGATGAAGTGCAGATCAAGTCCTATCGCATTAAGTTTTTGACATGCATTCCAGGGTTGCCGCCCCACGAAGCTACCGACCTTCAGTAGTCCCTGTGCAATTGACCGATCTTTCTATCTATTAATAATATCCCATTGTTGTTCATAACATGGTATCGTTCAATGCCAACCAGTTATGCCAGCTCATTGGCTGCGAACGTGCGACAAAGGTCAACTCAAGCGGACGTGTAATCGTAAGCACCTAATTTGACGGAAAACTAAAACAATCGCTTGTTTATGCTTATGTATCTTTTTGTATGTTGGAGTGTGTTCGGGCGATCGTGTTTTTTTTTCGTTGAGTGTCTTCTTGTCTCGCAAAAATGTACCTATAATGTGTCGATGTGGTCGGTGTACCTAGGTACTTGTTTATTAAAATGTGTTACTCTTTTGTGATTATTCTAGAATCTATACAATATACATCGATGGCTTGTGATAAGGTACGACCTGTGATTTTAGCTTGTTGTGTTTTGATTGTTCGTAAATTTATTCCTCAGCTGCTAAAACAGGTCTTTACCATAAAAAAACAATCCCTACTTCACAGGCATTACACAGGTAGTTTGAATTAAATAAACTTCATCCATCACAGAAAATACACAAATGTTTACCTGCCTGTTTATCGCTGTATCTATTACCCTTTTCAATAAGACGGCCGTTTCGAACTAAAACGGTATTAGGAACGACGGCAAAGGTTTAACTGCAATCCCATCAAGGAAAGAGGAATGAAACTAACTTTGTTTTTATAGGTACTAGCATTAAAAGTAGACCGCTGGCGGGCCGCCCTTAAATTAATTATTCAATGTTTTTAAGTAATGCTTGGCTGTACAAGTTAAGTATTAATTACGGTCTAATAAACAACGGCGTCTCACCGTAATGTAATCAGAAAACTTTGTTAAATTATTTCTTTGTTTCTTTGAAAGAAGTACACATTTTTTGCTTGAAAAATTGTACAGCAGTGCTATTCTGTAAAAATCTCACTGTGAGAACTTAGGTGAAGTGAGCGGGAAGTGAGCTGTCTTTAGGGATTAACACTATTGACACTACTCACTTTACTTATGATTTCGCGGTGAGATTTTTACAGAATCTACCGGCTGGTTACGAAATGGTAAAACAAACAAATGATTTTTTTGTTTGAACTACAAACAAAAATCTTTTTTAAAGAGTAAAATAAAAATTCAGTTAAGATATCTAGCTCTATGTATGTGTGAAAGTAGTAAAATCCTGACGGATAGCTGTATGATGGCACCCTGCCAGAACGAACTCCGATTTCCACAGCCTGTGCGTGACTACGAAACGTGATTTCAATTAGATCTTTGGCACAATAGAGACTATGCCTTACTTGGTAGCAGTCACAAATACACAAAGCGTAAAAACTTTAGCTAGAAAACAAAATCCAGCCTATGGACAGTGCTGTGGACGTGTGTTGGTGACCGTATGTTGGCTACTACTGTCAAAACAAGATAGTATATAAAGTTTTTTACGACGTTTATTAACGCTGCACGCGTTACACCTTTTCTTACCTACCACGTCAAAATAAGAATCTAGAGTACAGGGTTTTTTGTCCAGTAATCTGTGCGACAAGGTAAATACAAACCTTTAAAAATATCTTGGATGTCTTAGACAATCCCTGTGTTGAGTTACAAGAGGAATTTTCCGCTCTTCTACAAGTTATCTCTATTTAATACAGTCAAAAGAAGATCTTGAACCAGGTAGAGGCTGTATCAGATCACCAGGTACCACCTCTTTACGTTATGAAGGCGGAAATTAAACTGTTGAAAGTTACGAGCTGGGAACATTATGAAAGTGGGTAATAACTTGCGAAGGATGGTGAGATGATAGTCATGTCTTTGTAGGAAACCACGTTATTATGCTTCAAATATTTGGGTAGACTGTGTCACTTTTGTGTTTTTTAGAGCACAGGTTGCCACTGTGTGGCTTCTGAAATCCTTTTGCAATCCGCGTTATACAGGTACTTATGTATTTACATAATATAATGTATTTATGCATGGCATAGAGCGTTTGTTTCTTTATTGAAAATGTACATAGGACAGGTCCTAGGTTTTCTAGAAAAACCGTTTGCCTTTGTAGAGAACAATATTTCTATCATCACCTGCCTAGCCTTTTTCTAACTATGTTGGGGTTGGCTGCCAGTCTAACCAGATGCAGCTGAATACCAGTATTTTATATGGAGCGACTGCCTATCTGATTTCCACAACCCAGTTACTGGGTAATACGATACCCCTTGGTAAAACTGGTTGTCAGATTTTCGGGCTTCTGACGACCCGTAACGACTGTCAAAGATTCACGAATGACAGCCGGGACCAACGGCTTAATGTGTTTTCCGAGGCTCGGAAGGGTCTTGGTATGGGTCACCCATCTACGGACCAACCGCGGCAAGCGTAGCTTCACCTGACCGATCGAACCATGCAGCTGTTATTACTTAGCCACAAGCCCCTCAGAGAACAATATTTCTACAACAACATTTTTTCTTGAAAATGTTTTCTCAAATGTCTTCCGTCTCCAAATCGTATCGTATACCGTTACCGCAAAGTATACAATTATTATATTTATAACGACAAGAACGTCTCGGTGGTGTAATATCTTTTTCGTGCAACCCTTTGAGTTGATAATGGCGTCGTTTTATCATGGCACCGCGTAACGTTTTAAATTAGTCCCACCTCCCCAATTCAGGTGGGCCCTGTTTATACGTCCTATAAACGTTAATGTTTAGCAACAACATGTATTCGGCGGCTTAGGAAATATGTTGGTCGGTGGACATCAATCTCTAGGGATTTGTCGACTTACGGCGTATCCATATTAAGCTAGTTACAGTAAAGTGTAACGGACTAACTTATAGCCACATATTTTTTCGTCGTAACTTGTACACGTACGTGTCTGGCTGTAACGAGCGCGTCTAATTTGGGTCACCCTGTATTTGCAAAGGATAGTATGTTCACTTGTTTCTCAGAAATTGTTTTAAGTTGCTAATCCAGGTTTACGATGCTTGTTTGATCCTAAACCTAAGATATGTCTAACATAATCTAATAACCCTAACATGAAGAGCGAAAAGTTGGAATTTTCTAATTCATGTGAACGATGATTCACCATAATCAAACGCTACGCTGCCAAACTTTCTATAAAATACGAACGAGGGGAAAAGATGCAAAGTAGAAAGAGTTTGTAATACATTTTTTGCATTGTTAATGAAGAGGACTGTCCCTGGAGGACTGAGATGGTCCAAATCCTTAACTTTGTTAACATAAATGTATATTGGCTGGAAAAATCTTGTTTGTTTTATTACGATATAAAAATAAGAAGCTAAGCGCTATACTGTTTGCCGACTGTCTGGGGAATGGAATAGTTATTTAGAGTCGTCAGTTTAGCAACTTTGGCATAAATTAACAATGAGCGTTCGAACAAATAGCAGTGATTACTTTGAGAATCTACAAGGGGGAAGTTTTGTGCTGATTTTAGATTGGAAGATAGAAAGCGTATAAAAGTTTCGGTTTATTAATAGGATGGGATGAAAAGTGAATCAAAATATATAATGAAGTGGTTGGGATATTCATTCGGTATGTAAAAAATAAGCGTTTTAGTATAGTATGGCTTGATTTAAATCACATTTTGTCACGTGGCAATCCAGCAAATACTATGTAGATAGTCCTTAAGTCAATTTTTACTATAGTTTGTGATCTAGTTCTCTGACACATAAAGGTGATATCTCATACCGCAGCTTGGCCGAATTTACCACAGGACACATACATAATTATCATTGAATACAATATAAAATTTGTGAAAGAGAAAACATAAAATAATATTAATATTGTCGCCGTAACACAATTGTTGCGATAGAAATAAAATGAATATAGTACATTATGATATAAGTGCGGTAAGTTGAAAATTACAGCTGAGGCGATATTGCTAGCCCGAGCCGTAGGTGAGGGCTATAAGAAAGCAGAGGCTGTAATTATCAACCCGCACGTATGTCATACGACGTTTTATAACACATTTGTGAGGAAATAAATAAAATAATAATTTTTAATAATAATAATTTTTACTTTTTCACAAATTAGCGATGCGCGCGCATTAGCGTCTTTTGTTTATGGCAAAGGCACAAAAAACAGCCAGTATTACTAATAAAGTAAATTAATACTTTTGTGTTTTTGTTACAGATAAATGGTTGTAATTAATTGTCAAAATTAATGAAATTAAAGAATTAAATGTTTATTTATTATATTTTATCTCCCAAAGTTAATTTTATTCATAAAATGTTGACCACTTTTCTGACATAAAAACTCTTTGCTAAGATTTAAAAAAGTACCGTTCGTTTTAGACGGAGCATCTTGATAAACCGTGCGCTTTACATTACAATTACGCACAAGTGCGTAATGAGATACATTACGATATTGAAATTAGTGCAGTAAGAGACCTTTTACGAGCAAATGTGTTATAAAAATTATAACGGTCCGGCAGCGGTCTTCGTGACTCGTGTCCGGGTTGTTTACTGTCCGGACCGTTCGTAGTGTCCGGGTGAAATTCGATTATTGGATCACTCGTTAATTAACTCTTGTGCATACAATCACGGTCCCGCTTGTTATGGATTTACTATTTACATAATCGAGGGCTATGTATCGGTGTGTTTTAATTCTGGTTTATGTAATCTTATGTAATTTCATTTGTTTTGTTAAATTAATTAAACATTAATTTGAGTGGTGTAAAGGTGCGTTCAATAAGTTGATAATTTTAAAGTGGCAATCAAAATAATTGTAAAGGGTTTTTCAATATGGACAAGGTATCTTTGACAGCCGATGGCGGCCATATTGTATTGTCTATTGTCGCGAATTTTTGACAGTTGAGTAATTAAATATTCGGCATTTATCAAGAAGAGTCGCTATTTGAAATGATTAAAGTGTATTATCAAAACGGTAATTCAATTCATCAAACATTTCATTAGTTACGAGAAACTTATGCCGGTAAACATGGCCTCCAAGATCATGTGATTTAGCGACCCTTGATTATTTTTCGTGGAGTTATGTAAAATCACTGGTGTATGCGAATAATCCAAGAACTATCGAAGATCTAAAGAGTAACTCAAAAGAGTGATGTCAAAAAAAAAACGGCCAAGTGCGAGTCGGACTCGCGTACCGAGGGTTCCGTACAAAGGACGATCCCAATTTTTTTCTGATCCAACAGATATTATTTTTGTCTTATATTTTTTGCTACGGGCTACAAAACTACAAACCGTTTGTGTCAAGTCTTAAATATATGGGGTTTCCTGAAAAAAACATCTTTCAGTTTCATTTATATAACTAAAATATGGATGTGTTTTCTATTTTTCGTCACAATAAAAGGGATAAAACATAATTGCCGACTTATACCTACATACGATTTTTACTTATTTTTTAATAATCAAATATATTTTGTACTACAGTTGTACCATTATATTTCCTTGTTTTCTCTGAAAGCTGTTGATGGTTGTCGCCATCGCCATAGTAAACAATTATCAGTAACCGAAGACCTTTTAATTGAGATATAATAATATAATAATAATAATACTTTTATTTTTGGAACAACATAGGAACCATTTTTGTTAGTAAACACCTTAAATACTACAACTTATACACTAGGGTTAGTAACAAAATTTAGGGATGAACTTTAATGAGTCATGTACTTACGAGGCATTTCATGCGGACAATGATTTCGCATGAGATGCCTCAGCACAGGAGCTCTCGGGTCCTCAGCCACGACCCTCAGGATGCTATTGCTACTCCCTCGAATCCTCCTCACAAGCGATGCTACCTTTTTCCTGATGATCGCATGGAAACCATCTGTACGCGACTGGGAAAACCTCCCTGAGGCACTACAGAAACGAGGGAGTTTCAACATCATCCTAAAAACATTGTTGTATTGGACGCGCAAGGCATTTAGCGTCCCCTGTGAGCAGCTGAACCACAGACTTCCCGTGTACAGTCCCTGGCAGTATGCTTTAAACAAGGTTATTTTGACCTGATCGGTACAACGGAAAAATCTGCGCGCCAACATGCTCCCGCGAACCGCCAACGCCCTGCGCTCCCTCTCCACGTCTTCATCGTCTTTGAGGTCGTCGACAAGTATATGGCCCAGATATTTAAACTTGTTAAACTGCTGTATGCTAGCGCCGTTCAAGGTAATTGAAGGAATGGTGTCCGGGCACTTGCCGGCGGCCTTAAAGACCATGAACTCGGTTTTTCTTATATTACACACAAGACCATGTGATGCGGCGTACCTTTCACATACCTTCAGCATCTCCCTGATAGACCTCGCAGTCTGTTGGTGTATATGATGTGTCTCAAGTCTGTTGACTAAGTTTTGAGTCCGGGTTGTAGGTACACAATCTCTATCTACACTACACCTACAGGGTATATAAGCGTGAATGGCCGCTACTCTATAATAGGCTAAATGATAAAGGAAACATCTATTCCTTAAACCAGAGTAACTGCAAGAAAATCCTTATGCAGACTCTTCAAACTATGTCTTATGAAGATACAGAGAAGTTATTAGTTGTGCTAAAGTAAATATTGTTCGTAATATATATAATAATTTTATAAACCTTTTACATGTGTACCAATAAGATAAATATGATAATTATGTGATTATTTAATAAATTATTGTTACCTCCAATCGCCTGAAACACAGGATTACCTAGTTCAGGCACAAAACAAGGGTGAACTTGACATAGATTTAAGAAAAACTGTATTTAGCGTTAGTCCTTATATTATTGAGTAAATTTTATTATTTATTTATTTTATTTTACTAAGGTAAGTAAACCTACTCAAGTAAATGTGAAGGCGTTTAGCATAATAATCCGCCTATAACGTTCCCACTACTGGGACACAGGCCTCCTCTCGGTGAGAGGGAGTGGGCCGTAATCCACCACGCAGCCCAGTGCGGGTTGGTAGATGTCACATGTCTTCAAATTTTTGGTTCTCAGAGATACCGGTTTCCTCACGATGTTTCCCTTCACCGTTTTGAGAGCAACGTTGAAGGTGTTTTTTAGAGCATACTGGGTAATTAAAACGTTATTACTGATTCAAGACGTAATATAAAACGACAGTATTTTCATGACAACATCTCTAAAACCCCGTACACAAATTAGACGACCCTCATAAAATGATTTTATGTATTATAAATATATCTATGTATCTATACGTCACAAGAGCTTAACCCTCCAATAGCAAGCGCCAAGAAAAGGCATATTCACGTTGCGTGCAGTCCATAATTTCCATAGTCATGCAAACTCCTACCGTAAACACATAGTCATTATAACGAACTGGAAGTCGCACGGACTCGGGAACTCGTACGAACTTCCTTTAATTAACCCTACACTTGGCTTGGACGTACATGTGTGTAATTAAAGCGCCAAGATATCTTGGTTTGAGTACTTTAGGCCCGCACTGACGATAAGGTTGTTAAATTGGAACTAGTTAGCAATAGAGGGTGGAGTAATGACTTTTGAATTATGAATGTGAGATTGTTATTGTCGTCTGTAATTATTATGTTCGTAGATGAAGGTTTAATATTAATAGGTGTACTTACATGATTTTAGGGGAGGTAAGTATTACTGTAATTAATCAAGGCAATCTACTTGATACAACGTGATTATTCATGTTTTGTAGTTACATAATGTCCTTCTGTGTACGTTAAAAAACACCAAAGTGCAAGACGGACTTGCGCACCGAGGATTCCGTACCTTGGAAGATTTTTTTTAATTTCCAAAGTTTATTTCCACCAATTCGTTTATTGATTAGTTATTTTTTCCGTCGGGAACAAAATGACTCATAATAATAAATATCACAAATGTTTAAATGATCTAAAACAGGCATTGAAACTTAGATCATAACTTGCTAAGTAGGGTCCAGAACTAGTACATTACCTATAATTATTATAGTCTAGCGCTGAAACAGCCAGAAAAATATAACCTTGGCTCTTGTATGCCCCCGAGAGAATGTCAAAACTGACTAACTGTGAATAGCTACACGCATCGTAGTTTGTGGAATAACATTTCAGTTGGGATTGATTGATGCTCAGCCAGGGCCGTCAACCAAAAAGGATATTCTGTCACCACCTAAAAAGAGACACCGCACTGCTATGTCAGTCATAATAATGAATGCCTATAAGCATGTCTACAAGAACTGCCGTGCGATTCTGTAACAATCTCACCGTGAAAGCTTGGGTGAAGTGAGCGTGGAGTGAGCTGTCATTCGCTAGGGATTTACACTATTAAGTGCTCACTTCACTTATGATTTCACGGTGAGATTTTCCCAGAATCAACCGGCTGGCCTAAAGATTGATCATTTTGATCTAGAATCCGATTTCCGACTTTTATGTGTAATTGTTAAGATAGAAGTGTACTACCGGTATTAATTTACGGTGATGTGTGAACGGTATTTAAGATGTAGTTGGGAATTATGGACTAATAAACTAAATCCTATGAACTACTTGCCGTGCGATTCTGTAACCATCTCACCGTGAAAGCTTGGGTGAAGTGAGCTGTCATTCGCTAGGGATTACCACTATTAGGTGCTCACTTCACTTGTGATTTCACGGCGAGATTTTTACAGAATTGATCGGCTGTACTACAAGCCACGCCAGTTATTCGTACGCCACAGTGATTTTCAATAATCTACATGTAAAGCTGAACCAAATAACTTTATGCGAAACGTTTTGAGTTCAAAGATGGAAAAACTGCCTATGAGTAGAATACGAGTATCTTTAGGGCGCTTTCAATTCAGACGGTTGGTGCCGGACTGCTGCAGTCCGGGTATCGTACTGCGCACGGGCGGTTATGATTTTTCATCTCTCGCACGACCTTGCGTCGAGACATTTTGTATGAAAAATCATAACCGCCCGTGCGCAGTACGATACCCGGACTGCAGCAGTCCAGCACCAACCGCCTAAATTGAAAGCGCCCTTAGTGAAGAATGTTCAAATGTTTATAGTGGTCAACAGGAACTAAATAATAAACGTGAGCAAGTTGTTCATAAGAATATAAGTCTTTTATTTTCATTAGTTTACGACGAGACCTTAGGCTATAATATGTTTAATTTTGAGTCGCCGCTTCAGTCAAAAGCACGAAATTAAATAAAATTAAATAACAATAATGATTGGGGAAATGTTGACTACCCCTGTAACGTCACTTTTGCAATGACATTTCTTTGTTTATATTTTTGATCAGGAATTCCACTTCCGAGATTTGATTCATTGAAAACTCCTGCCCTGAAATACGAAAATACAAAGACAGATTTATGTTTTCCCTACATTCCGTAACTAAATCCCGATACCTAAAGACACGTGCACATATATAATTAATCCCAGAAGACGGTAGATACATAACCATTACGAGGAATATCATCCTGATGGGTTAGTTAATAGAACGCGATTAATAAGGCGTCGGTACCTTGCGCCTGAAGTGTACACTGCATGCAGGTTGGAAGGAGGTTCTTTTGAATAGACTGGAGCTGGGTCGTGTTCACTGCCAGAAGTGTAGAGTATTGTTAGTTCTTCGAATAGTTGCTAGTGTTGCTTCTTTTCAGACTCGAGGGTCTATTGCGGTGAAGCGGTGTACCAAAATAAAGGAACAAAATATAGCGTGAGTAAATTGAATGTTTTGTGCGTTCATAGTACTAAATCGCATTTTATATGTAGTCGTACTTACTTAATCTTAGGGTTACTAGTTGAACCAATTAAACAGCTCAAAAGATTAATTTCGTTCCCACGAAAATAACCGAAAACCTATCGTTCAAAATTAGGCCTTTATTCAAGCGATTTGCCGGCTTCGTGTAAAATATGGACTTTTCTGAGACAATATCTACTTGATCCCTATCGATCCCAGCTGATATGTTATTCCACAAGCTACGTCAAGATGCGTCTAGCTATTCCCAGGCCTTATGTCAGACTCACTTAAGTAGTTCATGTCTAGGTTTTGACATTCTCTCGGGGGCGTACAAGAGCCAAGGTTATAATGTTCTGGCTGTTTCAGCGCTAGACTAGAATACTTATAGGTAATGTACTAGTTCTGGACCCTAGTTAGCAAGTTATGATCTAAGTTTCAAGGCCCGGTACCTGTTTTAGAATAGTTAAACATTTGTGATAATTTTATAATTATGATTCATTATGTTCCGTGTTGTTCCCGACGGACAAGTTAACTAAGGGTTTAAAGATAACAAAGCAACAAACGGATTGGTGAAATTTTATTTTGAAAATGCAAATATATTTTTCCTTTCAAGGTGTACAAGTCCGACTTACACTTTGATGTTTTTTAACATATAAAGAAGGCCAGGTTTATGTTTCTCTTTAAAGTGTGACATAATGGAACTGCTTTGCTTTTTATTGGATTCGCAGGGGCGTTTTTCCCGCGGCGATGTTTTTTCGCGCAATGGATTTTTAACTTACTTATTAGCGGCGAGAGTTGAAAATTCAAAAGTGTGTGTTTTGACGCGCTAAGAAGCGCTCTATTGGATTTTCAATGCTCGGCTTAATACCGAGAGTTGAAAATTCTGTGAGTGATAAAACCCCGCTGCGATACTCTAACGTTCGGGCTAATTAGCGAAATGTGGGTGAACTATACCATAGTACACCTTATACATTGCACGTGTGCAGTGAAAGTGACGCTTCTTGAAGCATACTCGTACTGGCCCGATTCTCTTGTTCACAAGATAAACAAAATTTAAGTTCAATGTATCTTTTTCTTTCTATTTCATTAAGAAAAGGACAGAAGATAAAAATATTAGTTTAGTCCTGTCAAATTAAGATACTCCATATACGTTTAGACGTTATTAAAAAATTGGCTACTAAAAATACGTCAATTTTTGTCAGGCGCTGACTAATTTGACAGGTCTAAACTAATATTTATCGTCTGTCCTCTTCTTAATGAAATAGAAAGAAAAATATGCACTGAACTTAAATTTAGATTAGTTGGTAAACAAGGGAATCGGCGTCATTGTCAGACATTTTACACGTGCCTTTGGACAAACTGTACGCGGAAAGCCATTAATGCTCTTCGATTCTCATACAATATTGCATTTAAGGTTGCTGCTGGGGTGCTTCACTTCTGTTGTACGTCGGGAATGTTTACTGATGCGCGTACTGATGGCTTCGCAAGGGTCATACAGTCTCTTGAATGTTTCGAAAAGTCTCCTGAATGTCATTGCGCAGAAGTTTGATTGCCCGCTCGTCCATTTTTTGTCCAACCCACATGTTTACCAACATAGTTATTAAGTTTAATGTTCACTAAAAATTATGGGTTCTCAGAATTAAAATGTAATTATTATTTTTGAAATTTATTTTATATTCTCGGCTAGCCGGAGAGAGCTGAGAACACGGGCCTAAGCCAAGTGATTATCAGTAGGATCAAGTGCGGTCACGTGCAGAAGATTGCTCAGAAGATGGTAGCATATTTGTGTTTTGATGTGGGTTTTCTAATTCACATTGCAGAAACTTTCTCACGAGTCTGCATTTGTTTAGTATCGCTTCCTTCTGCAGCAGATGGTAGGTATTTGGAGGTAAGTTTTGGTGAAGTTGTTTCGGTATTACTCCTGTTGTAGACAATACTATCGGTACCATTATAACTTTTTGCAGATGCCAAAGTCGGGCTACAGCAACTTTCAATTCAGTGTATTTGCTCAGTTTTTCTGCTATTGTTGTCTGCAAGTTATGTGTAGTTGGTGTAGCAATAATATGTATTTAATATCCAGTTTTGTTTATCTTATTTATAAGTGTAATATCTGGTCTTTTGAAATGAAGTGTTCAATCGGTTAGAATGGCGCGGTCAAAATGAAAGGCTCCCCTGATTTTTTATTGGGCTGGTTTCCACTGTTTTCGTAGGGGAAGTTAGTCTAAGTACAGTGGTCCAGGTTGTCATGTCATGACCTTTAGGAATGTTATTAAAGTTTGATGTTTTTTGTATATCTCTAATATATTTACGGGCTTGTAACCTTGTAAAGCCTACTTAGCTGTGATAGTTTACCTTTTAACTTCGTTATAATATTTACTATGTACTAGTGATCTGGCAGCGGGTGAAGGGGGCAATACTTTTTTAAGACCTATTCAACGGCAACGATACGAGAAAAAAAAACATCCCCACTTTACGCGTAGAGGAGGTACCTTAAAACATTTTTTTTCCATGATTGTAATTTAATACTTTGTCAGCGTGATTAATATGTATATCCATGCCAAATTATTGCTTTCTAGTACTAAGAGTCTCTGAGCTAAGCTGCGTACGTATGGATGGGCAGACGGACATGGCGAAACTATAAGGGTTCCTTGTTGACTACGGAACCCTAAAAACCAGTGAAGCGTTCTTGTAGTACATATTCACTCCTGTATGTATGCTCCTATGGATAGATATGTAAACTCGTGGGATTCTCATTTAATATTCTGTTGCCTGAGAGGCCATTTAAGCCGTCTGAGCCCGACTATCGATGCTAGGATTTAGTCGTTAGAACCTGTGGAAGCTCTGATTATGATTCGTGATGGAAATTTCAATATATCTTATATTTGGCTAAGCCATAAATAAATAAATAGGTGTTGCCTTTTTGGGCTATTTGGCTTAGCGAAAAATTTCCATATTGTATTGTTAATTCTTCGGGTCTATTTGAGTTTGTGTTTAATATAGAAGTTTAGATTCCAAGAAATCTAAATTACTAATACCAAGGCACTTATGTGCCTAGAAAAAAAAAATAGTCCATCCATTAATGTCTTTATCCATTCAAGTGGGCTTTATAGCACTTAATTAAAATGAAAAACTGTAACAAACTCTTTTTCAGGGTTGCATAAAATGGGAGTCCAGCTCAACATGTGTCAGGTAATAGGTACCTGACGCTGATATTCTGCTGGATCCCAACGGGGACATACGGACATCGAGCTGATGAGATAAATACGCAATTTTTTGTTATTGGTGTGGAAGTGCGGAGTCAAATTACGAAATATTCCTCCGCATCGCTGTCGACTGGTTATGTAAACAAGAGACTGGCGGCGTTGCCACGTTGTATGGCAATGCTTAGGTCACGGGAAGTGTCAACCAGCTGTTTACAGATTTCATTGAAACCAATGAGCACTCGGACCCCGTGGCCCGAAGGTTATTACTCCAAACGGCTCGAAAATATCATTTCCGATAAGGTTATTATACTTTCGCCGCTTGAGGTGTTCGCACAGCATGCCGAGCCAGGTCGATGGGATGGCGCAAGAGTATCGATGCACGTTGCGTCCTACACTAAAAGCCTACCCACTTTCCATGGAAATAAAGACATGCCATCCGGTCGCCATCTTCGCGTACCAAGCCGTTGGGTTCTAATACAGGTGGAACGCCGACGGTGACAAGAGCTCGTCGGATGATGTCATTAATGTTCGCGTGCTTCGCTAAGCAACCCGCACTTCAGCTGCAAGGCCGTGGTGTCCGAGGCTGTAGACGTCTTCGCCACACTGACAGCGATGAGAGGAACAGCAAGGAGCTCCTAGTCGTAGGGAAGTAGCGAGGCGGAAAGTAGTGTCGTCGAACAAAGTGCATATATTTGAAGAAGGTAGTGCATGAAGCCAAGACCCGACTCCCATTAAAAGTTTTTACATATTAGATAATATTGGTATTTTACGGTACAATTTTGCATAGGGAAACGTACTTGTTCGGTGATGTTTTGGTCAAGTATTTACACGTTAAGTAGAAAGACGCATTCCGAAAACGATATCTAAGTAATAAAAATAATCCTTTTCCATACAACCCCACGAAATTAAATAGGCATTTCAATATGGGGTTGCCCATATTGAAATGCCTATTTAATTTCGTGTAAAGTTATTTACGCGACATATCAGAAGGATCACTAAATTCATACGATTAGGCGTTAAGTATTGCGTGTCGCCGCTCACGGGTTATTAGGGAAACTCGTTCAAAATAAAATGGAAAGCTATTTACCCGATTACGGCGAAGCGAAAAGGGTGAGGCACGTGTGAATGATATAACATGTACGGAGTAATACACATCATAATAAAATTGAAGAAGGAAAATGTCTACTACCCTCATTATTTTATGTCGTAAACTACTGGTCTAAATAGGACTGGTCAAGGGTAAACCAGATCCGTAGATGATTATGTTGATTAGCCATCCATATTTCAACATTAGCTGTGTCTCGCGGTTTTACCCACATAAGTGTCGATCCCGTGGGGATATCAGGATAAAAAGTATCTTATGTGCTAATCAGCCGTGCGATTCTGTAATTCCATGTGCCGAATTTCAACTAAATCCGTTCCGCTGTTTTAGCGTGAAAGTGTAACAAACAAATATAAAAAAAAAAATCAAATGATATTATTATAAGTTTACAAAGTAGCTCTGCCTGTCTGTTACCTTTTCACGTCTTACGACTGAATGGCTTCCGACGGCATACCATTAGACCTGACCTAGGTTAGGACAGTAACCGGGTTACTCGAGCGCTGGCTCGGGAGGAGGCATGAGTCCCTGACGTTTCGGGTGACGCAGGAACTCTCGGGGCATGGTTGCTTCGGGAAGTACCTGTCTCGCATAAACAGGGAGCCGGACGCCCGGTGTCACCACTGCGTCGAGTCGACTGCCGGGAGGACGCGGCGCGGCATACTCTGGCAGAGTGTGTCACTTGGGAAGAGCCGCACCGCGCCCTCATCTCAGAAGTAGGCAGAGACCTGTCACTATCAGCCGTAATCGAGTCCATGGTCGGCAGCGAAAAGTCGTGGGACGTGGTGGTTTCTTTCTGCGAAACAGTTGTCTCGCAGAAGGAGGCCTCGGAAAGGGAGAGAGAGATCTCGTTCACTCACCCAGCTCGCAGCAGGCGCACCGGGCGTTGACGGAGGGTGGACGACGCCCTCTTCCAGCCCCCCTAAATGAGTCCAGGGGTGACGGACTCGGGGAAGTCCGTCGCCCCCCACACATCAGGACCCGTGGTGGCGGCGTGTAGTGTTCCACGCGCGCCCCTCTTAGACTTCGCGGGGGGAGTCAAACACCTCACTTCCCCCCCCGACCCGAGTAGGCCCGCAGTGGCGGGCCGGCATCAATCGGGGGTTACGAAAGGATCGTACGTTCCCGCGACCCCCGGCGTAGGTGTGAGATGGAACACCGGGGTGGTTTTTAGTCAGTAGGAGTCTGACAGACCCCTCCACCCGCCCCAGGGCAGAGGACATCCCTGAGGATTTTCCACCACAAAAAAAAAGGACACTGACCGGGTAGTAACCGGGTCAGAAATTATCCCACGGAAACGAATAATTTCTGACCTTCACGTGCGCGAAGCCGGACAAAACCCTATTTATATGAAATACTATTTATGTTTAATTAAAAAAATATACAATTTCTTTTACGAGCACTCGTTAAATAAAACACAAATATAATTTTGTTACTAGGTAGCGACCAAAAATAATCCAACTGACAGACTCAATTTGTGCGAGCCCAAAATATCGAATGTTCACGCAAATATGCGCGTTGAGTAAATAGAAATGAATTTATGAGGTAATAGTGAGAAGGCGTACTTACTTATATTGCGTGGAAGATTTACAAGCATAACATTTTTTTTTATAACTCCTTATAAACCGGAAAATGTATACTTATTATAAATGAAAGTCGCTTTTTGTGTCTGTTTCTGTGGCCGCTTTGTTCTTCTAAACTACTCAACGGATTTTGAGGTGGTTTTCAACATCATTTAGAGAATTTATTCCGGAAGGTTTATAGGGAGACAACCAGTCTTACCAAGGGATAATTTTCGGCCAGTCCCATGCCAACCGCCAATCTTGAAAATCGTATATACATATAAGCCTTTCAAACTCACACTAAAAGCAGTGTTAATTCATAGGAACAAATACGTATAGGCAATATAGCTGAAGTAACGGAACCATTTCGCACGTCCAATTACTATCGGATGGCGACACTATCCGGGCCTAGTACACATGTTGCCTTCAATGGACAATTAACAGTATTAAGTAAAGGCAGCTCCTGCGACAAATAGCCGCCTTCCTACCCTTACCCCCTCTAGGCTATTCGGTTATTTTCTTGGCTACTCTATCACCTGCTCTAATGGATGTTAAAGAGACGTATTACTTATTCAGCTGCTGTTTTCAAATGTAAACTTGTACCTACACTTAGTGTGTGAAAGGGGTGACGACTTTTAAGGTTCCGTACCAAAATAATAAAGAGGAACCCTTATGGTGCGACTCAGTCTGTCTGCCTGTCTGTTCGTCTGTCACAGCTGGATATCTCAAGAACTACTAATGCTATTAAGTAGAAATTTGGAATAGTTTTAGATGACGTTTGCCCAACTACATATTTTGTAAATAAGAAAGAAATAAAAATATATGTATTTTTGCAACAGGGACTGAAAGGAGGGTATCATATGAAAGAATACTATTTCCACGTTCTCAAAAAATTAGGGCCGTACATGGTTTTAGACTTCTGATGAAGAATGTAAAAAAAAAAATGTTTGTTGTTGATTTGGGTACTTTTTTTTATAGTAACTCGTGCATTCGCTCTCGGAAAGCACCATTTGGTGAAGTGGAACTGATGATGAAGACCACAGATGGCCATCGAAAGTACTCAACAATAAGTATTTCACGGGTTGCGATTAGATTAAGTACCTACCTTAATGTGATTGCCAAGCAATTTATGCTCGTCACAATGCGTATGGTGAAGTGGAGCTGATGGTGACTTCTCAACCAGCTCCAGTTCTCCTGGTTCTTACTAAGAGAACTCCGCAACAATTAACGTCCCAGCATTGGAGAAAGCAATATTTTGTAAAAGGTGATGAGCAGTAGACTTTAGGCTATTGTAACTTAGATGAATTACAAACTGACCCACCAAAAAGTGAAAAAAAAAACTTAAAAAAAAAAAAAAAAAAAAAATACAACCAACTTTCAAAAAAACACTACAGAGTGTAAATTAAAGTAATTTTCCACTTTGTAGTGATTTTTTGGACGTCGGTTGTTATTTTTTTTTTTTTGTACAAAAGCTTTTACTAGTTATAATTAATTAAAGTTGCTTTCCGTGTCTGTCTATGTAACCGCGTCGTTCTTCTAAACTCCGCAACGGATTTCAATGCGGTTTTCACAACCATTTAGGGAATTGGTTCCGGATGTTTTATGTTTATCAAAGATAAATATTAAACTTGCCTACTTTAATAAAGAAATCTCGATGTTCTGTCAGGTCACAAAAACCGAAGTCGTTTAGCGACTTCTCTTTATAAAAATAATTTAGGGCTCATTAGTTAAATTCGAAATATTATCTATGATTTACTGTCCACAATTTTAAATTTGATTGTTAATAAAATTTCCAAAACCTAACACTAAAATGTTTAATTAATAATTTATGACTCACACCAATCATCGCACGTTCCATATAATTTTGCCACGAAATAAAAACCGCAAGCGAATTTCGCTGAATAAACCGAAACATGGCATATGGAAACTGTGAACCAAAGTCGTGTTTATAGGGAAAATTACGAGTTATCTCGTACTCCTGTCGTTTAAGGCTGCGGTAACACGAACTCAGTTTTTTTCGATCGCGAGTGCTCGTGTCAGATATTTGCACAGTACGCACACGCCGCAGGCCGCCGCTATCTATTCCTTTTATCAAGTTATCTCTATGAAATATTCAAGGAAAGGAATATTTTGATAATGATTTCCTTTTTTTAGGGAATATACAGTCATCCACACATCAGTGGTAATACTTACACTACGAAAATCACTCTTACTGCTACAACATAGAAGCACTGCCAATATCAATTTATTACCACTAATGTGCCTCGTGTGTGACTGTACGTTATATACACCAAAAAAAAGGAATCGAAATTTCTCTCCTTTCGTGGTAGGTATAAAGTAAGTAAAAGGATTTTCATTCCTGATTTTCAGGTAGGCTGTAGGCGTTGCTAAATCTGTGTTGTCGCTGAAAACTTATCCTTCAGTTAGGTACGTGCCTTTATAAGTTAGCGGCAACTCTAAGAATAGGTTTCAGGCATGTTTGAGGTCAAATTTCGGGAATGTGAAGTTGACTGTAGATTCACTTTTAATAAGGGCAATCTACGGGAAATTTCTCTGACTTCTATTGAACGAAACTAAGCTATTTATAAGATATATATTTGATTTAAGCTAAGGAATTTTTATATTCTTTATCGAGCAAAGTTTAGTAGCCAGCTTGAGCTCCGCATACTTCTATTGATCTGTCGCTATGATATATCAGACTCTTTGTATCACCAACCCAATGCATACGTAAACCGCTTTAACCTTTGCAGCAGCTGCATCATTCTTATGCATTCACACGTAGGTCTGCAAGTGCTAATGTCGTCGCATATGTCTGATAATTTAAATCTCACCGCTGTACACTCGCTGTAGGTAATCTAATTGCAAATATTCACGGTGGCTGCGAGTGTCGGCTTGCGCGGGGTGAATCTCAAATTACGCTGCATGGCACCGGACACTTTCGTGTTGTTAGAGGGTGAAGATCAACCTTTTTAGAGGAACAAGAATCATCTTAATTTTATAACCCCCCAAGAGCGCTATAGCGAACGGTTGTCATTTGGATCAAGCACCATGCTTGAAAAGCCTAACGCGCTTTGTATACGACACGGTTTCATTACGGTATGGCATATAATCCGCGCCGTAGAAAAAAACGTGTCTGTTTAACAAGCTTCCATAGTGCTCTATACGCCACTGACGACCGTGCCTACACATGGCGAATAAACCGTAGTTTTGTACGGCAAGAAAAACGTGTGTGTACAAAAGGCCTTAAACTACAGGCTTCAAAAATAATTTAGAAAGTACCTAATTGTTAGTTTTGGAGCCCCCATTTCCTTTAACTTAGTGTATTTTATGTATGTACCAGGTAATACTGTAGCCAGTTGAATTGAGCTTTTATAGTACCTATAATTCAGGTGTGTAGTAAGCGTGTGATGTATTTTCAACAGAGGATGAAGACTCGCTCCCATTTGACAAATGACATTCTTTTGTTCATTCTTTCTCACTTTGTTTATATCTTTTTGAAGAAGTCAGTCGATTTGTCACCATTATTTAAATCTAAACTTTACTCAGCTTGGTCTCTGTTCGTGATATATAAACGGGCTACAGTCGCATCCATTCCAGTCGTTTTATTCCGTGTCTGAGTAACAACACGGTTGCCATTTTTATTCTGCAGGTTTGTACAACATCCTATGCTAAAAATACGACAGCTCTCCAAAGCCTATATTTTTGACGCCATTTTAAATTCTCAATAAATGAAAAAGTTAAATTTTCACGACTGTTGTTTCCTTATCCCGTAAGAATACTCGTATAAATTGTATGTATTTTCCATATTTTTGACAATGTTGTGTTCGTCTGCTCTGGTCTATATTTATTGTGTTGATAATAAAATTTGAGTCGTATTCGCGTGTGACGGCCGGAAATATGAACAAGTAAATATTCATTAACATGACATACGAGGAAAATGCACTCATTAATACGCGGATATCGATGTTTTATGCTCGCGATAACAAGTTTAAATTCAACAATGCGGGTTAAAAGGTAAAAAAAAATTGGTCCATCATAAATAAATGTTGCTTTCGACCGTATTATATACTAGGCTAGCTTATGCCCGCAACTTCGTCCAGCCGGTTGATTCTGTAAAAATCTCACCGTGAAATCATAAGTGAAGTGAGCACTTAATAGTGTTAATCCCTAGCAAATGACAACTCACTTCCCGCTCACGTCTGTTAGCGTCTGTATTTTATATTACACCTTTTATTTATTATCTGGCAACATTTCACTTCGAAACTTCAGTTGTTATTAACCGGCAACGCCGAACCGCTCTTATTGGTCTGTGGTTTCAATTGGTGTATAGCTAACCAATCAGAGCGAGGCGCGCGTTGTGGCGGGCATTTGGAATTGTAAAAGGAATCTGTCGGGGATTCGGTGGTCAGTCGATCGTCGAGCAGTCCCCAGTGAACATCAAAAGAAATAGTGTACGTGTTTACTTGGTGTTAATTTTAAGGTAATGATGTATTTACACTTTTGCCATTTTATTGTGAAGTATTTTGATATTATGAAGTAAATATGTTTTCTGAACTGTTTATGGAGTCTTTCATTTACATTTCAGAAGTGGGATTAGCGGATTTTCACTCGTAAAAAAAAAGAGGGCTTGAAATACGAGAGTTGAAACCCATCCGTTAATCCCGCCCACGCTTATTAGTTTTTCATTTTCTTCCCTTTTGCTTACACCCTTAACTTACATTGTGAAAGAAAAGCTCCATAAAATGTTTTAATGTGGTAAATTCCAACGATAGTTACATCAGTCACGTAAGTACCATTCTATTCTATTGGTAATTCAAAAAACGTTAATTGTCACTCATGTTTAAGATACCTAATTCAGGAAACTGTTGTGCTGTGTCTTACTTACAAAGTTGATGAATACCCTGTAAGGAGTATGCAGCCCATTTTTGCCGGGGCGACACTCTGGAGATGGGATGCATACGCTTTCAACTGTTAGTTTATGTTTAAAATCGTCTTGTGTTGGTTTTTTGCATCTTGCCGAGGCACTCCTACGGAGATGTAACGGACTATTTTAAGCATGTACCCCATTTTGCCGGGCGACGCTCTGGAAATGGGATGCATGCGTTTTTAATTGATGGGTTATGTTTAAAATCGTCATGTGGTAGTTTGTTGCATCTTGCCGAGGCACTCCTACGGAGATGTAACGGACTATGAGCATGCACCCCATTTTGCCGGAGCGACGCTCTGGATATGGGATGCATCCTTGCCACTTATAAATCGTGTATAACGGTTTGGTACATTTTGCCGGGGTACTCCTACGGATATGTACTGGATCATTTTGAGCATGTATCCCATATTGCCGGGGCGACGCTCTGGATATGCGGTACATGCTTTTCTTGTACACACAATACAATTATTGATTTGATTTATTGCGTCGGGCATATTATATATTGCCAGGGTACTCTCGTGGATATATAATATGTTTTAAAGCATGTATTTCATTTTGCCAGGGCTACACTCTGGAAATGCGATGCTTGTTTGGGGCGATGAATATTTTACTTTGATCATGAAATATATTAATCTACCTACCACCATAAGAATAGCATTAAACTAAAGTTAAATACATTAATTAACACTTAATTAAACTTAATCACAATTACAGATAATGGATTCATCGCCTGCGGGCAGTGGTAATGGACGTCGCTGCAATAACGAGGATGAGCCAATAAGTGTGGACCGTAACGAGGGCCCACGGCGGACTCCGCAGCGACGCCAAGTTCATCAAAGCGAGGGAGCGGAAGGGAGTCTGGATATCAGGCAAGTCCGCAAGCGCTTAATTAATGATTCTGATAATGAAAGCGAGGGAGCGGAAGGGAGTCTGGATATCAGGCAAGTCCGCAAACGCTTAATTAATGATTCTGATAATGAGAGTGAGGGAGCGGAAGGGAGCCTGGTTGGAGACAGGCAAAGCCGCAAGCACTCTCTTTTAAAGCCAAACTATAGTAAAAACGTTAATAACCGGCGATCAAGAAGAGACAGCAGCGAACGCAATCGTAGAAGGGACCGATATCGCGACGATTCTGTCGATAAAGGTCGTGATAGAACTCGACTTCGTGATGATTCTAGTAATTATTATCGTAGTAGGAAACGGTTTTGTGACAACTCATCTGATGATGAAATCCGGGTCATGAGGGTAGGACGACGTCGTCATCGCAGCAGTAGCAGTGATAGCTATGACACTCCTACTAGACGCTTATTGAAGCGAGGACGAACTCGTTCTCCCTCACGTCGTATAAAACATGAATTGACGGAAGTTCAGATGCCTGATGCTACTCATAGCATCTTAAATAAATTCTTGAATGTTCTCAATAATGTGAAGGGACAATCGACCTCTAAGCTTTCTTTGACAAACGTGATTCCGGAATTCGATCCTTTATCTACCGAACAAACCATAGTAACGTGGTTAACTAAAGTCGAGGAAGCCGCGGAGATTTATAATTGGGATGAACGGGAAACCATTCATTTTGCTCTACCGAAACTCGTCGGACTTGCTCAGACATGGTATAGAGGCCTGAGCACGATGCTTTACTCGTGGACAGAATGGAAAAGGAAGCTTATTGAGTCTTTTCCTTGTAGATACGACTATGCGGAACTACTAACCCAGATGTTGGCCAAGCGTGTGCGTTACGGCGAATCCCTTGAACAATATTATTACGCAAAAATAAATCTCCTGAACCGATGTGGTATCGTAGGTCGAAAAGCAGTCGATTGCTTATTACACGGCGTAGACGATAGGGCGGTACGGATAGGAGCACAAGCGGCTAGGTTTCGTGGACCTGAAGATGTGCTTAGATATTTTAAAACTGTTAAGCCAGGCACTAGTAGGGAAACCGCGGATAGATCCGGGCAAGATGCGAGTAAAAGGAACTCCTTGTCAAATAACAGTCGGAACAAATCTGACGCGAATAAGAGGTCCACTTTTGTCATTAAATGTCACAATTGTAATGGAGAAGGACACAAGAGTTTTAAATGCAATAAGCCCCTAACGAAATGCACTCTGTGTAACCGCGAAGGTCATTTAGATTTGTATTGTAGATCTAAGTGGCCCACTATCCAAAACACTGAACGTCCCAGTAGTGAAGTTAAGGATGAAAAGCAGGTTGCTCTAGTAGACTATTCAGATGCTACTAATCAGAAGTATGTCCTCGAAATATTCGTAAACGGTCAGCCGATCAATTGTCAAGTAGACTTAGGGAGCCAGTGTACCTTAGTTAGGGAAGCGGAAGCAAAGCGTTTGAAGCTAAATACAAGCCTGGACAGATTACCAGTCCTGCGGGGTATAGGTGGCTTTCACATAAAACCACTGGGAAAATGTAATGCCGACGTAACTGTGCAAGGGATAAAAGAGAATATAGAGATTCTCATTGTTGAAGACGCTGCTTTGAAATACCCAGCCCTCTTGGGTCACACGTTCACAGAGAAACCTGGTATTACTATCATAAAGACCCCTAACGAAGTATTGTTCGAACAGGATTCCCATCAAAAAATATTCCTCATGACTCAGTATGATGTAGTAATTGCTCCAAAACAATTAACTGTGATACCTGTGAAGTCACGAACTAGTCTTACTGGCTTTGTGTATGTGAACGGTTCCGTTAGGGGCACCCCAGGTAAAGAACACTATTTACTCCCGGGCGAGTATAAACTACACGGTGGTTTCGGTAACTTGCTGCTACAAAACGTCTCTGCTAATTCGGTCGGTATAAAACAGGGGTCTTTACTGACGCGTGCTATCCCCATCACGAACGAACAAAATGTATACTCAGTAACTTTCGATGATAAATCTCTGGATGAGTCTGTACAGTGCGGTAACACCATCACTTCAGAGCAGAAACTCGAGATCCAGGGATTATTATTGAAATTTAAAGAATGTTTTTCCTCTGGTCTTAAAGATCTTGGTTTCACAATTGCAACAGAGATGGTCATAGAGCTTAACGATGCAGAGCCAGTGGTATACAGGCCATATCGCATGTCCTACGGCGAAAGAGCGCTGGTAAGAGATATGGTTCAGGAGATGATGGATGCGGGCATTGTAACAGAATCCACCTCCCCATATGCGAGTCCAATCGTGCTGGTCAAGAAAAAAACCGGAGAGAAACGTTTGTGTGTAGATTATAGAGCTTTAAATAAACGCACAAAAAAGGATCACTATCCCTTACCTCTAATAGACGACCAGCTCGATAGGCTTGCAGGTAATAAACTGTTCACATCATTAGATCTAGCGTCCGGCTATTATCAAATTCCTATTGAAAAGAATTCGCAAGACAAAACCGCATTTGTGACGCCCGATGGCCAGTTTCAGTATACACGAATGCCTTTTGGATTGGTAAATGCACCATCTGTTTTCCAAAGAACGATCAATAAGATCCTCTCTGAAGCGAAAATAAAGTACGCTCTCGTCTATATGGATGATATTTTGATCCCAGCACGGTCTTTTGACGAAGGTCTCTGTAGGCTTGAAGAAGTACTTTTCCTCCTAAAACGGGGTGGTCTTACTCTCAAACTATCCAAATGCAACTTTTTCATGGATAGCATCGAATTTCTGGGTTTCCAAATTAATGCTGACGGTATCAAACCCGGCGGAAGGAAAACCGAAGCCGTTTCGAAGTTTCGTACACCCAAAAGCCAACGTGAACTACAGCAATTCATCGGCTTGGCAAGCTTCTTTAGAAGGTTCGTTAAGGGATTTGCTACAACCGCAAAGCCTCTAACGGACCTCCTTAAAAAGAATACCACCTGGAAGTGGGGGCCTGAACAAGTGAATGCATTCGAAACAATTAAGTCGACGCTCGTACAGAGACCCTTGCTTGCTCTTTATGACCCAACACGCGAAACCGAGGTACATACGGACGCTAGTAAACACGGGATAGGAGGAATTTTACTGCAGAAAGATGATGCTGGTCATTTGAGGCCAGTCTCATATTTTAGCAGGAAAACTACTCCCGATGAACAAAAGCTCCACTCATTTGAGTTGGAGACGCTGGCCGTTGTATCCTCCCTTAACAGATTCCGTGTCTATCTGATAGGTGTTCCATTTAAAATACTAACAGATTGTAACGCGCTGCGAACAACTCTATCAAAAAGAGACCTTATACCTCGCATAGCGCGTTGGTGGGTTCAATTTCAGGAATTTAACTGCGAGATCGAATATCGCCCTGGGTGTCGTATGTCCCATGCGGATGCACTAAGTAGGAATCCGGTAGGGGAAGCTAAGGAGGATTCTCATGTATTAGACGTACTAACAGTAGGTACGGATGATTGGATAGTTACGGTGCAGAGTAATGATGACGAAATAGCACGTATTAGAGAGATTTTGAATGACCCTAAATCGGACCAGGTGCTAGATGTTATAAAAAACTATAAATTGAAAAACGGCAAAGTTTATCGAATTGTAGGTAAGGAAGAAAATGATTTAAGGTGGGTGGTACCGAAGGGGGTAAGGTGGCAAATAGCCAAAATAAATCACGACGATCTGGGCCACTTCGGCTTTGACAAGACCTTTACGCGAATTCAGCAAATCTATTGGTTCCCCAAAATGCGTCGGTTCATAAAAAAATATATCAAGTCTTGCTTAGAGTGTGCACGTAGTAAGGACCATACCGGGAAAGTTCAGGGCGAACTACACCCGATCCCTAAAGTTGAAACTCCATTTCATACAATTCACGCAGACCATCTAGGGCCATTTGTGAAGAGCAAAAAGGGCAACTGCTACCTATTGGTAATTGTAGACGGATTCACGAAATACATAAATATAAAGCCAGTCAGAAACACTAAAAGTTCTACCTCAATAAAAGCCCTCAAAGAGCACATTAGTTACTTTGGGGCACCGTCTAGACTGATAACCGATAGAGGGACTTCTTTTACCAGTAACAGCTTTCGCGCATTTGCCCAATCCATGGGTATCAAGCACATACTTAATGCTGTGGCCACACCTCGAGCAAACGGACAATGCGAACGTTATAATCGGACAATCTTAAGTGCACTCACCTCTAAAACGGACAATAAAGACGATAAGAACTGGGATGATTATATTCTGGATATACAGATCGGTTTGAACACTACCGTCCACAAGACGACTGGCAAAAGCCCTTCGGAACTACTTCTTGGTTTTAACATACGTAGTAGCTCCGAAAATGCTCTAAGCGATATTATAGACGATGTTAGAGAATTTTCCACAGACGATTTGGGCCAGGTACGATCCAAAGCAGGTACACGCATTGCCGAACAACAGGTTAAAGACAAAATCCGATATGATGCTAGACATAAGCGCGCTTACGAATATAACTCGGGCGATTTAGTTAGCATAAAGCGAGAGGTGCCAAGCGATGGCAAATCGAAAAAGCTAGCGGCAAAGTTTCAGGGTCCATACCGAATTTCTAAAGTACTGCCTAACGATAGGTTCTTAATAGAAGATACGCCGTTAACCCGCAATCATGGCCAACGTCGATATGAAAATGTAATAGCGATAGATAGAATTAAGCCGTGGCTCGCTTTCGATAGGAATTATGACTCTACAGAGTCTGAGTCTGAAGATAATGCTAATCAGGACCGTAATGAACCTACCAATTAGTACTATATACTAAAGAGAGTACATCTAGACTGGAATAGACTGATTTATGAAATATAATAATAAATAATATAATATTTAATAAAGTAAAGTATACACACCGCATTGATGTAATATTTAAGATAATATTATTAGAATTAATATAATTAATATCATGTTGATATTATGTAATGTTTATATAATAATAAGTGTAACTTAGCTACCATAAGCTTACCACGAAAATAACTGTTCTTTAATGTCATAGTTTATTCTTATAATAATAAATTACTACGAATAATTTAAGCTGTCAACTAGGTTATCACATTAAAATTGTTTTAGATTATGTAGTTAAATCTGATAGATCTTTTATTAAGATTATAATATTAGTACTAACTATTATTATAAGATGGCAATGTTATCATGGTTTATGATTGTAAAACCTTAGGTAGATTCCAAGGTTAATTATAATGTAGTTTTATTTTATTTTTTTTTTGATGTCGCGAAGGGACTCGCTTTTCGCAGGATGGCCGAGCTGTTAGCGTCTGTATTTTATATTACACCTTTTATTTATTATCTGGCAACATTTCACTTCGAAACTTCAGTTGTTATTAACCGGCAACGCCGAACCGCTCTTATTGGTCTGTGGTTTCAATTGGTGTATAGCTAACCAATCAGAGCGAGGCGCGCGTTGTGGCGGGCATTTGGAATTGTAAAAGGAATCTGTCGGGGATTCGGTGGTCAGTCGATCGTCGAGCAGTCCCCAGTGAACATCAAAAGAAATAGTGTACGTGTTTACTTGGTGTTAATTTTAAGGTAATGATGTATTTACACTTTTGCCATTTTATTGTGAAGTATTTTGATATTATGAAGTAAATATGTTTTCTGAACTGTTTATGGAGTCTTTCATTTACACGTCACCTAAGTTCTCACGTTGAGATTATTACAGAATAGCACTGCTTGTATCAAAAAGTATTCTATGACACTCGTCAATACTGTAACTTCCCATTATTGAGAAAAAAAAGTCTGAATCGGATCAGTACTTTCAAAGTCTACCCCCTACATACAAACTCACAAATACGATTAGATAATATTTACATAATAATATAAATTATATAATGAGAACGAAATATCTATTCGTCAAAAAGTTTAATGCAAATAATAATTGCTTCACATAATTTTCTGCCTTCATATCTCTGCTGCATTTAAATTCCAAGCAGAAATAAATTAGGTTATTATTTTGAGATAAGCGCGCCCGCAGCCATTACGGCTTCTATTAATTTTGATAGCTTTAAGAGAATTATGAAGTTATTTAACAAGAATTTAATTCGCAAAATATGTGAAAGAACAACTAATACTACGTAATATTTCAAAGCCAGGGATTATTTTCATTGTTTATGTATTCCAACATAATTATGACAATTGAATAACGTTCACACTCTTAAGTATAGTTTTTCGTCAACTTTCTCCGACTGGTATTTTTGAGGACAGAAAATACTGGCAGCCTGCCTAATCGCACGGCAAAGTGTTAGTGATACGACTAGTAAAAGACGAATCTATGTATCTTCCTCATTCTACATGATATCCATGATGCTGTAATAAGGTTATTGTGTCCTAACACTTCAATTATTTAGGTACAGACGCCAGCACATCAAGCTGCCCATAACTGTCAAATTTTCGCAATCAACTTTTAACCTTATACTTAAAAATCTATTAAAGAAATATGACAGATTTTTTTGATTTGGCTTGATGCGCTGGCATCTGTGCAAAGAAAGATAACAAGTAGAAAATTTTCGCCGGTTATTAAAAATAAATTAGCTGTTCCAGACATTTTGACCGCGTAGGTTTTGCACTTTTGTAGGAAACTGCTGATTGTTTTTTTACCAACCCACGAATAAAAATTAAAATTAGCATTTTAATTTTAATTAAAATTAAAATTAGAATTAAAATTACATGGTGGGGCTCCAGAATCATGTACTGAATTAATGGTAACAGGTTGTGCGTCAATGTCCACCTGTATAAATAAAAATGAAATGCAGCAGTGCGATTCTGTAACCATTTCACCGTGAAAACTTAGGTGAAGTGAGCGTGGAGTGAGCTGTCAGTGTCATCCCACCTGATACTAGGGATTGACCAAGCATACATAATATTTTTATGCTAATTCTATTGATCATTTTATATAATTCCAACGCTATTATTTCAGTTGTCAAGACATTACTATTTTGTGGGGTATTGGAATAAAATAGCAAAACTCAGTCAGAACTCAGTCAGTAACTCAGTCAGAATCTCAATTATATAAAATGATCAATAGAATTAGTATAAAAAAATATTATCAAAATCTCTATTACGATTGTAAATAATTGCTTGGTCAATCCCAAGCATCAGTGCGATGACACTGACAGCTCACTCCATTCAAGTTTTCATGGTGAGATTTTTACAGAATCGACCGGCTGGTCGTTGGTGAGCGTATCACTTGAGAACAGTTCATTACTTTTTATTTTAAAATGTTCATAATAGTCCAAATTAAAATTTTTAGGCAAAGAAAAATAGAAAAGTTGCCCATGAAAATTGGGAAATTCAGGAAAACCTGGAATTGCTTTTTTATGAGAGTTTTGTATTTATTGGGACAGAACAACGTCTGCCGGGTGAGCTAGTTGCTTATAAATGTCGAGTATGCAAGGTTTTAGGTAATATTAAGGCATGGACAGAAATTCCTGTTCCAGTCCAATAATTCCTTTAGGTACTCTTAGTAGTCCTGGTTCACTTTACCGAATAATTTTAGCGTATAGAGTGGAGCTGACGACAAACGTCTCTGATACAATTTGGTTATGATAATCCCTCAAACGTACGCCCTTCGTGAGACCGATGTGTCTGTTCTAACAGACATATGCCTATGAATATGTAGGCACAGCAAACATGGCCACCTATGCCCGTATATTTTAATTAACACATGTGCTCCAGAAGGCGTGACAATTTTAAATGTCCGTATGAAAAAATGGATGGAGTTTTTGTAGTTGGTAAACGAAATTCGGAGCGCGAACTAGATGAAAAATTTGAGGCTGCAATCTGAAAACAAATAAGTAATCTGTTGAAAATTAATAAACTTTCGGCAGTTTGTAGTCGTTCCACGCACGATATCACGTAAATAGAAATATTTTAGATTGCAAACTAACGTCCTTAGGATTATAGTACCTCTAGATGTTGTTTAGGTAAGTACCTAATAAAGATTTTAATTAGTTGTAAGTTTGAAGAGTCTCTTACATAGGTTTACAAACTGTCACGAACAACATTTAAGACATCACCAACTCTTCATAACAACAATTTTATCAGCCAATTAAATCTGTTTAATCATTCTAGTACATTTTCACAACCGGAAAATATCGTCAAAATTATTTCTCTGTTGTTTGTTTCTCATTAAAAAGTTGCCCAGTGTTTTTCAACTCGTTCAAAACACGGTTTCAGCTAAGCTTTTACCGACGACGTTGCACTTCGTTCGTTATTTACCATTGGAGAGGTGATTGAATAACAAAGGAGGAAATTATTCTCACTCCGTATACCGAGAGGGAGCGCGAGGGGCGGTTGACTTGTTAGGTAATTTTCTCAGCATAGGTATTTTCCGGATGGGTAGTTGAAATCTGGTAGAAGTGCTTTGCAGGTGCCGTTTTTCGCAAAGTTCTGCAAAGTTTCATCGACACACGTTGCTTTGAGAAGTAATTGAGTAGTAAACATGCTGCCTGACTTTCTAACGAACGCTAGTTAAAACGTATCACGGACTCGGAGTGTCAAAGTTTAAGAGTCTTTTTAACATTGCGCTTTTCTGAAGTCGACGTGAACTTTCTGGGCTCAATGCCCTCATTTCAGTACTGACGGTGTATGATACCCCATATGGTTAATAGAACAGCTATTGAAAGTGTACCGGGTAAAATTTAAACAAAAACACTCAAAAACACTCTCCATCCTGTGTTATTTCTCAAAATGATTGCCCCGTGCTTACTTTAGAACGTGCGTTCGTTCATACATCAAAACAATAACGCCGAGCAACGTTTCATGCAGGTAAACCTAAATGAACGTTTTCAATTAGTAATTTCGGCTTAAACCACTAACGAGCTAGCAGTCGGCAAGACAATTTGGTGCCATAGTTAGCGACGATCGCTCCCGCACGTGACGAGAGAAACTTTGTCGGTTACACGGGGCCCTTAAATTGATTACCGACGCCCTTCTCCTGACCAACCCCTGTTAGAGTTTTCGATATGAATAATTGAAACTGTGATTGAGCTTAATTATCATGAGATAATGAGCTATGTGTGGTAATGACCAATAAGTAATAATATGATGTCAGCCCAAAAATACTACATGGCAATTTCATTTTTTTCATTTTGACACCGAGCCGATATCGACTATTCTGCCAACGTCAGACAGCTCGGCAGCAGACGGTAGCTCGTAAGTTCATATAACCCTACTGAATGAATATTTCATGAAATATCAATATAGGGTTATTATATACATGTATAATATAGAGTTACACAGTATGGAAACCACATATATGCAATAAATTATACCACCATACTTGTTAACGCATTTTGTGACGATAAATAAAAAAAAATATTAAAAAAAAAAATGAAAAAACACGCTTTAATAGTAAATCGAACTAAAAATCAGAAAATAACTTTGAATTTAAAATTCTAAAATAAAAATAAAGTTATGAACAGAAAATTTATTTCAAAGAAAGAAAAAAAAAACAAAAACTCGGTCGTTGATAAGTCTACATCGTTTAAAGTAAATCAGCGGGCCTAAAAAGGCCACTTTAAGCAATTCCTCTAAAAGTGATTCATTTCCTGAATTCCCAGCAGATCATTAGCAATTCCTCTAATTTTCGTAAAATGGTGACACATTTTAGCTGAATCACATTCAATTCATTTCATAGCAGAATCATATTTGGTGTAAACATTGCCGCATGAAAAAAATAAAGACCGTAATTTTATCGGTAAATTTTTCTATAAGTTTTTATTAATCAAATTGGTTTTCTTTGTTTTTTATTTCTACAGGTGAAATTTTATTACATTAAAATATACTTATAACCGTTAAAAAGACCGCAGTTCAGCCCTGAAAAGTGAAATTAGAAACAATTTTATAGGCTGGCAACGCGTAAAAAAAAGTTTTCAGTTTATCCCTCGACTCCTTGCTTGAGTTAACGTCAATTCTAGTCACAGTACAAAACTTTTGAACTTTATTATTTCGTGCGTGTTGCATTATTTCTAAAATGCAAAGTAAGTGCATACTAGTTTATCTTTGGTCAATATTTAATTTTATGGCAGTACAAAAGTGTTCAAATGTACGTAATGTTTTTAGGAATGGAAAGACGTGCAGCTAGGGTGTCGGGGGCTCAATGGAGCATTCTGCTCGAATTCTTGGAGCGTAACCCCAACCTGGCTAGGGCTCACGCATATAATAATACTGCCCGAGGTAGAGCAGAGTCCTCTCGCCAGTGGTCAGAGCTAGCTGGATTGCTCAATGCCGAGGGAAGTGGCACAACCAAAACCCCCAAAGATTGGCCTGTTGTAAGTATTTCAATATTCACATTTCTCAAAGAGTGCCATTACAACTTCATCTTATTTCCCGTCGCACTTAGCTGGTTTTTTTTAAATATATGTAGTATATTTATTATATTGCAGTATGTCAGTAACTACAAAAGCAAGTTAAAAAAGTTGGTTGCTGACATAAACACCGAAGCAAATAGAACAGGCGGAGGGCCTCCTAGTAGAGTTCAACTGTCTGATACGGAGCTGCAGTTTTTATCCCTAATGGGACAGGGTTTTGGCCAGAATGCCCCTGCAGTAGCTGTCAACCCTTTACCAGATATGGTAGTCATTTGATATGACATTAAATAAATAAATTAAAATCTTGCAAAAATCTGGCTAGCAAATAAAGTGTTATAAATACTTACTATGTATCTTTGTTTTAGGAACAACAGTCAACTGCAGCAGGTATGCATCAGCAGACATCAGGTTTGGGCGCAGAACAATTACAGTGAGTAGATTTTCTTATATATAACCCTGTGTGACTTTAACATAATAACAAATTTCTAATTTGTTAGGTGAATTTTAGTGAGGTAGTAGTGGTTGTGGCTGAGGATTCAATCAACACTGAAAGTGGGAGCTCTTTCAGTGTTGAGCCCCTTATAGACACAACTGCTGCCCCAAGCCCTGGTCAGACTCTTGAGTCAGCACCAAGCCCTCCTGCCCCGGCCGATGCTGCAATAGTGCCTCTGCCTCGACAACTTCGCCAGAGAAAATACCACACTGAGTGGAATTTTCTAACCCTACAGCTATTCATATTGCAGATAACACTTAATGACTACTATTGAAAATGATTATGGTATTAATTATATTATGTATTTTAGGTCGTCCTTTGGCTCCACTGGATGAGGCTCGGAGAGTTTTGTCTCAGGTGGAGCGGCAATGTGCTGCAGCTGATAGAGCGTCTGCTTCTGCATATCAGCAAATAACACAGAACCTTGGGAGGCTTGCTGATGCAGTCGAGAGATATCTATCCCATATTGTTGTCCCATAGAGGTAAAGTAAGAATTTATTGTACAGACGCCAGCACATCAAGCTAACCGAAACGATCAAATTTTCCCAATCAACTTTGAACCTTACACTTCAGTGATAAAGTTGAAAATCTGTTAAATAACTTTGACAGATTGTAGTAGCTTGATGTGCTGGTGTCTGTACAAGCAATATAAACAAAACAAGTATATCATTAACTTTTAATTTAATTTTAATTTATCATCGCGCTGACCAAAGCCGTTGTACAAGGGCATTTCGTACAGATTCACCAGCAGCGAGGTGAATTCTTCGTGATGCAGTTTCTATTGGAATATTAGTTACCTGAAACAGATTTTAATTATGAATATTAGTTTTTTTTCGTATTAGGTTGACTGGATAAAATGATATTTTAGTGCAATTGTGACATATTTTTATTATATCAATGATTGAATTCGATTTTTCCTGAATTTCGTACCTACATATTTGCTTCATTTTGCTCATTCTGAGGTGTTAATGCCAATACTGGTAGCCTGGCAGCATTTGCGATATTATGTAATACCACACAAGCGTTGGTGATATACCCAGCCATATTGGGGTGGTAATATAGCTTCCGATCTACTAACAAACACCGTCAACGAGACTTAGCACTCCGATGGTGCGCTCCACTGTATTGCGTACCCGACAATGCAGATCAGTGTAGTATCGTTGAGGGGTATCGGGCTCTGTGTCCACTATTGGTGTCATCAGGGTTGATCTGAGGGGATAACCTGAGTCACCTGAAACATATTTTATTGTTATAACACCCAAAGTAAACAATGATGTTTACAATTTCATATCATTTATAAGTTATGTGAAATTATTCTTCTTAGCATGTCGCTAGCAGTCCACATACGAGTCAGCCTAGAATTTGGCACCTTCAGTAGCGTCCCTCAGCCTTTATACCATTATCATTAATATTATTGACGATTTGAATTACCTAAAAACCACACATTTTCGTTTTCAGCCTGACGGAGTTGTTCCAAGTGGCTGTTAAGTGGATGGTGATTCCAGACAAACGAGTCATGGTTTGCCCCTCCGTGGCTGGCATCGACACTTAAAATATTTAAATCAGAGTCGCATACCTAAAAAAAACATGTTATTATTATTTAGTTGTTAATTTAGTAAAAATGTTTTTTCTGTCTTCGTTGTTTTATATTAGTAATAGGTATAGTGTAGGTTGTTAGAGCCAACAAAAAGGTATAAAACATCTTGTTTTGTTTTTCTTCTAAGCTAAATAAATATAATATTTCATTATTTTGTTTGCCTATGTCTAACAGAGTTGTCACATAAAGAAGGCTGATTATTATAAGAGTTGTTAATTTAGTAAAAATGTTTTTCCCGTCTTTATTGTTTTATATTAGTAATAGGCATAATGTAGGTTGTTAGAACCAACAAGAAGGTAGGTATAAAACATCTTGTTTGTTTTTTCTTCTAAGCTAAATAAATATTTTATATTATTTCATTATTTTTGTTTCCTTATGTCTAACAAGGTTGTCACAAAAAAAGGATGATTATTATAAAAGTTGCTTAGTAAAATGTTTTTCTTGTCTTTGTTGTTTTATTTTAGTAATTTAGGTGCCTACTAACTACCTAATAAAATTGAAGTGAAAGTAAAGTAAGATAACATCACATCCCGAAGGGTTGGGCAGACATGTACCTTTAGTACCTACACTACCTTTAGTACTTAGTTACCTACCTACCTACCTTACCAATGAAAGACATTTTATGGCTAATTTTTTTAATATAGCCTATGTTACTCAGGGATAGTGTAGTATTCTAATAGTAATTTTTTTTTTTTAATGGGTCCAGCAGTTTTTGAGTTTATTTGTTACAAACATACATACAAATCTTTCCTCTTTATAATATTAGTGTAGATGTGTACCTATACACTGGAAGAGCTGTTTATCCCCATAAAAAGTTATAATTAAGTTTTCCTAATGAAGATAACATAGTTATTGAATAAATTTATTCTTACTTACCCAGTTTTGATGGAATTCCGTTCTGCCTGTGTTTGCGGAAAACGAATACCTATACTTCCTCCGGAAATGGTCATTGTTAAGAGCTAGTGTCACAGCTCTCACACAGTTAGATACACTAACTTGGTGCATCTTATGGTGTGCACTAGCTCCTATGAACCTCTGGTATGACGATGCGTAAAAACTAAGAGTACTCAGCACCTAAAATGTCAATAGAAGAATATACTAGTGGTACAGGGTAAATCTCTACAATAATGAACAAATGATAGTGTCTATATAGAACTATTTAAGTAAAACTAGTAGGTACAATCCTTTTACTTGCCTTGGAGGTAGTACTTATGCCACCTCGGCGGGAACTTAAGTACGGCTCCAGCTCAAGGATGAGGTCGCGACACACGCTTTTATTTAGCCTGTAAGACAACAAACTCCAGATCCGGCATTACGAACGCTATGTCCATTTTCCGAAGAGCTGCATTTCGTCGGCAATATAAAAGGTTCTCCATAACGCGCGCGTGCTCCACAAAATTTTCATAAAGGGCTAAATCTGCCATTATAACAATATTTTTTTTACAAAACCTCCAATATGATTTGTGAGATGTTACTTTTGACTAACTTCTTATGATTCTGCTATTTGACATTAAAGCAATTCATATTTTGTGGACCATTTTACGAATCTCCATACAAAACTGTCAAACGGATGAATTGCGTGATATGAATTGTACACAAATAATATTATGAATTGTCAGTTTGTGACCATTTTACGACTTAAAATATGATTCATAATGTTATCCGCTTATGATTCTGTCAAAGTGGCCTTTTTAGGCCCGCATCGCTTAAAGTGGGGCAAAATCGAGCCCAAACGAGCTAGTTACATACAAACAAACAAACATACAGGTGAACCTAATAAAAGCGTGTTGAGAATGAACGAAATCGGTCGTGAAAAAAAATTAGCTGTTCCCTACATTTTAATGAGTTACGTGAACAGAAATGTAGGGAACAGCGGATTTTTTTTCGCGACAGATTTCTTTAAATTTTTGTGTGTAGGTACTCGTATATCGTCAGAAAAGGCGATACAAAGTATGTGGTATAATTTACTGCATATATGTGGTTTCCATACTGTATGAACTTAGAAGGTTGTATTGATGTTTTTAATGATTATAATTCTGTAAAGCCATATTTGTTATTATCGAGAATCATATTTTAATAAACTGATAACCTGACATTGACCCTCAAGTTGCAAAAACGTAAGTAAAATTGAAGTTTGCGGACTGCCTTAGCGCTTCCCCCTAAAAAAGGTCACTGTTGGTAGTCTGCATCAAAAGCAAACCCTTTTGACATTACATTGTCATTGGATATAACTTCTATCACTACTTATGTTCACAATTCTGTAGCTTTTACTCTTTTGACACACATTATGTGATTGTTCAAAGAGCTTTATTTAAATTGTGAATTACCACAATAGCTATATTATTCTGACACAGTTGTTAGGCCTAAATAAAATGAGTCATAAACATTATGTAAATGACCTACCCATTTAACAGATATTCAATTTTATGTTCGCGAGTCCTAAATAACGGAGTGCCTGTTCATTTTGAGTAGAGCCTTTGTTATGAAAGGTCTTGGATTAGCGCCATTTTTTTTCTAAAACATTTCCAGTACAGGAATTTGTTGAGTTTTGTGAGTCTGTTCTGTTTAGCAACTGATCATCTCTGGCTGGGTAAAATTTTAATAAAGAGATGGTACAGACACCAGCACATCAAGCTACTACAATCTGTCAAATTTCTTTAATAGATTTTCAACTTTATCGCTAAAGTATAAGGTTCAAAGTTGATTGGGAAAATTTGACAGTTTCGGGTAGCTTGATGTGCTGGCGTCTGTATCTATATAAAGGTTTATCCTAGTTCTTACCATAATATTCCTAATCCAAAAGATATTAGTAGATATAATATTGAAGCATCTGGTTTTGTCAAAAAATATAATTTCTGAGAAACTTTGTCTTTGTACAATTACATCAGGGACGTTATTCTATGCACAAATCTTTCCATAATTTTGTGTCACTATGCAAACATGCACAATTTTACCAAAACAAATACTTCGTATAGATTACTGTATGAAGTTTTTGTTTTGTGAAAATTACAGGACACTAACAAACCCGTTTCACAGCGCACAGATGACTTGAAAAGCAAAAAAATCCGTCCAGAGTAAAATTATAACACTTTATCATACTGGTACCCACATTCATTCAACAACGCGCAAGGTTCCGTACAAAATGTTAATAGTATAAACAGTAAAACTTTACAGTTATTAATTTTATATCACAAAAGCGGTGAGGAAAATTACGTAGATTGAACACTTCCGCCGAAGTTTGAGCTGAGCGGTAAATCGGGAGACTGTCTGTGTAACGACCTAATGGCGCATCCACATTTACATAACTAGCGTCAAGGCCAATGAATGATATTCGGCGGTGGTTACTGAACGTTCGGTGGTTCGCGGTGCATTGCGATCGCGAGATGTGTGAGATTCTAAATTCAAAATGACAATATTTTTTGCATGGAATTAGTATGTTCAAAGTTGATTGGGAAAATTTTACAGTTTCGGGTAGCTTGACTTGCTGGGGCCTGTACTATTACCTGTACCGTTTTTATATTTCACCTAATAAAAATTATGAAGTTTATAATAAAGTGTGAAATACAGTCCTTTTGACAGTTATTTTATCTCTTATTTTGCATCACAGTCCAAATCACATTAATCTTTATTCTCATTTCAATAAGGTTCCTGTTGGGTTGGGTTACTGAAAAGTCTGTCAAAATCATTGCTATCTTTATTTTCTTTACAATAAGGTTGCTGTTAGGTTGCTGCTGTCAGAGGTAAATAACTGTGAATGGACTGTACCTGCAGTCACTGCAGGGATCTAGCAGAATACCTGACATATGCTGAGCGGGACACACACTTGGTGCAATATTGAGACACGCTGCACATTGAATGTTCCAAAACTGAATGTTTCACTTGCCAAGTGTCAAATGCACATTTGTTTTGATTTGTCTGTTGGTTGGTACTACTTCATTCCATTCTTATTTTAAATCTTGCCTTTAACTTGTAAAAGGTTAGGATGTTCTACTGTTTTTAATTTATTGTATATAGTTGGTTAAATAATGAAGTATAAGTTATACGTATAGGTTACGGTCGTTGGAGGCATCACAAATTACGATCTGATCCGTTCATCAACGAACATTAGCAAACTATCTTCGTCGGTTCAGTCTGAACGCAGCATAACACCTCTTCGCGGTATGGTTCGATGCGAAATAACCTTAATGCAAATTCAGTGTCTAACTTTAAATGCAGCGGGGTGATTGCTTAACACACTATCAGTAGCAATGGGCTTTAATTTGACAGTTCAACAACATTCATAGCGTTATTTGCGTTGTTGAGTAGACATTTTTTTTGAACATATGAAGCAATGGATTAGCAATATCCTTCAAAATGATTGAGATTGTGATTGATAGTGTGTTAGGTACACAATTAGGGTGCAGGCTAGTAATTTTGTTTAGGTAAAACGGGGTGAATAGGAAATGCAGGGGTAAATCGGGACGAAACTTTAAAATGGATTTTAACATCGAAATAATATCGTTTTTAGGGTTCCGTACCCAAAGGGTAAAACCGGAAACCCCCGCTCTACTATCCGTCCGTCCGTGCGTCTGTCCGTCTGTCACCAGGCTGTATCTCATGAACCGTGATAGTTAGACAGTTGAAATTTTCACAGATGATGTATTTCTGTTGCCGCTATAACAATAATTACTAAAAAACAGAATAAAATAAATATTTAAGGGGGCTCCCATACAACAGACATGATTTTTTTTTGCCGTTTTTATAGATAATGGTACGGAAACCTTCGTGCGCGAATCCGACTCGCGCTTGGCCGGTTTTTTGCCAAAAGGTCTCTAATGTGTTTACTATATTATAATTAACGATTAAGTGTCCTTGTTGGCAACAAACAACGTTAAAATCCATTTAAAAGTTTCATCCCGATTCACCCCTGCATTTCCTATTCACCCCGTTTTATCGTACTCATTTTAGTTCTTGTAACGATCCCAACTCGAGTGAAGGCGTTGTTAAGGTTAATTGAGTGAATGTATGACGCAAAAGAGATAAGATCATGAGGACCTAATTTCTGGTAATTCTTGGCATTCTCCTGAACGGTTGGCAAAATTAAGAAGTCATTAAAGAATTAAAATTGCTTAATGCAACGACTGATTTCTAACAAGACAATGCTACATGAAACGCCTTTTTTCAGGAAAAGCCTTTTGAGCCAATTAAGAATCGTCTCGAGATATACGTTCTACCTACATTATTTTTTTGTACAATATAAAACAGACATTGTAATTAACAAAGCTGTCATCCGTGACCTTTTCAGGCATTATACTAATCGCCAATTTTTGCCTGAAATGAATTTGTTCTTCATTTTCTTACCTCAATTACAATTTACAAGAAATACCAGTTACAGTACGCTGGAAACTTTCCGTATAATGGTAATTTGAGGTCGATGACCTGCGTTCATTATAGGCTTTTTTGATGGTTATTATTAAGTTATGAAAATTGCCTACGAGCGTGTAACGAACTCCGATAATCAAACGAGTTCGAGCTCCTGTGCTGTATATTTTCAATAGCTTTATTTATTTACATGCAACACTTAATGAACAACCGGGTTTTTCATTGATCCAAGTTTATTCAGAAAGAGCTTCGAACAGTACGAAGTAAAGGCTTATTTTTGTGTCTGCCTTTTTCTGTTGACAGTTGCCCTAAATATGAGCCGTTTCTTGCATGGAAGGCAGTTGCTTTAAATAAATTTTGAAAGTAGACAATAATGGGTAACGGAATGCACAGCTTTCATTATTAATTTTATTAATTCTAAGGAAACTTACAGCTAGTACATTTGATTATGCAGTATCCAACATTATGAAGAAAATAGCCATTTACAAGTTTCTACAAATAAACTTAATAAGTATAAATGGGATTGAAGATTTTTATACGGAAAAAAAATTGTGGACAGTAGGTAGGTATGCCACGGACCTTCAAAGCCCTTTAATAATCTTCGGTTTCTCATAGATCTGTCAAAATACGCATAAGTCTAAAATGAAAACTGTCACTGTAATTTAGAAAACAACTATCCAGATAACGTAAAACTATAAATTAATCATAAAACTCTCAGATTAATCATAAAACTGAAAGAAAAATCAGCATTCCATTGAAAAAAAAAAAACGATGATTTCCACACTTAATCGAATAAGCGGAGACAAAGATAAAGTTGTCGCCTGCCCGCTCAGTAAAAAGTTAAATTGCATGAACTCTCCCTCCACCGGCACTGTGGCGCTGGAGAATTTGTTTGGACGAAGGCACGACCAACTACAATCGGGAAATCAGGATTAAAGTGGCGAATAGTTAGAGGAAATGTTGTTACGCGAATTATAAGTTAACTTGTGGTTCACAAAAGACGTGTGAAGGATGTTTACTGAGTTCAATGAGCTTTATTGTCTGTGGTAAACTGTCTTTTGTTTAGTTTAATATTACCTAGCAAATGAATGAACACACATGGAGTTACGATGTTTATAAATGACATTCTCAATAATTTATCGTTAAAAATAATAAGGTACCGGTGTGTTTGGATATGCTGCCACACATATTTTCCTAAATCGACTTTTTATACAAATATCACTTATTTCACCCACACTTTATCGTTAACCAATCGTTTGGCGACAGCTAAATTAGCGGCTGAAAGTCCACATCGTGCGATACGAGGTCACGACTCGCGTCCTTGTGCAGTTTAACTACAATAATTTAAACAGTGAAAACAATTAGCTTGTACCAGAGGGAAATTACTAGATGTCACCAGAATGACACTGCATTGTTCGTGTTTTTGACGGCGACGAGCGGCCAGTGAGGGAGCCAGTGGATGGATCAGGTTGAGTGGAGCACCTCTAAGAAAGAGTTTTTGGAAAATTCTGTTTTTTACGAATACCATAAAACAGAATAGACGTTTTGAAAGGTTCTTCTACGTAATTGAAAGATTGCCGCTAGGATAAAGCACCACTGTACGGTAAAACTTTCCTTTTCCACAAGTGTTCACTAAAAATCACTTTATATCGAGTTCTTATCGTAACACCCTATCCAATATAAATTCACCATTACAGTGAGCTACTAGCTACTATCAGACAAAGTTAGGGCTCTATCAGTTGTCTAAACTTTCCTCGGTCGGCTATTCTATTCTATATAAAGTATGTAAAATCTCACTTCTCAGGGAACGACCAGGGTAAATGAACCGTAGAGTGGAGTGTCAGTCTAGTATGAGATTTTATGAGTATGTAAAGTTCTTGCATTATTGGCCGTAACAGCCTGACATACCTAGCATGTTTTTAAAACTGTTTCCTAAAACTGGAGCATGGCCGGAAGGCCTCAATTATTTACCTCCGCTGCTAGACATCGGATCGCTTCACTGTTGGTATTAGGTATCTGTAGTTCACCTACGTCGTTTAGTTTTTAATTTGCTTCATTAGTTCGGCGTAATCGAAAATGTTTTGTGTACATACTGTTAATTTCCTACTTTAAAGTCCTGTATGTCAAATGTGAGATAGTTTTGGGAAACATGGATAATGTTTGAAATAAGTAAATGTCACGAATAATACGTGCATATTATAGAATGAGCGTGAATGATTTGATGTTATAGAGAAAATGTTTTCGAAACACGTGAAATTATAACAAATTACAATGGCGCGTAAAGAATGCACTTCAATTAAAGTTATTCACGTTCTTGTTTTATGACTGTGTGTAACGCCACACTACATTGCAGCAATATTAAAATAAAAGGAATATAATTGGTTATGCACGACACTTTGGGAGCGTCCCTTTGTGTCGGAACGCAAAAAAACAACCGTATGGAATTTGTCGCAGCTGTCGGTATCGGCCGGCACAACCCGATGTAGGTTTAAAATTTAAGCAAAATTCCCGCATACATGAAACTGAACGGCTAGACACAATTCCACTGACGTTATCGTATTTTGCAGTAACACCCTCTCCCCACCACCCTCTCCCTGTGGCAAAAAGAATGCTTGTTTTATTCTCATAGTCTATACGTGATTGGCGGACATCGAATTTTTATTGTGAGCTAGGTATTCCAACATGACATACTCAAAGTATAGGAATTTATGAAATGCTTGTGTGCGAAATGGATAGTGGCGTGTATCGAGCAGGGTATTTGATCGTTTTGTGAATTTATTCAACTGTCGGCTCCTCTTTTATCCATTTTTATGCTTTTAGTTGTCGGATCGTTTCTTAGCACGTATTTAGATACCACTTCTGCTCTCACTCGGCTCTCAAACTTGACGGAATTGATCACAAGTAAAATATACTCATCTACAGTATCCATTTTTTGAGACTTTTAATTTTCAGTTTGGATTGCGTTCCATATTTATCAGCACATTTTTGTGGAATTTAAGTAAATTTTACAATTTCTATTTCCCGTTTGTAAAGATTGGAAAACGTATGAGCACATGCAATATTTACGCAATATTGAAATCTAAAAATAAAAGTTTAATCCTGTACCTACCGAAGGTCGTTGCTATTCGGATCGCAAATAATAGATTTGAATTTGATATGTCATCATGTTGAAATACTAACATTTTTAACGAGTTACCCACGCACTGAATTCCCATTTTTCGATGGCAAAACCGACACGAGCGCGTGCAAAATATTATTATTTCATTTAGTATTTGTTTCATTCTGAATCGGGAATCCATATTTGAATTGTTACGTGTAAAAATATCTACATAATTGTGTTCATCAAACTAGGATTACAAAATGTCAGGTCCCTTAATTAAATAAAATGATCATGATATATTCCACGATATTTGTGAGGTATATAGGTACTCCATCTATCAAGTACCACTTGAAAAAAGGAACAACACTTTGTTAGACACAGAGCCACTTGAAAGGAGTCGAGAGGGCCGGATGACAACGTTAAGTGGAGGCAAACTAAAAGGAAATAAAAATACGAGCGAAGCGTAACGAAGCTTAGTTAACCGAAGTGTCACCTCGATTCTCACCGGTGCTTACGGTACATCACCATAAATACACATTACACCATGCTCGGGTTACGTAACCACGTAACAGTGAAATATTCAAGTCGTGGATCCCTCTGAAATATGAGTATGTTGTTCTATTCGGACCACGATATTTGTATTGAGACCGTGTCGATTTGAATTCAAGTCTCGCGTCGCCCGTTCTGTCTAAATCACATTGTCAGTCTCTTCTTCGCGTCTTAGATACATCTAATTTCTCAAGATTTTTGGCTAAAGTCCGCCCGGACAGAAGGAATAAAGATTTTTTCTTTTTTCCAAATGTATTTCGAAATTCAAATTTTGTTTTCATTATTATTGTCTACACCCAAAAACAAATTGGTTTAATTACGTTTCACTGACGATAATTACCCGTCCTACTCGATGATAATTACCTCGACGATAATTCGATAAATCATGAACAATTACAAAATTAATGTTATTCATCGACGTTATCCACCTGGCTTAGCAGCGCAATAAATTAACAGAACAAAACCCAGGTGTCTGTACGTTTGAAGTTTAGAGCTCGAGGTGGGACGAGCGAGGGTTATCAATTAAATTGCGCACGTCGGCAGCTGCACCACAACGCCGTGATGGATGCCCTCTGCGTCCTCAACAATATCCATTTCTCTCGTTTATTACCTTATTTGTACCGACATGTAGTGTACTGCCATTTCTCTAATAGAAATGGGTGACCATTTTCCAAGTGGACGTTGTTTGTAATGTTTTACAAAGTTCATTCAACCCCTCCTTCTTGTTACGTTCTTTCTGTTAGCGAAATGGTTTAAGTTAACTCGATTGTCTTTAAACTCTGACTATAACTGAGATATACGTAGCCACAGTGTGATTATCTTACTTTTCGTTATTGCGTTTGGAAATAATATCTATCCAAGAATCGTTTGTGATGCCAATTGCCGGGAGGATTCCCAATGTAACCTCTAACAGTAGATATATGTTTACAAAGGCAGGTTATGTATACAAAGAGTAATTGATGGTAACTGAAATCGGTAGTAATTTGTGGAACTGTTTGAACGTCACTGAAATAGATGGTTTTACCTCTCCCGGCGCGAATTGTGTCCCCATACGTGATGTCATGCCCGAAGCTATCAAGTCATGTTGTTGTATATTTGAATGTGAAGTGAAACTCAACACAAATTTCTAGCGGCGGACGGACAAACCACTCACAACTGAATGGCAGCACTCCACCTTCTATATTTTTTACGTAAATCAGGTCTCTATTATGTTCTACAGGAGTTAGTCGGGAAGTTTTCGGCTTTTATGTAGCCTGTCTACTTAGCCAAGTAGAATGTTTGTAGCTCTGTGATTATTGCGAGCCATTTATTTATCTCTTAATAGGGTCCTAAACAAATAGCTAATACATAAAATATTTGGCATTTTTTCTTTTTACAATGCAGTGATTTGTTTGTAAATAATGGGGTTATCTTACAGCAAGGCAAATAATACCAATATGCAATCTGCCTAGCCTTTTCACAACTATGTTGAGATTGGCTTCCAGTCTAACCGGACGCAGCTGAATAAACTGGTTGTCAGACTTTCGGGCTTCTGTCGGCCTGTAACGACTGTCAAAGATCCAAGAATAACAGCCGGGACCAACGGGTTAACGTGCTTTCCGAGGCACGGAGGGGTTTCGGTATTTAAAGATGGTACCCATCCACGAACCGACCGTGGCAACCGTAGCTTAACCTGATCGATCGACCCGTGCGGCTGTTATTACTTAGCCACGAGCCCATCCAAGGGAATAATACAATTTAAATTAATTCCGCACATAGTGACGCACATAAGAAATACCTATAATATACTGCATACCATACCTATAATCCACATAAATTACGAATGTAGCCCTTTATATCAATAGGCACTGTGTTATGGTTATTCTACTGTACTTTATTATTAAATAATTTACGGCAACTATGTGCTTGCCGTAAAATATTTAACTGGCCAATAAAAATGACGATAAAAATCAATGCGTGTATTATGTAAGTCGTTTGCATATAAAGGTAACGGGCAGACATATTTGGTATAATTTCGTGTAATAGTTAGCTATTTCACTAGACACGTCTACGTCCCTAGAGAGTTTTTACGGGACTGCGAACGATGTGGCTTTATCTGTAGAACGATTGCGTTTCTACATTGTATTTAAAATTGTATTGTTTCCAACAATAAGTTTCCAACAAACTTATTGTTGGAAACTTCTTGTGTATTTCCAATATAATTGCTTATTAAACAACATTTCCAAGGATTATTGATAAACGATTGTTTTGTTTATTGAAGCAGGGTTTTTGATTAAACGATTATTGGTTTTAGAGCGACTGATTAGTTAAAATAATGAGATTTTAATACCATACATAAATCAATGTAGCTCTTACTCATTTATATAGCGGCCCGACCCAGCTTCACACGGGTGCAATGTTTTTTTTTTTTATTTCGGAAAATTTCATTCATACGAACCTTGCCCTGGCAATATCGAACACAACAAAAAAAGAATCATCCTATTTGGTGCAGTCATTCGGAAGTTAAAAATGGCTTGCTTGATTTTTTGAAAAATGGCTTGCTTGACCTATTAATAAATAGACACCTATTTATTAATAGGTCAAGCAAGCCAATGTCAGCGCGGCGCAGCGGCCCGGTGATGACTCATCCCTGGATAAAGCGTCGTCGCAGACGCAAGAAACGATCAGAATGGCCAGTAAAACTAAAACAGCACATAAAACCTTTACATTTTTTTAATGACTTATTTTCTCTCTGAAATAGGTCAATTGAATTAAAAATCAGTTGGGGTGTCTGAGGTTTTGCGCATTTAACGTTACACGTTGTATACATATAAACATATAAAAATAGTAACGAAGAATTTTTGAACGTTTGTCTGGATGTATGTTCCGGATTTAGATAAAAGGCACACATACGTATCGGTGTACTTTTAATCCTGGTAATACATTCCCTTGGGATATTTTCCTTTATCCACGTATGTGAAACCGCAGGCAAAAGCTTATAGCTTATACACATATTATCTACAAATATATCTAAGCCTATAAAAGCAAATCCTAAAACTAGATGTTTCCTTTCCTAGAATGTTTCCATAGTATATCGTATCGTTCCTTACCTTCATGAAGATTTAGGACCAATGAAAACACTAGGCTACGTCGCATTATAGATACGGATTACCTATTATTTGCTACGAGCTACGGTAATACGATTATGGTGAGCTTCTATATAAATATATAGAACATTGTGATATATGTACATATATAGATAACTTAGATATTGTTATGACTAAGCGGCTTAAACAGTAATAATTGGTTTGGCAAAATAGCCTTATTTTAACGTAAGGTAGGTAACTTATTAGTAGTAGTTAGCGTCAATCAAATCAACTCAGCCTATCGCAGTCCACTGCTGGACATAGGCCTCTCCCTGGCTGCGCCACAAAACCCTGTCCTCCGCCACTCGTATCCAGTCGGTCCCAGACACCTTCTTAAGTCATCGGTCCATCTAGCTTGGGGGCGTATCATACCCCTCCTGATCAGATACGCTTACCGGTACGGGGTGGTTAGCGTATGATCGCTATTTTAAAAATCCATATTCTGTGTGTTCATTTATACAAATGTCAACGCCCGTTATATATGACAGTTTAAACACAAGATTACGATAGGCAGTGACTATAATCTTGGGGCAAATGCCATAGTCTATTAGTAGGCTACTGAATTTTGATATACACACCAATGCCAGTCAATTAGTCACCATGATAAATGATCCGACGGTATGTCTCATTCATACTTTATACCACGTTGTTTTTCCATCCCTTATACCTACGTACGCCGCTTTTTTGAGTGGGGTTGAAAAACTATGGCACTGACTAGAACGTTTATATTAGTAGTAAAATAATAGTTTACGCTACCTGCCCCGTTGGTGTCGTGGTTGCAAGCGCGACTGTTGAGCGTGGTGAGATGGTTACAGAATCGCACTGCTGGTAGCTTCTTGGCTTAGGATAACGTTATCAACGAAGATATACCTAGGTAGAGCATTTTTCAAAAAGCTTGTTTAATTAAAAAAATAACTTGAATTATTCACATCAATCTTTCTTGAGACTGGGGCCTGCTCATTAGAGTAACTTAGAATAATTTTCTTCAAACAATCGTGGCATTACTACAATTTTACAATCCTTACAAGGCTACAGCGGAACTGGGGCCCGTTCACTACAGTTAGCTTTAGTAAACTACAGTTAACGAGTCCGATGTCGTTACGATAGGCGCGATGGCCGTCAGTGCCAGCCACTGCGATCAACTTATTATCGTACTTCGTAATTCGAAGAATCGTGCTGAAATATTTTTTTAATTTTACGTGGTTTCAGCCGTGCCTGAAAGTTTAAAACTTTAATTGCATTAAATTGCAGTTAGTCGGAAAGGCTTTCTTTTAAATAAGATCTTTAATCCTTGCCTACAAACTGCAATAATAAAAAAAAAACTAATTGCAATTATAAATAATTAATACGGTTTTTCGTAAAACGCTGCTACGGACGGAGTTATTATATTATTACCTATATTTAGGTACTGACTCAAGTTACCTCAGAAGAATATAAGTAAGGTAATAACATTAGAATAGTTAGTTTTAATATGTAACTATTTTTATAACACATTTGCTAGTAAAAGGTCTCTTACTGCACCAATTTCAATATCGTAATGTATCTCATTACGTACTTGTGCGTAATTGTAATGTTAATCGCACGGTTTATCAAGATGCTCCGTCTAAAACGAACGGTACTTTTTTAAATCTTAGCAAAGAGTTTTTATCTCAGAAAAGTGGTCAACATTTTATGAATATAATTAACTTTGGGAGATAAAATATAATAAATAAACATTTAATTCTTTAATTTAAATAAATTTTACAATTAATTACAACCATTTATCTGTAACAAAAACACAAAAGTATTAATTTACTTTATTAGTAATACTGGCTGTTTTTTGTTCCTTTGCCTTTAAACAAAAGACGCTGATGCGCGCGCATCGCTAATTTGTGAAAAAGTAAAAATTATTATTATTAAAAATTATTATTTTATTTATTTCCTCACAAATGTGTTATAAAACGTCGTATGACATACGTGCGGTTTGATAATTGAAATGAAATGAATGAAATGAAAATATTTATTTCAGACTAAAATAATTCTGAATTACAAGTCCATATGTTGTTAGTAGATGGATACTTAAAGCTATGTTAGTAAAATTTAAAATTATTATTATTATTCTGGACATGAATGGACGACCAATGCCTCAGGATTCGGCCGTCCACTCCATCCGACACCACGCTCAGAAGCGTGTTGGTGCTACGCTTTACCCGAAACCATAGGGAAGCCGATCTTTTGCGAAGCACCGCCTGAAAGCCGTCCGTGCCGAGGTCGGCGAACATGCCGGAGGCACTGCACCGCCACGGAAGCCTCAACAAACTCCTGAACGCGTTGTTATACTGGACGCGCAGAGCATTGTAGGTCTTTCTAGTGTAATTGCTCCACAGGTTGCACGTGTATAACGTTTGGCAGTAGCTTTTAAATAGTGTGACTTTAACGTCACTTGAGCATCGTACAGCCTCTGCTTTCTTATAGCCCTCACCTACGGATCGGGCTAGCAATATCGCCTCAGCTGTAATTTTCAACTTACCGCACTTATATCATAATGTACTATTATACCCGCACCAAGAAGGATTCATGCTTCGAAGAACACGCATTCCGTTCATCCTAGTTGACATACGAATGCCTATGACAGTCGATACTGTTACTCAAAATTCCGAAAATCTGAACGGTGTCTTGCCACAAAATATTGGTTATACCCAGTAATTGGGTAGTGGAGGTCGAATGGCAGTCGCTCCATATAAAATATTGATATTCAGCCTCATCTGGTATGTCTCGAAGCCGACCTCAACCTAGTTCGGAAGAGGCACATCGTAAGGCTAGGCGGATTATTTACTGCAGATCTCTGCTTACACAAGGTAGTAGAAAACAAAAATCTAAACATATTAAAAATCAAGTCGCTTTTCGTATCTGTTGGTGTGACCGGGTAGTTCTTCTAAACTACGAAACGGATTTTTATTCATATCAGATGAATAGTTACACACCCCGATTTCTCTCTATCTGTCGCCAGTAATTTGACTTTCGAAAGAAGAAGACAACCCGTTGTTTAACTATACAGACGCTATACAACGTTTATTAGTAAGGAGGTTAGAGAATTTATTGTGGAACACATAAACCATGTGTATTAAACAATAATATTAAACTTACAAATAATGAAGAAATCTCGATGTTTTTTGTCAGTCGTAAAAACCACCCGAAGGACGCAAATGTTAAATAAAAAATTTAAATATTTAAAATGTACATTCGTGTGCAGTTTGGATTGTGCTGTGCGGATTAGTCGGCCTATTTGCTAATTGGGAGCCGAAACTGTGGTAATCCAATACAGCCTTTAAAACCGTTGTTGTACGTTTTGTGTACAGTTTAACTACGTTTAAACAAGTTATTTTAGGTATTTTATTACGTGAAAAAGGTTATTTGACGTATTTCGTTTAAAAATTGGCTCCGTTAACCTTTTTTGACTAATATAAAGATGTTTATTAAAGTGTTGTCAAATAAACGAATGCATTTTATTTAATACCTACTTTTCTTAACGTTTCCAAAGCTTGTCAGGAACGTTTCAGGGTGGGTATAAATACCTACTTAAAAAAGATACAGCCGTAAACGTAGTTTTTTTTAAGATATTCATTCTGACCTTTGTACGTATACTTTCAAAACGACATGACCGACAGTGGGCGTTTTTATACGAAATGAAAAGAAAAGCTTGTTGAAATCGTATCTTACCCTTATGAGTATATCGTGTTTCGCCCACCTTGGGTAAGGTAATAATAATAATAATAATCTTTATTAACAAAAGCCAAATACAAGTTTTCCATCTCAATAAAAACATAAAAACGCCATAATTATGTTATATGCTATGCGTAATTTGAGACAGAGTGAACGTCTGTTTCTGTGCTAGTATAAACTGTGTGCTAGTATAAAGGTTCTTATGTACAAGAATCATTGTTTTACTTACTTCCTTTAAAAGTCTCTGAAATCAATTTTCTTCCTCCCTGTAAAGGCATCAGAAAGGAAAACTCTTCTAAAATATTTTTAACCGACTTCAAAAAAAGGAGGAGGTTCTCATTTCGGTTGAATATTCTTTTATTTGTTACATCAGAACTCCGTTATTTATAAGCCGATTTGCATAATTCTTTGGAACCCATCTGAAAGCATATACTTTCAGATTGGTTCCATAGAAATTCCATCAGTTTCATCGGTTCAGTTTTTTGGTTTTGGTTTCGGTACTGGTAAAAATTCAAGTAAACGAAATTGCGTCGTTTGCTTTCCTGTGACTTTTCAGTGGTGGCCTAGTGGAATGTTCATGGGATGCAATGTGGCTATAAGTGCCGTATCTTTACATAATTAACCGATTTCAAAAAGTAGGAGGTTCTCGATTCGACTGTATTTTTTTTTTGTATGTATGTTACGCGATATCTTCGGTAATTGTAAATCGATTTCAAAAATTTTTTTTTTTAATAGTTTTGGTCAGGAATGGTCCCGTATAAATTGTATTAACTTTGCCTGGGTAGTTGTATGAGTTATCTTCAATAATACGTATTTTTTTACCACTTAATTTATATTGATGATGTTATAATAACTTCCTGTCACTGATATTTATATAGCAAGTACAGATTAAAAGAGAAAAATTAAAATTTTATTACAAAAAAAAAAAATCAACCGACTTCCAAAACAGACACTACAAAGTGGAAAATAACTTTAATTACGGAAGTAATAATAATAATAATAAATTTCTTTATTGCCATAAAAACAGGTTACAGAACAAATTGAGACCCTGGCTCCAGACCTAGGTACCTGTATTTCAGGAGCCAAGTCGGTGGCAGACAACGAAAATGTGAGCCCAACAACACCGACTTCCGAAATTAAAGTTATTTTTCACTTTGTAGTGTCTTTTTTGGAAGTCGGTTGTTTTTTTATGCTAAGTTGTGAACACTTTGCTTCAATATTAACGAGTAGGTGGGACGTTTTAACTGAAAATGAAAACTATTGTTAAACACATGATGAACCTGGCTTGTGGCTAAGAATAACAGCCGCACGGGTCGAATAATTGGGTTAAGTCCGTAGATGGGTGACCATCTTTATATATCAGGATTGATTTCACATGACGTATCAAACCGTGATCAATTATGTTTAGTTGAAAAGAAAACTACCAAATATTGACAGTTAAAGAGTCGTTACTTACAGAAATAAATATTCAATTCAGAACATTGTGCCAGCGCAAACCGTGCGTCTTGTTGGTGCAACAAAATAAAGAGTTGTAGATTTCATCTGCTACTAGACGCAAAGCTGTCGGTTGTATCTGTGACTAGATGCAAAGCTATCATATGCATCTGCGTCTTGTCGCTGCGACTAGACGCAAAGTTATTGTGTGCGTCTACCACCAGTCGTTACGACAGACACCATACAGGAACCGTCGCGTTTAGTCGCCGAGCTGTCGTGGAAGTTTGTCCCATAGTGTGTGCCACATCTTATAATCCCTTTATGTTTACAAAGGTATTAGGTGAGTACGTCAACCGTAAGTCGTACTTAAACATGTGCAAAGAGTATCTAAGCGTTAGGTGGTCTTAGAGCCGGCAATCCGGGATAATGCTAAATGTGAATTGTCCTCACGTTAGTCTAGTGGGTTCTTAGTATTTTGTTACTTTTATTTAATGCGATACTTAACACCTGAGAGGTTCTTCAGTTAGCTCGTTGTTTGAGGGTGTATAAAAATTTATTTAATATGTAGTTTTATTGTTTTAGACTGGAAGCTGACCCCAACATAGTTGGGAAAAGGCTAGGCAGATGATGTAGTTTTATTTTTTTGTACACTACAGTTTCTAATGTCCTACCTACAATCCAGCCGTGAAGAGAATACGTCCTTGACACCTGTCAGTGTGACAATTCTAGTAGCTAATAAAGATCAAACTCGCAAAACACGTATTCGTTTGTATGAAACTGACAAGTTTCAACAACGCATTTTCTCGGCGGCCGCACTATAAGTACGTTAGAAACTTGTGAGTAGATAATATCAGATTTAGAAATTATGCAACCATATAAGGGCTAAAGCTTAACTGCCGCACAGGTCGATCGATCAGGTTAAGCTACGCTTGCTGCGGTTGGTCTGTGGATGGGTGACCATCCTTAAATAGCGAGACACCTCCGCGCCTCGGAAAGCACTCGTCATTCGTGGATCTTTGACAGTCGTTACGGGTAGTCCGTAGCCCGAAAGTCTGACAACCAGTCTTAGCTGGGTTGTGGAGGTCAGGGTAGTCGCTCCATGTAAAATACTGGTATTCAGCTGCATCCGGTTAGACTGGAAGTTGACCCAACATACTATGTTGGGATAAGGCTAGGCAGATAATGCTTGTGTGTAAAGCACAGCAGTGTGCAGTTCATTCGGGCCTGTTGTATTTTTAATAATAAAAGCTTCATTTCTTAATACGATAGTCAGTGAGTTCTCAGTATTTTGTGACTTTTGATGCGATAATTAACACTTGAGAGGGTCTTCAATCAGCTCGTTGTTTGAGGAAGTATAGAAAAAAAATCCGGTCAAGTGCGAGTAGGACTTGCGCACCGAGGGCTCCGTACAAATTTGTAGGTATGTAAATAGTTTATCTCGGGAATTGTGTCGCGAATATTTATCCTGTCTTTCTTTTTTGTAATGTAACTACAAATTTATGGTTTTCAGAGTTTTTCCTTTACTTGTGCTACATGACATTGCTTCTTGCCGAATTTCATAGTTCTAGGTCAACGGAAAGTACCCTATAAATTTTGATTCCCTTGAGAGTGTCGAAATATACGTTTTCTGCGACATAAATGGACGTATCTTTTTTTCACGTCAACTTTGAAGTTTGATTTTTTGACAGCTTCAAGGGACTGTAGACTTGAGTATATGGTTTTAATTTCAACTCGATACTTTTACGCGTTCATGAGATAAAGGGTCTTAACAGACAGACAGACGGACAACAAAGTGATCCTATAAGGTATTCGTTTTTCCTTTCGAGGTACGGAACCCTAAAAACATAAAACGTGTTAGTAGATAATGTTAGAGTAGTCCTAAATTGATAAAAAACCGGAAGTACGCAACCCTTGTGTATTATGCAGTTATTTCAGGCCACCTGTATTTGTTTATAATAAACTAGGGACCTGCCCGGTTTTTATGACTTGGTAAAACTAAATTTCTGTATTATGTGTCAGTTTAATATAAATATTTTATAAACTTTTATCCTCAGATAAAAGTTATCTGACTGTTGAAAAATCATCATCATCATCATCATAACTTACGCCGAAACACGTCCACTGTTGGACATAGACCTCCTCCAAGCACCTCCAATTCGACTGGTTCTGTGTATCTCGCATCCAACGGATTCCTGCGGCCTTCCCAAGGTTGAAAAATAAGCCCTAAATAATGTTCAACACCGCATCAAAATCCACAGCGCAGTTTAAAAGAAAAACGTTGTCACACACATAGACTCGAAAAGAGACTGTAATTTATGATATGTATAGATGCAGAAGCTTTATTTCCTAATATGGAAAGGTTTTCCTGGAAGAAGATGAAAGCATTATGATATTTACATGGCCTAGCTTTGTACCCAAACATATAATGCGCAATCCTTTGGTTAGTAGTATTTTATGATCCCCAAAGGAAGTAAAGGAGTAGTTTATTTGTAGTTGAGACAATGTGGCCGAAATACGTTCACTTATAATGCTTTTTTTTTTGTACCTGAGAGCTAGGATTTTACGCATTTAGTTATTTATTATTACCCATAATTTTGTTAGTATTACTAAAACTATGTTAGTATAAGCAATAATAGCTTCCCGACCGATTTCGGTCAATGTTGGCCAATCTCAACGGAGATTAGCCTGGTACGCAGGAGATATTATAGTGCCTGAGTGTGTGCGTAAACACAGATGCACTGTCTGTTCCTTTACTCTCATAGTCCGATGGGTCGGCAATCCGACACCACCGGGGAGGGATCAGGCGCAGGACCAACGGCTTTACGTGCTTTCCGAGGCACGGGGATATTAAACCACCAACTTCCAAACTCCGGACTGTTACTAAGAAATTCCTAATGGAAAACCTGATAACACTTTGTCCGACTTGGGAATCGAACCCAGGACCCCACGCTCAGCAGTCGTGCTTGCAACCACGAGACAACGTGGCAGTTCACTAAAACACAAATTTAACAAATTAGGAACAATAATAACAATACAATACAACTTAAGAACAAGTTATAACATACTTAAGATTACTTAAATACTTTAAGATTCTGTCATTATTTTTTTTTATAACTGAATGGGCCCGCTCTTGACCTCGATCATGCCTGATGGAAAGCGATGGATGAGATCTATGATGGCAATGGAACTCCCGCGCATCGACGAAATACAGCAGGCTGCTTGACGCCGGACTCCGGTGGGAGGGTGGTCGCATACCAGGCGGGCGTTGGCCCTACCACTGCAAGACAAGAATTGGCCAGTCAAATGAGGTGTTGGGTGTGACTGTCCGGGATGCGCCGAGCGCTCGGTTCAGTTGAGTAACTGGCGGAACAAACTGCGCTATACGAGGGGGCTTCTTCATGCATCCCACAAATCCATTATCACTAATGTCACTAAAAGTGTTTAATTTTAACACTTTTATTACAAGGAAAATATAATATATAGGAACTAAAGTTTCAAATAACTTTTCGGAAAAACTACCTAAATGTTTCCATACATTTTTACAAAAAAAAAAAAAAAAAACACAAAATCGATTCGCAGAAAACCGCTGATCAATTTTCACGACTCGAGAATTTAATAGAATAGAAATAGACTCACTCTTTATTATGTACATCATATAAATTACAGACATAAATATATACATTTTATAAAGGGTGACACAATGGGCGGTGCCCTTATAGAAGTTCAATTTATTTGTCGTAAGTAACAATTAGGGGTAAAATATCGATAGTGAAGTGGGCAGGGCTAATCAGGGATGCTGGCTCTACGGACTCGTATCTACCACGTCGCCGGAACTACCACCCCTAACTATTTACTCACATCTGTCTGAGGAAAAGTGTGTCTTTCTTTTCTTTTTTCGTTATTTGTGTACGGACACAAGCATAAATATCTTGCGCTTACGGAAACTGCAAAAGTGATTTTCTCGTGATATGACGGCACGGTTGGCGCAGTGGTTAAGCGATTGACTGCAGCGCTGCGTGTCGCGGGTTCGATTCCCGCACGGAACAAATATTTGTATGACCTACAAGTAGTTGTTCCGGGTCTGGCAGTTTGTGTATGTGAGTTTAAATGTTTGTAAACGCACCCACAATACAGGAGAAATTCCTAGTGTGGGCCAACGTTTTTGCTAAAAAAAAAAAAATATATATTCCTTTTGCCTCGCTTACGTTTATACATCTGGTCATAAACGCACGTCTGTTACAAGAACTACTCACCACATCTTTCTGAAGAACGTCATCAATAAGGTCAGTATTTGTACACTTTCAATACTTTAGGAGAAAGTTGCTTTTGAAAATCGCGCAAGTGTAACGTATTTTCCTCATGACTGTACAATGCTGTTATAAATATTGCGCCAGGAATGGATGATGAAAATGAATAGTAGATTAGTGGTTTTAGTTGGCAGTGGGAGACCTACGAAAAGATGGATGTATTTTGTGAAAGATGACATGACAAATACGGAATATGACACTTAGATGACGGCACATAGAAATCTAGGAAAGAAGCTTCAGCAACTTTCTGTGACGACCCACAATACATTGGTACAGGACAGAATGAATATGATGATTAAGTAAAAGCGGTTTACAAGGACTACGTCATATAACAAACGTTGTATAGTAACGTCATATTTTTACGTAGTAATTAATTATGAAAATTGTTCCTATCCCACGCACCGCCCACGTACTTCAAACCTTTTATAATAATTTATAGTATGTCAAAACGTAAAAACGAAATTATTTCTACCAGTAATTATGTCTTTAGGGAATTTAAATATTGACTTAGGAAATAGTTTTCTTTAGTAAAGCTTTTTAGTATTATTTTTGTTTCTCTGTAGCTGTTTACTGTCGTCGATAAGTTAGGAACAAAAAAAGAGTAATTCATCATTTATTTTTAAGTTAGCAATGAGAAGAAAATAGTTAAGTAATTCTCAAGATGTGGGAGTACTAAAACTTAGAACATTTTGTTCAGTAAGTAGATTTATAATTTACAATCTACTTACACCAATGCTCAAAGTATATTAAGAACGTCGTATAACGTTTCAAAAAAATATTTAAAATTTTCGTGGAAAAAATATTTTAAGAACTGTCACTTTGAAGAATGGTGCTTTTATGAACGTTTACAAATATTTGCTAATTAGCTCTTTTGAAATAATTGTTATTCCCAAAGTCTTGGATCTTAATCACAGACCGTAAATGTATAACTGTGGCCGTAACATAAGGATTGTTTAAGAGCGTTTACGCCGTGCGGCACTTCATACAAACTTTATAAATGATAAATGATTTATTTTCTGTAATAGGTTTGTACAAACACTTTTACATGTCAATCATATTTTTTTAAACTAGATGAGGTCGGCGTTTCCTATCTGCCTACTCTGAGAAGAAAGGCTGAAACAAACTCAGAGGTCACAGTCTCTTTTAAAGTCCAGACATAACCTTGGTCAGATCATGTGAAGACCATGTAGATTGATGTCTGAAATGGTCTTTTGAGTAAAGAACCACACACATTGAGTGGACCTGTCCAGTCAGTGCACGCATTTGTCAAAAATCGTGCAGCTCAACTCAGAATTTGAGGAGCCTTACGATTCGATTTCGAATCGTAAGGCTCCTCAAGTCCCAAGCCCTTGTTTTTCAAAATGAATGATCCGATTTTAATGAAACTTCGTACGCATATGAAGGATACCAAGGTCTAAAAAGTTAGTAAAGAACATTGTCGAAATGACTTACTTATTAAAAAAAAAAGATTACTGGAAATCTCTGTTTCTATGGAAAATTTAAAATCGGTCTAATTTGGCAGTTTTTTCGAAAATGTTCTTAACTAACTTCTTAGACCTTTGTATCTTGCTTATGTGTGCGAAGTTTTATTAAAATCAGTTCATTCATTTCGAAAAACAAGGGCTTGAAAGTTTGTTTGAAATGCCGTACCGCCGTAAACGCTCTTAATAAAATAAAATAGTAGCAAGCGCAGCGCCTAGTGGGTACGTCTGCTACGAGACGTAACGGCGGCTATGCTTGCTACGAGACGTAGCATTGGCTACGCCTACTACGAGACGTAGTAGCGGCTACGCCAGGCCAGCGACAAGACGTCGCAGTAGGTGGTGTTCTGTTGTTTCTGCTTATCTCCTGGGAATCAGCGTGAGTTTTATGTGTGTACGAGCCATGTGCCCGATGGGATTTGACTTCGGCAAAATCTCGAACTTCCATACAAGGCTTCATCCCCTTTTCAACCCCCTTAGGGGGTGTATTTCCATAAATCCTTCTTTAGTGCTCACTTTCGTTACACCATTAATTTACTTGTGCAAAATTTCATGCTCTCCAGCGCTTTTAGCTGTTTGTTGCCTGTTAATATAATAAAAAGCTTAAATGAATAAATAATTTAAGCTTTTTATTAAGTAGAAAACCTACCACACCTACTTGAAATTTAACCTGTAATAAGTATTGTGGTATTGTAAAGTTATTTTTGAATTAAAAGCAGAACTATCATGATCATCTGTATCTGCTCAGTGCGTGCAGCTAAATGCACTGTTTTACAGTGGTACTCAATTAGCTACGCTTGGATTTATAGTTAGGCGATACAAACAAGCACATAGCTCTTTGAAGATGACATAAGAGGCAATTAGAGAATTCTATAAGATTTTGTAAAATAGCATTGCAAAACCCATGATGATTAAAGGAACCTTTCTTAGATTTATCATAGGAATTGAAGGAATAATTGTTTTAGTGATTTCATGACCTACAGCGGCGTCCAAAAGTTGGTTGACATTTTTCCACTTCAGCTGTGATGCAACATTATGATTTAGAATAAAAAAATAAGCAGGTACTCCTAAGGAATTACTTGATAATTATACTTGATAAGTGAAATGTCAACTACAAGGTCAAGGACTTAGTCGATAAAAACGTTACAGCAATTCAACCATTTGGATCAATTGAATAGAATTTTAAATCATAACGTGGTGTCAAAGCTGAAGTGGCAAAATGAAGAAAATCTTATCTAATTTCTTCTCCGAGCGTAATTAGTAATTTTACTGTTCTGTCTTATATATTTATAGTCTATATTTGATTATATTTTACACTGTATTATATATTCATGACTATATTTTATATTGTGTTATATATGATTATATATATGTGTCGGCGCGAGCGTGGGCGTAGCGATAACAGGGCCATCATCATAGTTTCATGGTACGGGTTCCATGAGGAAGGTGGGTACTCGGGCAACCCAGTAAAACGTAGTTTGAAGCACAAATCACAGTCACGTTTATTCGGTAATTTACAATCACTTTATGAGCAGTAAGAAACAAAGGTTTGTACGGTGAACATGACAGTTCCGATGGTATGCTCTCCGTCCGGCGTGCGCTCCGCAAGTCGAATCCGGCCGCTCTCCAATCGGCTCTGTCCACGTGTAGAAAATGGCGCGAAGTTATAGCGCCACCTCACGGCGTTCACTGTACTAACCGATCAACCAATGAGAATTAAGTTCCGGTTTGACCAATATTATGAAATCAACCGGAAGTAGTATTTTGATTATTTTGTCATCTTGATATCGCTTGCGACGACATATGTATATACCTACTACACGTGGAAACTTGTAATTGGCCTTATTTTTGTATAATTTTATTACTTACTGTATCTGTTTAGCTGTAAGTTTTCCTAAAAAATAAATAAATGTCAACTAACTTTTGGAGGCCACTTGTTGGTCTAGACGATGTTCTCATTAAACATCTGTGCTCTCATTTATCAAATAACGCGTGATCCTAACATCTTTATAAGTAAACAAAACCCGTCACTCGTAACGCTCCCGCTTCCAGACACGAGTTGTATTAAGACCCTTAACCTAATAAACTCAACATCTCAACTAGCTACTTGAGCAAAACGAAAACAGATGCTCAACTCTCGTAATTTCACCAACAACGCTAATTTACTAATTACACAACTAATTATTAAATATAAATGTCTCGTATACTTGCGAACCCGCTATTACAATGTTAACTCTATTATCCACGCATAGATGGCTAAATTTGCTTAATTACGGCATTGCAAAAAGGTACGCTTGTTTACGTTTAACGCCACTTTATTCGATTATTTTCGAGGGTAAAATCGTTAATAGTCGGTATACGATTAAAAGGCCCCGCCCCCTGTGTATTCCTTTGTACTTAATTTTAAATTGATTATCCTTTACTTCGTTAATTGCCATCGTATCGTTTACCATAGGGGCGATATATCTAAAGGTTTAATATAAAGGTATACCAAATTTAGTTTCGACCAGTAGCCGTGATCATTTATAATTTAAGTATACTCGTAGTTTATTTGGGAAGGCCGTCAACTTCATCCTCATCATCTGCTTAGCCTTTTCCCAACTATGTTGTGGTCAGCTTCCAGTCTAACCGGATGCAGCTGAATACCAGTATTTGAATTTGGAAGGCCGTCAACTTGTGAGTGCTTAAATAATTAATGACTGTTTTCAATAGTAAACTCTCATTTTGCTAATAGCTCGCTGTTGATATAGGGTTGTCCCAAATTACTCTACATCGTCCGGCTTGGCGCCCTTATGCTTAGTTTTGGACAGACTGCCATGTTCAGATTTCGGTTCGTTTACTGATTTGATTCTGTGGAAATATGTAGACTAGACTACAATACATTTCTTCAAAACTCCTCACGTTTTCTGTAACTGAATTGAATAAACTTTGTAGAAGGTTAAATTAATATTTAATAAATATTTACAACTATGTTCTGTTGAACATAGTTGATAATTATTTATTAAATCTTAATTTAACAAGAAACCTTAGCATCAAAGCGTTATTGTCGATCAGAATTCCTTGAAATTGAACGACTCTTTTCATTGAAAACTATACAATAAACAAAGGTACTGTAGTTGTTGAGAAAATAGAAGTAATGCAACTATACAACAACAGGGTTCGTCTTGGATAGCGCAGGAATCAGTAACACAAATACGTCTGGCTCTCAAGAAATGTAAACTCAAACTAAAGATTGTTTCTTAGTATTAGATGTTGTTCCAACATTGCATGATCCATCTGTATGTGCATAATACCCTTTGTTTTGTTTTAGATAAACTTCTTTGTTGTGAATGTATTTTGTTTAGTGCTTTGGTACTTACAGGGCGTTTTAATAGTTGTTTCTAGGTTCGTATTGCGCGAAATTGATACATCAGGTAGGCACAAAAGTAACGAGACACTTGGTTTACGTTTTATATTTTTTATTATTATAACAATACAAAAAGCTTAGTCAAAAATGTAATCACCATTAGCATCTAAGACTTTTTGCCAACGATCCAGCAAAGTTTGGATGCCTTTCGCCCAGAACTCTGGTGGCTGTGCTTCGAAAAAGTTGTTTAATTCCGCCTCGACATTCGACTGCAGTTCGCGGCGTAAATCGTCATCATTCACTGCGGGTGGTCGTCTTGAGCATTGGTGACTTTCAAGGCTCCTGTCTCCTGATTTAAAACGCTCAAACCATCGGGACACCGTCGCATGGCTTGTACTTCCAGCGCCCAATGCAGTGTTGATATTGTCAACTGCAGCCCGCGCACTGTGGCCTAACAAGTACTCGTATAAGTATAGTGTTAGAACTTGTCGCTCGTTCATTTTTCTTCAAACTAATTAAACCGATCGTGATGGCAGCTTTATATACCCCCACATCACAAGTACCTAGAATGTTCTACAACATTCTAGAATATTATCGAAAACAATTAACTTGAAAAAGGAGTAAGGAAGAGTTTTGTAGTGGCTCATTACTTTTGTGCTAACCCAATCCAGGTATGCTGCATGTATTGCAGCCTAGAATTCAATTGCAACGCAATCGTATGATTTTCCTGGACTGCCTCGTTGGTCTGGTGGCTGCAAGCGCTACTGTCGAGCATGAGGTCCTGGGTTTGTTTCCTCGGGCAAAGTGTTAGTGGATTTGTCTACGAGTATCTGGATTTTTTAGTAGCAGCTCAGCTGGATTTGTTCCTAATTGATGGCAATGGGGTCGCCCCCTGTTACATGGGGCTTAAACGTGGATGGTGAAATGTGGGTGTACTATGGGTACGGCTCTGCCTATCTTTTCGGGGAGTGCAGGCGTGATGATATCCTAATCCTAACTAATATTATGAATGCGAAACTAAGTTTGTTTGTTACCTTTTCACGCCTAAACCACTGAACCAATCATCCTGAAATTTTGCATATACGTTGTCAGGTGTACAGAAACGGACTAGGGTACCTCTCATCCCGAAAAAAGTGAAAACAACAATACCGTTATTATGATAATAGATGGCGCTACGTGTCTTTCGAATCATGATTGAATTATATTAGAAACTGTTTTTTTATTATTATTTTTTTAAATTTAAACCTAATACATTTTATGAGTCTAGAGTGTCGATAGACCGGTTTTTCATCCTCCTAACTATAATATTATAGACAAGGGCAAACATTGCAGGTAGCAGGGGGCATTTGGAAAAGCTATATTTTTCCCATGGCCAGCTATATGTAGCATGTTCGCGTGTGTCCAATGCCCAGAATTTGTGCGTATTAGCGCCAAATAGAAGGACATAAAACATTGTGTTTAGGAGCGTCCTAGAATAATGTTCCGTTCTGAGCCCGTGAGTGCAACGGCCAAACAACAAGCAGAGCACAACCCGAATTGATTGTCAAATTCTAAACTAACGCTAGCGGAGCCGCGGGCAAAAGCTAGTGTTAAATAAAGAAAAGATAAGATTAGAAGTATGTATGTTAGTATGTATGTATGTATGTTTGTATGTATGTATGTTTGTATGTATGTAAGTATATTCTCATAGTATTTGTTTAGTTTCTTAAGTGAATAATTAATTACGATTTTATGTATTTTTTTGGTCTCCTTTACTCTTTCACACGCTGTCTACATCTCTCTATCTAATGTCCTATCGCGGGTATGCTGGAAGAGATTTCTTAAGAAATAAGCATCACCTTTGTACCTATTTTTCTGTTCTGTTTTTCTTGTCTGTTTATATATGTGTGTACATAAATGGTAAAATAAATAAATAAATAAAAATAGATAAATAGATGTTATGAATTGCTATTGTAGTTGTGAAGCCCTGTGTGGTCAGGAAATACAACAACGGTGTCATCTGGTATTTAAGGAAGTGTGATTATATCTACTTTATCTCTTTGAGATGCTCTAAGATAGGATAAAAAAAGCTTGATAGAGAAGGAAGCAGTAGTACATATGGGGCGTTTTAGCATTAACTGTCCCTGTCCATTAACTGTTCATGCAGGATTCCTTGAAGGTATATGGACATATAGAGTACTCACAAAACTATCGACGATCAACACAATGCTATAATATGATTTGACAAGTAGAAGGACCAAATTAAAAAAAAATTAAAATACTGAGGTAATACCTTTTCAGATTCCGAAGGCTGACCAAGTGGACTTGTTTGTGGATTTTGATGTCTCTATAGGTAATGTAACCACTGCACAGACTAAGTGTGCATACAGACGAACGAAAAGCGTCGACAGAGGCAACTGGAACCGTTGACGCGTGTCGGAGACAATACAATTTGGCAATACAGGAGCGGCATATTGTCGATGGCAACCACCGACGTATCGTCGGCTATCGCACGCGTTGACAGCTGTCGCTGACAGGCGTCGATGGTTGCAGTTGCCTCTGTCGTCGACGCGTGTCGCTCGTATGTATGCACACTAAGGCTCGTATTACAGAACCTCTCTCAAGACTCAAGCACAACTAAACACATTGAAGGACACAGAAAGAAACACAATAGAAATTTTATTGTTATTACGTCGAGGGCCCCGCAAAGTGTTAAAACTAATTTCAACCAATCAAATGGCTTTTAAGTTATTTTAAGTAAATAGTTTGAGTTTTGAGTGAGGTTTGTGTAATACGGGCCTTAGGATGGCTACATATCAGCGAAATCGTAGCTGTATTATGGCATGGAAACACGCGCACGTTGTCAGGTGTGTAAACACTCCCTTAAACCTGACCTATATATTGCATGTTATAATTGCTATCGAATGAGGTAATTTACTTTCTTTACGTGCTCCATAAAATATAAATTATACTCGTTAGTTTGTTCACCGTTAGAAGTGATTCGTTCGTATTCATCGTGACGCAACCTAAATATCATTTTATGAATTTTTCATGATCTGGAAAGGTCTCAGCTAGTCGAATATGCCAGAGGTTAAATTAATTTATAAGAATAATTTATTATGAATCTGAATGTCGGTTAAATGTTACTAGAAACGTTTGACGTCATAATTCTACTTTATAAACTGGGAAAAATAAGTCATCACTTATCTAGACGAGTTATTTACTGAACATTTTTGCTCGCAAAGTCGCAAAAGAAAATGCTTTCTTTTTATATTTGTAGAAGTTAGAAGTCAGTTTGTATGACAGTTGTCTGGCCAAACAGCGACTTTCTAGAAAAATATGAACCACCAATATTTCAGTCGGTGCTACAATAAGCAAAAACAAATGATGCACGTCAACCGTCAAGGCTGTTGTTTTTTGCAAACAGAATTTAATTTAAGTTTCTCATTATACAATGCTTGGAGATTAACTTGAAAACAACTATGGTTTATGAATATCTAATAATACTTCTTTTTTATTGATGAAAACACACTCCAATAATCAGCAACAATCCTTCACTCAACGCCTCTAACTCTGAACAACTGATAAACGCCGAACACACAGTGACTTTCATCTCTTCTCTTCAAAGAAAGTCGATAAGGCTGACAAAGGAAATAAACCCACATAGAACTCGTAGAAGCAACGGTCATTATCTCATGTTGTACACAAAAGCCGAATCTGAAGTACCATCGGTACAAGACGGCGGCCACTCGTCGCGAGAGCAGTTAGGCTGAAGTTATCGCGGACCAGTTTAACTGGAGCACCCTCTGTCAGCAAGGTGCTACGTGCCTCGGATGCCCGCCAACTACCGAGTACCTACTACAACTTACACTAAAATTATATCCAACTATTATCTCTTGGGTTAACGGGGCGTCGGCGGACGTATAGGTTCCTATTATGTATAACGAATCCTGACCTACTTGTGGTATTTTTAATGAAAATATGAAAATGGAGACATTCTATCCAAGTGATAGCATGTCGACTAGTTCCTTATTATCACTTCCGAATACAGACTAAGGGGTTTATTTATAAAGTTGCTTTAATTTCAATAGTGATTAGCGACTGATTAACCATACATTTTGACGTTTAAACGTCTCTTTACTTTAAGCAACGTTTGTAAATAAACCCCAATACATGTGAAACTTCCAAGCCAATTTACAAAAGTGGGAAGGTACTCAGTTAACAGCGATACGAGTTTATTTAGCAACTAACTAAAATAAACTCACCTTTTTCACCACACGAGAAAATGCTAGACAGTTTAACCCGTAAATAAAATCCTGTCGCACTTTTCCCATCCGGTTTTTCATAGCAAAACTACGCTACATTTATTTGCTAACGCCGACCAAAAATAAAATAGTTACGAGAGCAACTAAATAGTCGGAAACTTGAAAGATACAAAAAGACCGCTGTGCCGAGTTTCTTCCGGTTTTTTCACGCTAAAGAAAGAAGCTCTTTTTCCAAACTGTTGGTTTCGCGACTTTTATATTTTATTAGCGAGGGAATTAAAGCGTGAGATTTATATCTCCATTTATTTTAATGAAATATCAATTTGGTAGACGCTTTGAAAAGGTAATTGTGCGGTAACGCTGTGGTTGTGGAATTCACTACCGACTGACATTAGGGACTGCCAAACTGTTGCAGTTTTTAAAAGAAGAGTAAAAGAACACTATCTTTCCACTTCATCATAGTTGTGTATGTATTTATTGTTTTGAATACGTTATATTTATTGACATTCAGTGATATTTATTTTAGAAGTATGTATGTATGTTTATTTGTATGTATGTAAGTATATTTTATTAAGTGAATAAAGTTTACGATTTTATGTATTTTTTTTTGCCAATTTCGTTAATTTCGTCAATTTACGTCAGGCGCTGACTAATTTGACAGGACTAAACAAATATTTATCTTCTGTCTTTTTCTTAATGAAATATAAAAAGATGCAGTGAACATACTAATACATACTAATACATTTAGTTTAGTTTGTGAACCACAGAATCGGCACCAGTGTCATCTATAAGAAAAACGATTTATTTACATTTAGTTAGTTAGCTAAACCAATGGGGTACAACTATTTATATTGTATTAAACTGGAAGACATTTGCTAGGTTTCGATCTTTATCTATCATATTTCTCCGGACATTAATCCAATTGATCATCAAAGCGACTATGACAGCAGTAATCCTCATCAAATCGTTTATCGTTTCAGTTACCAGACTTATCGCAAAGATTGTTGTTTAAATAATAGAAATCCTAACTTTAATATGCGAGAGTGTGTTTGTTTGTGACGCTTTCACGCTAAAACGGTTGAACGGATTTGTATAAAATTTTGCACATGGATAGACCATGACCTGGGCCAAGGACATACGCTTCTTTTCATTCTGGATCGTAGACAAAGTCGCAGGCAACAGCTAGTATCAAATAGGAGCTCGTAACAACCACCAAAACCAAATTCAGGAATAAGTAGGTAAAGCTCCTTCCATCCAATTAATTCACCAATACCATTTGCCACACACCATTCAAATAATCTGCAGGATATACAGTAAAACATGCTCCAAATTTACTTAACACTAGATTGCCCAAGGAAGTCGTTTTGATTGCTTTTTAATTTCAATTAGAAAAAAAAAATAGAAACATCCCTATTGATAACCTCCTCCTTTTTGAAGTCGGTTAAGAACAATTACGTATTTATAATGAAACAATTTCTTAGAATTTTGTGACTTTTTGTACAACATATAAATGCGTTTATTAATAATTGTCCTACTTCATTTACTGCTTTTGGGTAATATAGGTATATGCTAAGTTTCAGTCTTTCTAGTGTTAAAGTCGATTCTTTTGTCACACTTCAAGCAAAGATTGCACTAACAATATCACCCTTTTAGCGCCTTGATAAAGCACCATATTCCTGCTAGTGCTTTAAAATTACACCCTTCAAACATCAAACCTTGTTGGATACCCAGGTAATGACGGTCAGACTCCGGCCAGATACGGCTTTGTCATTGGAATTGCTCTATCCGAACAAAATGGCAACTGAAATTGCTCCAAGCCATCAGTCACCTGTCACCCGTATAGTGGTGCCATCAACCCCGCCTGGAGCCAAATTGAACTATTACAAGTTTTGGCGTTAACCTTCGTATTTACATGTACGCGAGAGAATTACTTAACATTAAAGTGCGCTCATTATGTAGAAGAGGTAATTTTTCGCAGTCGTTACAAGTTTACACACAATATATTTTGTAACGTTTAATTATAAACAAAACTGTTAACTAGAGCTTGCCTTAAAAGTTAAAGATAAATACCAGGATTAAAAAAACCTGTGCCTTCTTTTTTTAGATTCGATATTTATCTTCACCTTTTAAAAGTCAGAAACCTGCATTACGCTGAACTAAAAAATTAAAAGTCAGAAACCAACATTACGGTGAATTGATGTTCAGCGAAGAAGGCACACAGGTTTTTTTTAATCCTGATATTTATCTTTACCATTTAAAAGTCAGAAACCTGCATTACGCTGAACGAAAAAATTAAAAGTCAGAAGCCTGTATTATGCTGAACACCAAAGCCAACAAAAACTAGTGCATTTAATTAAAACCATAAAAGGTTAACGGAAAACAAAAGGAACATTGTCTTTATATTCAGCTCCGCCATTCCCGGAGTAATGTCTCCTCGCGCGCCTCATGTAATATTTGTTTGAGTAAAATAAAACTAATTAAAACTGCTGTAAGTGTTGTACTCGTAACACGGAATAGACGCCGGTAAATACATGCTTCATAATTGAGTACCGGGTAATTATAGTGCGCAATACTAACGTGGACTTGATTTATTATCTTTCTTTGAATTTCACCACAATGGAGCACGTTTGTTTCACAGTGAAGGATTGCTTTTCCACTACCTCGACGAAAGTATTGAATTCACCTCGCTCCTTTCTTTACAAATTCACTGCTAATTCAAGCTGCGAAAACTTGTATGAATAATAGTCTGCTACTTGTGGAAAGGTTGATTCAATTTAAATTTTATTTTCACTTATACCGTTCTCCATTACCATATCACAGAGAGAAAACTCCAGATTTATTTTTAGATACTTCAGATTTATTTTTGGCAAAATATAGGGATATTATTCATCCCACGGGGTTAAATATACTTTAGTCCGTAAACAAGATATATCAAACCCTCGTAATATAAAGCCATTTTAAGTAGTGTGGGTTGTGTCCATCGTAATCGAGTAATTTACATCGTAATCGAGAAGTTTCGATAGCATTTTTACCAAAGTGGCGTAATGTAAATAAGAATAAGCGCCTTCACTTTCCTTATTTGCGTCTATGGTTTGTTTTTCCCACAAAATACTTTTTGTTCGTGAGCTTAATATATTTTCACGTAATTTCGACGACGGCGCAGATGTGACCTCAGCGCTTTGATGTCGGCGTCTCTTGCTTAGATTTCTTGACACACGAGAATTTCATTAAGAGAAGTACACACGCCGTGACTATGTCTAACTGTGGTTGTCTTCGTAATAAATTGTTGTTCTAACATTATGAATTATGTTCTTGATGAGGAAATTCGGTTACACATGAATCGTTTTAAATATTCTTAGAAATCCAAAATTTTTATGTGTGGGTTAGAATAAAATTCATATTCAAGTAGCATTGCTATCTTAAATTGATTGACGCAATGTTACTCTTTATTAATTCCAAACCTCAATGACAATAAAATAAATCGATATACCCAATGCTGAGATTTATTTGATTGGCATTACTTAAATTAACCTTTTCAATTAAGGTAATGGAGCGAACGAGTTCAAGTTTATATTTACCCTATAATTGGCTAATCTTAATAACCTAGTTCATTTGTCGCTTAGCTCTGTAATTAGGTGTGATATTAAAAAAATACAACACGACAAAACAAAAGAATATAAATTCCAAGGACACGTTCGCCTTTTGGTTAGGTAAAACAATAAAAACTTTGGCAGTTTCTCGAACACGCAAGTGTAAGCATGTTGTGTTTCAGCCGTTACGTCTATATTTCCATGTACGACATTGATGTTTGGCGTGTCCGGATTGCGTGGCCCCTGATGGCCGTCCTTGGCCGAGGGTGGCCGCCAGTCGACACCAAACTGTCATAACTCCACAAAATAGACCCGCCGTTTTTATGACTGCTGTATAATGTGACTGTACCTTAATAATTAGGTTCGTGCATCTATTTGCTTTAATTAAGAGGGTTAAACGGTCAAGGCCGTGACGTACGGGGATGTCACCGCTAGTCCTTGTTTTGGAATATTTAAATACTTTATTTATGTTAACGCCGCGGGTAGCGAACCGCCAGACATTAGCATAGAAACGGGAGCTTTGTATTGACTTATTTTATTTAAGTTTATAGAATAGCATAATGGCACGTTGGGTAGCGGGTATAATTACCATTATTTTAATTTTGATTGAATTAAATATGTCTGTAAATGTTGTATAATTTTGTGATTGCATAATACATGTGGTATGGTATTTGGTGGTGGCAACCAAAAGTTGTTATTAAACTGGCGGTAGAACACATTTAACTTAGGTGTTAACTGGAGTATAAATAGAGAACGTGCAGGGTTTGTTTCATACAAAAGACTCGAATATGTAATTTTATTTGTATTTCAACAGTTAGTTATTTGTTGTTGTTTCACGTGGCACTGAGTTGCTGCCACAATTTTGCTCATACAACCTAAAACCTGGGTAGTACCGTACCGTTTCTTTTGTGCTGTAACGTTATTTGCTTTGCCTAGAACGAATTTATTCATCTTGCTCCCGTCGATGTGAACGTTGGGGTCCCAAAAGGATTGAAAAGCAGAGAGAAAGAGAAGAAATGCACCAAGAAAAATAAATGGTAGTAACTGATAAATCAAAACATCGACAGTTTCCAACGTTTCGTCAATAATTTACATTTACTAACATTATTCTCTACTGCAAACATTAGCAAATGCGTCTGTTACATTAGTACATTCGATTCGTGAATTAATTACGTCCACATTACGTCCGATCGCTGGGCCAGGACAATAATTATACGAATTAAATGGGAGCCGGCTCGAATTATTCTTCTATTTGGGGCGAGTGAGGAAGTTAACAAATTGTTGGGGCGAATTAGTGACTCTGCGGGTTGTTAGATACCTTTGTCTAAGCATTGTGTGGGAAACAGTCGGTCCTTTTTTATTTATTTTTTTCCTTCGTTTCTGTTGTTTCATTAGGTTTGACTGTGTGTTTAGTGTTTCAGGTTATCTGGTTGACTTAAGAAATTAACAGAATTGGTGGTTTAATTTTTATCCTTAACTCCGACGTGTCTTTTGTTACTTAAAATTTAAAAATAATAAGTACCCATGGAAAGTCTTGCTTGCGGCATGACAATTGAAAAAAAAAATCTGCTTTTGATTTTTATAAATTCTTCTTAGTATTAGTTACTTCTGGTTGGCATTAGGGTGATCTATTTATTAGTAGAAAATTATTCGTATACAACATGTAACGTTAAATGCGCAAAACCTGAAAATAGTTTGGTCAGAATAACGAGCAGAATTAATTGAACCACTTTTTAATATAGGTCACATTTTTCAAAAAATCTTCATTCAAAACATTGCCGTGTCTATTTATTAATAGGTCAAGCAAGCCAATGTCAGCGCGGCGCAACGGCCCGGTGACGACTCCTCCCTCGATAAAGCGTCGTCGCAGACGCAAGAAACGATCAGAATGGCCAGTAAACTAAAACAGCACATAAAACCTTTACAATTTTTTTAATGACTTATTTTCTCTCTGAAATAGGTCAATTGAATTAAATATCAGTTGGGGTGTGTGAGGTTTTGCGCATTTAACGCTACAGGTTGTATAAGTTCGTTATGCCCAAGGCCACTCATCTACCTAGCCTTTTCGCAACTATGTTGGTGTTGGCTTCCCGTCTCACCGGACGCAGCTGAACACCAGTATTTTATAAGAAGCAACTGCCTATCTGACCTCCACAACCCAGTTAAGGGGTAATACGATACCCCTTGGTAAGACTGGTTGTCAGACTTTCGGGCTAATGATGACCCATAACGACTGTCAAAGATACACGAATGACAGCCGGGACCAATGGCTTAACGTGCTTTCCAAGCCACGGAAGGGTCTTGATGTCTAAAGATGGTCTTGAGATGTTACCCATCCACGGACCAACCGCAACAAGCGTAGCTGCTCCTTATCGATCGACCCCGGTGGCTGTTATTACTTAGCCACCAGCCCCTCCCAAGGCCACTAAATAACTAAATGAAGGACTTAAAATAACGAATAATTGAGGCAAAATTATCTTTAGCAGTTAATGTGTCGTACATTCTTTCAGAAATACTTATACTTACTACCCCTGGTTCATTTCTAGCGGTGAAACTAATGAAGTGGCACGCATAGCAATTAGCATTAAGATATTATTATATTGCACACTTACTTATATCGCTTCCACGAGCCATTCATTTAAGGCTTCTTCTAGTTACGTATTGCCTTATTTGCTTGGTGGAGTTTAAGTTCTTTTACACTCATTAAAATGATAGATATATTAATTATTCATTAGTTTTGTGTAAGTTTGAAGGTGTAAGGGCCATAGTAGATATGAAATAAAAGGAAAGAAAGAAAATGCGTTTATTTGCAGTAAAACATGACGCACACAAAGGACACAAACACAAAAAGAAAAAGTTGGGGGAGAATATGCGTCACCAGCGATTTAGAGAGGTTTTGGAATTTATTAAAAACTTACATTTTCATAGTTCCAAAAACGGGATGCAGCATTGATAGGGTCGCTAAATCGCCGATCGCCGATGTTAAAACTATGTAGTGGCGTTTCTTAATTCATTCATTTTTAAAACAAAGCACAAGTAAGTAAATAATATTTTATTTCCGAATGACTGTGGTGTTTTGGTAAATATAGGCATGTTTGAATAAAACATTTGAATTCATTATGAAGCTACAACCTGACGTACGAGAATATAGCTCCACTAACTAGTGTTTTTTTTGCATGTTAAAAATAAATTATTAGTTACAAAATAATGTAGAAGCAATAATGTAAATGGTCTTAAAACGAACTTCACGATATTGAGCTATTTCTAGTTAAAGTTCTGGCAATTGAAAAAGCTTTCATAGATATTTTTACTAGTCTATAAAAGAAACTTCAGTGGGAGAATAGGAAAGGCCCCAGTTGCTCTAACTAATAATACAAAAGATAAAACAAGGATAATGTATTCACAAGGTCTCACTGAACTTGAAAGAAAAAAGTAGCCGTTTAAGGAAAGCTGGTATAAAATGATGAAGTAGGCTGTAAAGTGAAATGATTCCGACTCTCCCTCGTTGATAGAAGTTTTATCTTTCGCGCATTCTCAGAGGCTTTAAGTTTCAAAGCTTGATGGAGAAGATTGCTCTAATTTTAGAAATAAATCGAAGTATACTGGAACATCAATCAAGTATGCACGAGTAAAGTTTGCAATCCGTTCTAAGTAAGCAAATATACGTTTTCTTTGTGTAATGGAATCGAATAGTAATGTGATGTACATCCCATTACAATTTAAAGTAAATTATAGATTAATCTTGCTAATTGGTATAAACCTATTTGCGGTAGTAACGATACTTTTAGGCAGCAATGATTACATTTAGGTAAGTAAGTTTATTTCAGCCATTTACGTTGTTTAATTAGTCAAATTGATATTCAACAAGGAGTAGTAAAAAATCGAATCACCGCTCGTCAGTGGACTCGTCGCAACACTAGAAAAAACATTCACATCGGGTTTTCTACAGTACGTGTTCAAATATCGAAACCTGCATGAATATTTTTGCTGAATTCTCACATAGTCACACACTACTCGTGCCGTCAAGGAGTTTTCGTAAATAAAATGGCTCACACATAAAAAGGCACAGTCTCACAACCTGAATCTACTAATTGCATTACGGAATATTTAATTAAATTTATCTCTTCACATGCTTCATAAGTAATAGGTCCACGTAGGCTCTAATCTTACAGAGGGTGTCTCATAAATGTCGGTTTTTAATATTCACTTTAATTAATAATTAATTATACAAAAAGAAAACCTTAGTATTCAAAGTATAGCCCATCGTATTCTACAGTCCTAACCCAACGTTCAACCAGCTCTTTGAGACCTGGGTAAAACCATTCTTTGGGCTTAGATGCAAAGAATTGCCGCACTGTATTTTCAACATTTTCTCTTGACTCGATTTTTTTCCACGCAGGAATTTGCCATGGATCTGAATAAATAGTAATCAGATGGTGCAAGTACTGGACTAAATGCTGGATGTGGTAGGAGTTCAATTCCACCAAGTTCTTCGATCTTATTCCGTGTAACTGTCGCCGTATGCGGTCTAGCACTATCCTGTTATAAGAGCACTCGTTTTTGGTTGACTAAGCCTGGAAATTTCTGTGATAAAACCTCATACATTCGGGTCAGCTGTCCACAATATAACTCAAAATTAATAGTTCGACCATCCGGAACTATCTCAAAGTACACTAAACCTTCATAATTCCACCAGACACATAACAAGACTTTCGACTCGAAACGACCTCTTTTCTCGACAGGTAATTGTCTTATGTCTAACCACTGTTTTGACATGTCTGGGTTGTTTAGATAAATCCATTTATCGTCGCAAGTAACAATGCGTTTAATAAAACGATCAACTTTCGGCAGAGCAAGGAGCTGTTTACACACCTCTACTCGATGTTTCGCCTGAATCTCGTCTAATTCATGGGGCATTATGCGACAACTTTTATAGGTCTTACCTAATGATTTTAAGTGGCGATATATAGTGTCTTTAGAAGGTCCCAACGAATCCGATAATCGACGAGTGCTGGTACTGGGTTGGTTTTCTACTGCTTCCTTTGTAGCCTCAACATCCCACACAGGTGGACGACCAGAACGCGATCGATCTTCAAGTGTCTAATCTCCACTGTTAAAGCGATTAAACCAACGCTGTGCCGTTCGCTAATTAACCATGTCTTCCTCTTCAATTTCACCTATTTTCTTTGCTGCTGCGGCTGCTTTAAACTTTTGTTTCCAATAATGTCTTAACAGTACACGAATTTCATATTTATCGCACTCCATACTTTTTAAAATCAAAACGACCTACGACGTCAATAAACAAAGATTAAATTAAAGTGAATCAATTGCACTCTCCACAGAACTAGAGAATATCTTAACAAGTTGCGACATGTATAAAATGAGGCGCAGTAAATTTTTAGTTATGAAACCCGACATTACTTATGAGACACCCTCTGTATAAAGTTAAACCCCGGAAGTATTCGTGAGCTAAATCAACGCACCAAAAGCGTTACCAAAGGTGGTGTATCCCAAAGATTTATGCTAGAAATGGCAACACTGTAGAATTAGTTGGTCCGCGGTCGGAGAAACGTTAGATCGTGCAGGGGTATTAAATTAAAGGGATTTGCTGGGGCCTATTCGTCACGTTATGTCATATGAGGCCCGGGAGACTAGTAGCTTTGTTTTAGCTCTGGCGAGATTAAACCGTGTACTTGGCGAGATCGTGCGTAGGTAATACTGCCGTGTCGATAGCCTTGCGTGTATGAGTTTTAATATTAGTTCGAGACGATGAAATTGGTTGGAGCAGTTTGTATCGGGGTTTTTGTTTCTACCTTTATGAGTAAAGCTTGTCAGAGTTAAACATGGATGCTCTGGGATATAGTCGCTCAAGACTAATGCTTTAAGTGAGTTTGCTTGCGTCACAAACAAATGTTTACAATTATTTTGCTACTTAGCTTCAGGGTTGACCAAGCTTAGAAGTTAATTATTGTGTAGCATGAGAACGATTAACATAAAAGAGAATCCCACAGCTATCATATTTCACCACAGTGTTGTTGCTATTTAAGTATTTATTCACACTGCATAACACTGCATAGAGTCAAGTTCAAAACAAATGAAATGTAATAACATCCTCTCAGGACTACGAAAACAAAGCAAATTTAAGTAGGTACCTGATTTACTTTTTAAATACATATTTATGTCTCAAGTAAGTGCCGTTAATATTCATAAAGAAATTATGTTAACTTTGTATTTTTATGACGACGCGTGACGACACAAATGAATTATTACTTCCGAGGGGTTGTCGAGCTAATACGAGCGTAGAATTTTATTTTAAACAAAAGTATTCACGTATGTATGGCTTCATTTTATTAGTCCCTGTTATTTTCGTGCTGATTGTCTAAATAAAAAATATTTATCCTCAAACAGAGGGGCCCGGGGCTAAATAATAACAGCCGCACAGGTCGATCGATCAGGTTAAACTACGCTTGCCGCGGTTGGTCTGTGGATGGGTGACCATCTTTACATACCGAGATCCCTCCGTGCCTCGGAAAGCACGTTAAGCCGTTGGTCCCGGCTGTCATTCGTAGATCTTTGACAGTCGTTACGGGTAGTCAGAAGCCCGAAAGTCTGACAACCAGTCTTACCTGGGGGTATCGTATTACCCAGTAACTGGGTTGTGGAGGTCAGATAGGCAGTCGCTCCATGTAAAATACTGGTATTCAGCTGTATCCGGTTAGACTGGAAGCCGACCTAAACATAGTTGGGAAAAGGCTAGGCAGATGATGATCCTCAAACAAGAAGTTTATAATGTACTTATAATTATGTCGATTTGACTAATGAAACGTCTAAATGTAAATCAGCTTATGAGTGGTGTAAATTAAATGAAGAGTAAAATTATGAAAATTTACGGTTTTCATTCCTCGAATTTGAGCATGAATAACCACGTCCTTAAGTATCTGTATCCTTCGTTTAACCTGTCTTACTTTATAAACAAAATCACAAATTATACAAGCTGTTAAAGACCGTTATGGTTGACCGATTTCAATGGCGCGTTATAGAAATCGTCAAATGAATTCGAATTTAAATGTCATTGAGGCTACATAATTCAGTAATTTGATGGTTCGATGCAGCTTTTAAACAGTTTAACGTGATCCGCGTCGGGATTCGTATTTAATGCTCGGTTCATGGCATTTTGATAATTATTTTGTCCATGGAACAATTTTACCTTGATTACATCCAAAATCCGAACTTTTTAAGTACCTGCGAAAGTTTATTTTCCACAACAGTACTCCACTCAATGTGTTTCCCGGAAGTAAGGCAGAGATATACAACATAGCCACAGTAGTTCAACAGCTTTGTTACAAGCCCCTTGTAATTACGGCGAGCCTTTAGTCGTAATATAGTTACAAATCCAGACTTGAGGTCCTGGATTCGATTCCCAGGTCGAAAAAGTGTTATTGGTTTTCCTATCAGGGATTTCCCAGTAGCAGCCCAGAGTCTGGATTTGTGCCCAGTTAGTGGAAATAGGTTTGCGCCCTGTCTACAGTCTCCCCAGAAATGTGCCTTACAGGCGTTGCATAGGGGGGGTTCTGGAATTGGTCTTTTAAGAGGAATCGGGACCACCCCTGTCTGCTGACTATGATCACCGGGGTGGTTGTAGTGAGATAAAAATCCCACACTCCCCGACCTCCCTCCCAGGAGATCGGGTGTCTTTTGAAGATTTCCCCATAAAAAAAAAAATGGTTTGCCCCCTGTTACCATGGGACTTAAACACAACGGGCGGATTATGGATGCAGAGACGCACGTTTGCGTTCCGTCCGTTCGTGGGTCCGTTTGTAGATTACCGGTGTGATTCTATATCATTTTACATCCAAACACCGGGCTGTTATAGTGAAAAACCCAATAACAACATACACACGATTAATAAAATTAACATACTTCAAGTTAATTTTATTAATCGAAATTAAGTTGTAAACTTCAATAACACACAAGACATTATTAACGAGACTACATTAAAGTTTATTTTGTTTCTAAATCCATTAAACAAACGATAATCCTTGATTGATGCTGGTTGATCAGACAGCAGGTGATCCCTTATTGTTCTTTCAAAGTATTCAACAAACTTGCTTCAGTTTGAGTAAAAACTCAATCCTCATATTTGAGGGTCTTGTAACTTTATTATGAAAAATATAATTCATCTGTTTTGTTCAGTATAACGTGAGATGTTATTTTATTATTACGTTTCGATTATATTATTTATTTATTTATTAGGCTTTTTCAACGATGGGTACACTATTACTGTAATTGTAAACTTGCTTTGCTTTCTTTGTGAATGAAAAGATTAGTACCACATTATTTTTGAGATATAAGTTCAGACGTTGTCAGGAGCAGATATCAGCGGGTGACTCACGTGGTTGATGTTAGATAGCTGACCGTTTTAATTCTAAGATATTTTGGCGAGTAAATTTGTATACTCGCTAAAGGATGTATTTATAGAACTAGCGACCCGCCCCGGCTTCGCACGGGTGCAATGGAGAAACACTGATAATTTTAGAGCCATTATTTCTCGTAAAAAGTATAGGATAAACAATGGTTATTGTGAGTTATCCCTAAGAGATAGACATATACCATCGCGGACTTTTTTGTAGACCTTTTTAAGGTGTATAATACTGTAGTACATTATTTTGATCTATCTCGACGGGTTCAGCCAGCGTTTACAATGTAAGCGCAAAAAAATGTGTTTATTTACGACATCACATTAGAAACCTCTAAAATTATCAGTGTTTCTCTACTATATTATGCATGTATTATACATATAAACCTTCCTCTAGAATTACTTTATCTATTAAAAAAACAGCATTAAAATCCGTTGCGTAGTTTTGAAGATCCAAGCATATATAGGGACAGACAGACAGGGAAGCGACTTTGTTTTATACTATGTAGTGATAAACATATTATAAATACCTACATTTTTATTTATATAAACAGGATAGAATATAATACATAGAACATAAAACATATACACGAAATACATATACATGAAATATAAACATGGAAAATACCTTCGAGTATTTATAAGAATAAATACGCATCTGTTTTGTGTGTGTAACTATCAGTTAAAATATTGGTAGATTTATCTAGCAATTGTATTAAACTAAATTAAATGAAAATATTTCCTAGAATCTCCTGCCTGGGTTTGTTAATATTGGCCTATTACTAGAACATATTAATAAAATTAATCGTCTAATTACTACTAAAACCCTAATCTCCTTCACTTTACCTAATTTCCCACTTATATCGCCTTTCCTACGGACGCCAGGGGCTTACAAATAAAATCAACAAACACATTACAACATTTTACCTTTATTTGTCTGTTCCATACAAATGGGATGTAATAAGCCTTGCACATTAGTATCCTGACCAATGGCGCGGCGGGTAAAAATGTGCGGCTTCCATGGCATGCGTTACTCCTGACAAAGCGATGCCGCCAATAGTGACCTACTTTGTGACCCCATTGTTTAATGTGGACATGTCTTTCTTTGTTTGTTTACTTTAAGATACAATTTTTATTTAGTTCGGAAAAACAAACAGTTAAACACATTACTAAAGTTCTCTATTTACATAATTATGAAGCTCAAGATATTATCCACATCTTTTAAAATACTACGTTATTTGCGCGCAAGCGAAACTTAAACGGAAAAAATCCCTCATGACGCTAAGTTATGTGACTTAAAAATAAATACCTTTTATTGATTTTTTTATTAATAAGTATGGTAGGGCCGCACTCAATAGCCACCTTACTTTCATTAGCTGTATCCAACTTTCCATTGAGCTATACATTTCAATTGCAACTTTCACTTTACCAGGATAACACCATAATACAGATTTTTATTCTGAAATCGGTCAGTGTTTTTACCAAAACCTCCAAGATTTATAATAAACATTTGTATGAATACACGAGCGTAGGCTTTAGTAATCCGGCAGTCGGGATTCCGAGATAAACTGTGCGTTTTGAAGCCGTAAATCTGACAAGATTGATGATATCTCTGACCCCTGTACGCTTTCCTTCCGACAAGACATTGCACCCCGGTGTACAATAGCACCCCAAAGACATTACCGGTGATTCGGTTAATAATTGGAAGTGTTATGATAATTTATAATTAAAATATGTATAATTGTGTATCGGCAGTATTTAATTATTATTTGTAAATACTAACTTTTTGAGGAAAGAAGAGAAGATTTTGTTTGCGCTTCTGTCCGTAGGTACTGTTTGTATTCCTATTGAGTCTGCCAGAGCAGATGCTTTGTACACCAGCTGGATGGAAAAAGGTATTTTAATATCATTATTATGTAATAACATTCAGTTAATAAATCAACAACGACACTCCATCCTACAAAAACCACTTAATTTCCCAAAGATGTCTTCAAAACCAATAACAAATACAATCCACGAAATAAAATACCCAATATGGCAGCTAATTCGACCGGACTTGTGAATAATTTGTTCTTTGTTCGGCTCATACGAACGATCGAGATATCAAACGAGTCACGTACGCACGAGTGGGTGGAGGCGGTCACCCACAAACGCACATTGTACTGAGTGACACTGTACAGGAAGTACAGAAGACTTTTGAAATGGGGAACAAAAGAAAATCTTTGTGTAAGGCGTGAAAGAACCTCGTGCGTGCAAAGACGCTGAAAGGTACAAGTATTGGTGTTTCTGATAAAGTGTGATATACAGACGCCAGCACATAAAGCTGCCCGAAATTGTCAAATTTTCCCAATCAACTTTGAACCTTATGCTTTAGCGATAACGTTCAAAGTATATAAAAGAAATTTGTCAGATTGTAATAGCTTGATGTGCTAGTGTCTGTATGGTATAAAATCAGCCTGGTGGATACTTATTTATTTAGTATTTTTTGTTATTTGTTGTCTGCAGTCTTACGCGCATGGAAGTTGGAAATTATCCATTACATTGTATCCTGTCCATGTCCCAACTCACGTCATGGTATATCCATGTGACTATTTTCATCCAAATCCGTTTAGCTGTTTAGGCGTGAAAAAGAAACAGGCGGAGAGCCAGAGTTACTTTCACATTTATAATATAAAGTACCCATGTATTAAACATCTTGAATTTTTAATACTTAGGTACAGAAGCGGACTTAATGCCATTGACATTTTCAACCAGTCAAACTTTGGGGAAAAATAGAGGAATAAATATTTATTGTATAAGCACAGATAAATACACGAATATACACGAGCATCCACGTTGTATTGATACTTCTTCTTCTCTTCTTTGTATCGACAGTAGGTAATTTCTTATATTAGCTGTGCCTGGATAGTTGCCACGTTAAATTTTAGAGTACCACAGTTCCTAAAAAACAAGTATTTTCATTTTCAGTTTAGTTTCTATTTTTTCGTATTTTTATCATCAAGTGGGGAGGTCTTAAAAAACCATTAACAGAATATGGAATTTAAAATTATCGTTAGGTACTATGAACAGTAGCAAGCAGATTGATGACCACAGTATGTTGTCATTAGCTGAAAGCAGAACTTAACATATAATATGTATTTATTAATATATACATCATCATGTAATGGAGAGCAGCAATGAAGAACAAAGCCTTTAAACCTACGCACTTAGAAGCCTTTGTATCAAGTGAGACTACGGCAAGTTTGCATTCTAAGATTATGTACCGTCTGATTCGTCGGCTGCTCGTAGCACGTAGGTGGGCTACGGCGTAGCGCGTAGGCGGGTTACGCCGTAGCGCGTGGGTTGCCATTCATCTACACGGATCTTGGCGTTATCATTGTTGTACAAGTTTTGAGCGCTAAATGCCGATACCTAATATAATTATAAATTGTTCAACGCTATTAGTAAAGCTGAATTCCTTTAAATAGGTTTGATCTATTAATAAGATAGACTAAGTTTGAGATAGGTTCTTCACGTTTGAACAATTCCTTAATTGTTTCATTCAGAATATACTTATTTATTTCTAGACGATGTAGCTAACTAATTCCATTTATAAACTACAGCTACACGTCTACACAAAATGATTAAGTCATAAATCCCTTTATATCATACTAGTGGTTTCACCCTCGTAAGTTTCGATTCCGTTGGAATATCGGGATAAAAAGTAAGAGGTTTAAGTAAAAGCTATGTACCTATCAAGTTTCATCGCAAGTGGTGCATTACTTTTTGCGTGAAGAAGTAACAAACATATTATATATTTCCCGCTGCGTTGCGTGAGGCCACACCGGCCACTTTTGTTTAGATTGACATTTTATAATTCGTAATATCTTTTGAATAGAATGACCGATCTTAATAATTCAAAAAGTAAACTACAGGTATTGAAACAGTCTTGAATACGAAATGATTTGTTTGGGTAAGGATTAATACAAAGGTATGGATAACATGGTCTGATTTTGGTCGGCATTTCTATCAACTTTTAAAATGTAAAAAAGCAGTTATAGTGACATAACTACAATAGTTGGACCTATGGTATTGCAAAATTTTTTGTAGAATAGAATAGGTCTTTATTTGCTTAGAATGTAGGTACATAAAAATAAGTTGTTAAATTATATACTAGGATCCAGATATTGATATGTTCTTTAATATTGTAATACATTTTTTTTGTTCTATCGTCAATAATTTCTGGATGAAAGAGCTTTTTTGGCTAATTTTCTTTATATTATATTATATATTTATTGAAGTTTTAGTAGTTATATTTATTACTAAATAAATATAAGTTATGTTACTCAGAGATAGTGTAGCATTCTAATGATGAAAACATTTTTGAAATCAGTTCAGTAGTTTTTGAGTTTATTCGTTACAAACAAACATACAAGAATACAAATCTTTCCTCTTTATAATATTAGTGTAGATGTAGATAACAGCATAGCTCAGATAATTAATATAAAAGTAAGCATAATATAAATAACTAAAATAGCTCGTCAGTTTCACTCAGACAGCTAATGAACTAAATCACGTTTTCAACTCTGAATTGAAACATGTGACGTTTGTCTTCACATATATATTTCATCACTTTATACAGACTATAAATATTTAAAAAAAGACAGAAAATATAATAAATAACACATTTGGTGCTAACCAATTACGTTTTAATATCATGCAATCATAAGCTACGATTACACGAGCTGATTGGTCTCGAATTCATTTTATCCAATTATGTGTATGACTGTAAAATCACAGTAACTACGTAAAAGCATTGTTTTACACTCAAGTATTATTTAACATGTAAACAAGTGGCGAGAGTTTTATTTATGGAGTTGTGTGATTCACGTTTTTGGTTTGGTAGTTGTGAGCGCTACTGAGAAGAGCGAAGAGGTTTATTACCAATTTTTTGTCAATAATATAGGTACTTTTTAATGCACCCCTGCGCTACCACCGAGGACGCCATGGAAGTGGCGAAGTTTTGCCAACAAGATTGGAAATACAATCGTGCCAGTGACATGTAGAAGAAGAAAGCCCCCCAGCTAGTAGGACGGATGGGCTTAAAAGGTGCCGGGACTTACTGGATACGGCAGGTGGAGAAGCGGGTGTCGTGGTTGTGGCGCGGCCTGCGAGAGGCCTATGTCCAGCGGTGGACTGCTAGAGATCTAGATTCTCATTCAACTGCTAGCCACCGAGTTGATTGATTGATACTTTTTAATAGGTGCAAGATCTGCTATTTACCTTTTCATGTGATTTCACACCATAAGCACCCGGTCGATTCTGTAAAAATCTCACCGTGAAATCATAAGTGAAGTGAGCTTAAAGTGAGCAGTGTCAATAGTGTTAATCCTTAATGACAGCTCACTTCCCGCTCACTTCATCTAAGTTCTCATGGTGAGATTTTTACAGAATAGCACTGCTGAATGCTTTCTTTAGTATATAATACACCTACGAGTTTGGGTAATTGAAATGCTATTGAATAAGGGCTAATCATAGGAAATCGGTAATAACAGTTGCGGGTAACAGACGGTATTCGAGCGAAGACTGGTTAGCATACTGTGAATAATAGAATGTCTGTTCCTACATAGACAATGAGCGACGCTTTCTAACCGACGCCCATCAATAGACTAATATTCACCAGAATCTGTGCTTTGATTACACGTTACAAGCTCAATTGTTGAAGAGCTTTAGACCGCTGATGACGTACTGGCAACAATGGGGTGTTGGCCTTACGAACAATTAGTTAGTTTGTACACGATGTTAGTTCATTGACTATGCTGGAATTAGAGTCAGAACAGCTTGCACGTTGTTTGCATGTTGCAAACTTCTCCTTTTTTGTAACATCTGGTGATGGGTGAACTTTCCTTCGTCTTCATTCTCCATTTCATCCTATTTTTTGACCTTTCGTATATAAATATATATATATATATAAATATATATATTCGAACGTGGATCTATGCGAGATACAATGGCTTTTTTAATTGTTTCTGTAAATACGGCATCCAACCTCAGATTTCTCAGTCTCTTTTGAGTAAATCTATCTGAATCCAACTTCCTCTCAATCTACTACAACTACTCTGTTACATTCTATGGATATACTATGGATTTGTAAACGGAAACATATAGTTTGAATGCTTATACGACTTTATAGGTATTTAGTTTGACAAGGACATCGACGCGCAAACTTTAATCATGATGAAAAGAAAAATCTCCTGTTTTATAGAAAAGTGCAATACGTACGCGCTCAAAATTTATGGAACAGCAAATTTATTTTGTAAATAACCGACAAAAATTTAACGCAGGGTGTGAATGCATGGTTTGCGCGTCAATGTTCTTGCTACCCTGTAAAAAAAAGTTCGAACACCACAGACTAGCAATATTTAAAAGATATTATATTAACTATTGTGTGGTAGCCTAGATATTATGAATGGCCCTAATTGTTTGCCATCGTGCCTCGGCTTCATTGTATTCCTAAGGTAGTATATTATTAGTCTGTATGTATATGAGACATGTGTGATATCTGCCGATATTGAGGCCAACCATCTGCTGGGAATTTCTGTTCGTCTGGTAATTTTGTATATTGTGATTTCAAGTCTGTTTTTAGGCCAATAAGAAACCTCTTTAATAAATAATGTAGGGTTCCTAGAATGACAGGCCTGTATTATAAATGAAAAACTGTTCAATAAATTAATGTATAATGTCTCCAGTCGTGTATTTTAGAATAAGAAATCTGTAATAATTATTTGATGTATAATTCCTCGAATTTCTTAACACGTAATTAAAAGAATATTAATAGGCTAATTATGCGTTCTTTGAATTTATTATACATTTTAATGAGCTTTCAGACATTATTTAATGAATGAAAAATGAGCAGGTACTTTTCTTTGGGGAATTATAAAATAGAAGAGCAATGTTACTTTTGACACGCGTTTGTCTATCTCATAGTTGTGTGTAAGAAAAATTGTTACTTATATTATTAATTATATTCTTGGCTACTGTTTCTGCTTAGTTATTAGCTGACATCTATCTATAGGTGTATATCTATCTTGTATCCCATGTACGTTTTGACTACAGAAAAGCCGATTCATCTCATTGATAAAAGTCACAACATACTTTCAAGTAGGAAAGGTAAGTAGGTTAGTATGTGTCGTCCTGTCGAAGGTATATTCAACCTCGTAAATGCTTTACTACTTTTGAAAACAATTCACAGTTAATTGAGACTTCACTACAGTCAATTCATAGTTATTTATCCTCTGATATTGCATCGCTGTCAATATCACAGTGACCCTTATAGTTGTTACAATAAGGTTGCGGTTGGGGTGCTGCTGTGAGAGGTAAAATAGCCGTGAAAGGATTGCAGGATTGAAATTCTCTCTGACCATCACAGCCTCAATACTTCAATTGGAAAGAACCCAAAGATCAGTGCTAAAGGGAAAAAAAAACTTTCGCTATGCCACAGATCACCTGCATAAAGAAGCATCAGTACTTAATGTTCGACATTTATACATCCTTTAATTAGTACTAAAACAACATAAAATAACAATCCAGTCCACAGAATATCAAGAACTACTTAAACAACGTATTTACAAATGTCCACTTACTGTAGTAAAAACTGCTTTTGCTCAGCATATGCAAGAATTCATGCTCAGTTTCGTTTATAATCAAATTGCAAAAACGAATGACACCAAAAATTTTAGGAACAACCAACTTATAAAGACGATTAAACAGTGCCTGTTAGCTGAATTCTACTCAGAAACTGAAGCCTTCGTTAGAGTAATGTAACATAACATATTTTTTTATCACAAACAAATCTCACTCACTTACTCACTCATTCCTTCACTCTCACACTACCTCCCCAACCATTTCATACTCATACATTCTTACTTTATCATTCTCTTGGACGCATCCTTGCAAAAATCAATAAATACCTAAAACGACACAACCTATTTCAAATAATTGTTTTTACAAATATATTTTATTTCTCAATTTTTGATTTTGGTTTACGTTAAAACATTTTATTTTGTTATTTTTAAAACAATACGTAACAAATTTTACAATACAGTATCGACCCTGATATTTCGAATTGTAAAAAACTCTCAAGGACACAAGTTAAAATATAAAAAAATATGTTTCCCTTGTAACAATAATTTTAGGAGTAGTTTATTTGTACCCTGTTATAAGGAAATGTAAGAACATTATTTGTTTAATAAACGATTTATTATTATTTATTATTAAATATACCTTGTCATTTTATGTCATGCAGTGAAGTAACATTCAACCTTGGGTGGTAGAGCAATTACGAGTTTGACTATACATAATGTGGTTAACTAGTCTAGTAGGTCGATAATCGCTCGCTAGGTGTCGCCCGGATACCGCCTCGCTAATGTCGCGTCCCGCACTAACAAACCTTCAATATAGCTTTCATTGATAAAGTCCGCATAACACGAATCACGATATAATTAGATAATTTAATCGTGGAATGGTTAATGAATAATTGATTTCCGACTGACCCAAATTGCTTTATGAAGTCTCGTGTTAAACAACAAATCAGTTTGTTTGGCGAAATATATCTACCTTATTTGTAGTGCAAGACAAACTATGTAGGTACCTACTTAATCAGTCCAACCCTATTAATTAGAACGGAAATCACTTGATCACATAACTTACATGATATACATATTGCGGTATTAGGAAACAATGTTAATTTTTCGACATTCACCCTTCTTTAAGAATATATTCAACCTCATCTTTGGTGCTTTGCTTAACCAGAAATTCTATTTTTGAATTTAAGTACTTTAAATTTGGAATTTCCTACGAAGCTAGTGACACTTTAAGAAAATTCATCACAGACAACGGGTCGCGTTATTATTTTTTGAACCTCTATGTTAAAATGTATTTATAAAATGTTTTAATTATGGCATTATTTCCATTGTGTATATGAAGTTTTTGTGAATCTCAGAATCAGGGTATGTTTTTCTTTCTTCATTCGATCATCCTAAAGTTCTTGTCGTTTTTATTATGTTATCCTATTTTTTCCTCTACAGGATCGGCGAGTCTGTGATTTTTCGAGATACACCAAACCGTGATGTTTTTTTCCAATCTGGTATGTATAACACTACCACTTTTTGTAACGTATAAAATTATCTCACATCATCTCGGTTCATTATTTTTCGTTATTTGCTCTAAGTTTCGTCCGAGATTCGTAGTGCCGAATTTCGGTCCACCCACCCACTAACTAGCTTCTGGCTGAGCTGCCGCAGACAGCGAACACCACACACACAATCGAGACAGCTGATTTGATCGGCCATTTCATGACATAGTTCTTGGAAGGTCATAGGTCTTGGAAGTTCCTGACTAAATACCGGGACAGCAGACAAAGTCTCATCGTCACCGCAATAGCATTGGAGTGGATATGGCAGATATTTAGGACCTTTTTTCCTTTAGTAGACTTTGTTACTCCTTTTTAAAATAACATTCCTATAGTTCAGGACATTGAATCAATTCAGTTACTTTTATTTGTTTTTTTAATCGCTTTGCTTAAAACCTTGAATTCACTTAGTCGTACCTATTAAACGCGGCCATATTTAAGTTAAGTCTTCGTTTTTGGGATCTGGTTGCAACCGAATCTTATCTCGTCGCGTAACACAGTCACGCGTTAAAAAAATATAACATAAGGTACACACGCCTAAGTTATTTCTTTGTTTCTTTCTAAGTTATAATAACCCGCTGTGCTTATGTATCAGTTTTCGTTCTGTGAGTGATATTTTTTCTACTTTTTCAAATATATTTTTTTTTTTAATATTCGGAATAATTAACTAAATTATACGTATTTCGTTGGCGAAGAGTGTATTTTTTTCTTTTTTTTCGCTACAATAAGTAAATACTATATTCAAGGAAAAAATAAAATTCAATCAACTATTTTCTCTAAAGAGGTTTGCGTAGGTTTTGCGTTGTGTACGTTTCACCCTTCAAGTTTTACTTACGATTTTACAAAACGTAAAAGCAGTCCCCTATAAATTATAGAAATACGAAAACCTGCAAGCAATTTAAAACAAATCTCCTTTTCTATCTGAGAAAAGCAAATGTCCAGGAAATTACTCACGAAAGTATACTTGAGAATTCTCTGCTATAATTGAAAATGTAGATAACTCACAGACATACACTCGTAACTGACTATTTGTACTGTACTTAAGTACGATTCTTTATTCTTTGTTTTATGTTCTTTCTTTTTTGTGTGTTGTATGAACCATTTAATAAGAAAATACGCAACAAAAAACTTTTTCTAAATTTTAAATATACATATATTTTTGATCACAAAAAAGTGGCTTAAAATAAATCTTTAACCAAAGAGCTTTGAAGGTCCGTGGGATACCTTCTGTCGGCCATTTTGTTATTTTTTTTTTTTTTTACGTGGCGGCCTCGCATGAAACCTATATAAATCGATAGCTGCCAACAATCCAGACAGAAAACATAATGGGATCAAACCACGAAGTATCACGTATCCGAAATATTAACGTTCAAAGTTGATCCATATTTTTTTAACTTACTAACTTCTTGTTGCATAGATGGTTGAAATAATCACTCTGAATGTTTAAAGAAATAATTTTACTTGCCAGGCTCCATATTATGACTATGACGGGGGGCAAGTCTCCAGGCCACGATGATTTAAGTATTGAACACCTTTGGTATGCTGGTCATCATCTGCCCAGAGTCTTAGCGCTGTTCTCTTTGTGTATAGCACATTTGTATCTGCCTGAGCGAATAATGAAAACTGTGGTGGTGCCAATTATTAAGAATAAAACCGGTGATGTTAACGATACGAACAACTATAGGCCCATTTCATTGGCCACCGTTATTTGAAAAGTGTTAGACAGTTTGCTGAACACTCAGCTGGATAAATAGGTACTTGAATTTATACGATAACCAGTTTGGTTTCAAAGCCGGTCTCTCTACTGAAACAGCTATATTGTATTTAAAGCATACTGTCAAGTACATCGTCACTATCACTACATAGTATAAAACAAAGTCGCTTCCCTGTATGTCTGTCCCTATATATGCTTAGATCTTTAAAACTCCGCAACGGATTTTGATGCGGTTTTTTAAATAGATAGAGTGATTCAAGAGGAAGGTTTATATGTATAATAAATGCATAATATAGTAGAGAAACACTGATAATTTTAGAGGTTTCTAATGTGATGTCGTAAATAAACACATTTTTTTGCGCTTACATTGTAAACGCTGGCTGAACCATTCGAGATAGATCAAAATAATGTACTACAGTATTGTACACCTTAAAAAGTTCTACAAGAAAGTCCGCGATGGTATATGTCTATCTCTTAGAGATAACCCACAATAACTATTTTTTATCCTTAACTTTTTTCGAGAAATAATGGCTTATTTAAGAAGCAATTTTAGGCAATACAGCATTAATCCTTATCCAATTAAGTACCTTAAAAACATTGTGCATTTCATATAGATCATTATGACCCTTTACAGCATGTAATTTAAATGAATATTTTCGAAGATATTACAGATTTAAAATGCGGGCGTTACCGGTCGGGGTGTGGCGCTTGATACTACCCAACGTATTTTGATGGTTTACGACATCACATTAGAAACCTCTAAAATTATCAGTGTTTCTCTACTATATTATGCATGTATTATACATATAAACCTTCCTCTTGAATCACTCTTATCTATAAAAAAAACTGCATCCAAATCCGTAGCGTAGTTTTCAAGATCTAAGCATCCATAGAGACAGACAGACAGCGGGAAGCGACTTTGTTTTATACTATGTATGTAGTGATCAGCATTGCACCCGTGCGAAGCCGGGGCGGGTCGCTAGTTTATTTATAAAAAGGGGATACATTTAGAATAAATACCTTAACAATTAAAATAGCGCACAGTTGCTAATTTGCCTGAACTAGGTTGAACCTCTGCTTCAGGTTAGGAAGTGCATAAATACTTAATGTAATAAATTAACAATGAGTATAACGTAAAAACTAAATTAAAACTTAGGTAAATTAAAGTAAAATAGCATGTTAGCAGTTCTGTTTGCAGACAATAAGTAGGTTTTCTGTCTGTGCATAGTCGATGGTTAGTAAATATTTAAGTATACTTTTTTTACAGCTATAGTTATTTAGTTTATAGTAACTTAGTTTTCTATATAATCTATTGTACAGGAATGGGCCTGAAAATGTTAAAAATCCTTCTACGAAGACACGCTTTGAGGTTGCATTAGATATGCATACTAGATCATTCCGTCTCTTGTTAGTGGTATAGATAAATACAAAATTGAAACAGGTATTATAGCGCCTCAAAACAGATTTTCATTTTGTGTTCGTGAAACAGTACCCATTATGAAGAACAGTTTAAATTATATTTACGTAATTGTGGCTACATTAAGTAGGCGAAAAGGTCACAGGTCAATATGTCAGCTTTTTAAAAACTTAAAATGCCGTACTGACCTTTAGCACTCGAGTTAAACTCGCGCTTGGCCGGACTTTTAATTAATCTTAGGAAATTTGAGCGAAGGAAAAAGAAGGGTAAAAATATGAACTAACCTTTTAAATATTAATATTTCATTTCAATTAATGTGCTTTTTTTACAGAACATTTAGCTCTTTTATTTTGTTGTCTACTTTATGGTAATCTTAGAGGTAAAATATGGTGTTTGTATTTAAAATTTCGTTTGTATTATTTAAGTTTTGTTCATAACAACTTTGATGCGAAGTGGACGTATTTAAATGTATGTAAAGTAAGGGTGTGTAACGTTTGAAATAATAACAAAAGTTCTAATGATCATATGACCCAGTTTCATTTAATATATTTTTTTTTAATATAACGATAAAATGATATAACATAAAAAACATTAAATAGGTACTAATAATATTAACAACAAATAAATTTCTCCCTTTGTTCATATCAATATTATCAGTAGCATTTGGTTTGAACATATCCACCCGGAAGAATCATCTAAAAATTCACTTCTCTAATCAGTAATTACGCCTAGCCTCTTCTAAAAATGTCTTCTTTACAGGAAAAATGAAACAGCGAATTTCCATTAATTGCCTAAGCATTCATTAGTCAAACTCTGAATCATTTATTGGCGTCCCAGTTTCCTGCTTTATCTAAGTAGCGATAGTACTTGGCGTACTTACAAGTACATTGGTATTCGCACCGTAGTCTGCTACGATTATTATGACCCGTCCGAGTTGCGGTCGTCTCTTGCCCCATATATTTTGCAGGACACTGGTACGCTGGTGTATTAGAGCATAAGTTTGGTCTCACAGGATTTTGGTTAAACTGTACTTGTTCGTAGCTTGAATCTGTCAGCTCGGATTGAATTTATGTGAAAAGGATTGGTTAGGATTTGGTCTTGTATAGTTCTTAAAGTACAAAATATGGTCGGCTGAAATTACTTTGATTTATCTGGCGAATAATGCACAGTACTCGTAATATAAAATAAAGTAAGACAAAGTTTAATGATGTTATTAGTGTTTCAACTTTTCTTTTACAAGCATCTTTGCAGCTTAACTTTTTTGAGCTTGACAGAGACTACAATTAGGCCTAAATTATGCAAGGATTACTATAAGCAAAATCAGTCTAAATTGTTCCCACTGCTGGGACACAGGCCTCCTCTCGGTGAGAGGGAGTGGGTCGTAATCCACCATGCGGGCCCAGTGCGGGTTAGTAGATGTCACATGTCTTCGAATTTTTGGTTCTAGGATATTCCAGTTTCCTCACGATGTTTTCCTTCACCGTTTTGAGAGCAGTGGTGATTAAATAATTTACACAAAGGAAAGCGCCTGTCTGGGTTCGAACCTACGACCTACAAGTCCCAAATCGTGGCCGTTACACTGGGCCAACACTTCTCTTAAGAAATACTATAAATGTTGCTACACCCACATGGATAATACCAGCTTTTGCGGTTACGTCCGCTCCGTGTGTTCTGCGTGTCGTGACATGGATAATAACAACAGAAGAAGAAAATAGTGCATTATAATTACTGCGTCTACTGTTTAATTCATTGCCCAACACAGATACCGAAAACGACACGTTTTTCCTCCTTAAATCTCCAATTTACCCAACCCTTGTTACATAACAAGTTCAGAGAAGATTTGCGTCGCATTCCTCGCACATTATAATTAGGTATACGTATACCTACAGGTGACGCAGTAAACACACACGATCGGAATAACAACTAGGTAAACCTTAGCAAAGCTAAGTCCTGTGCCGCGGAAACACAAACTTGGAATACATTGTCTCATTAGGACGAGCCCATGAAATGAATAGTGTATGCAGCGCGGGCGCCGAGCCCCGAGCTCCGTGAACCGTGAGATATTGCATAATGACCAAACGAGACTATAAGGGGCCCAACTGCAGATAATTCTCACTTGAATTTTGTATAATTTTGACTCATCATAATTTAAACTTATTGTAATTTTAATTTATTGTATTTTTAATCTATCGCAATTGTAATTTATTTATAATTTAGTTTAATTTTAATATAATGTAAATCTATTTAATTTTATAATATTTGATTTTATACTGCATTTAATGAATTCTTTACCTTTTAATAGGAATGTTGTGCATGCCTATAAGAGATGTATTTACACAGTTTTGAAAATTTGTGATTACTTTATTGTTGAATTTGTAAATATGTCATTGGTGTGCCTTGCATAAATAAATAAATAATTTTGTGTAAAAATAAACGGTGAATGCTCTGCGCAAGTTATTTTTGTATTATTACTGTAAGTTTGGATTATACGTGTGTTTATTTATTTATTACTAGTTGTGTCTGCGATTTTGTTCGCGTGCATGTCGGAAAACAATTTAGATTTCATGGGTTTTATTTTTTTGCACGAAACCCCTAATTCTTTTTCCAAGATAAAAGTAACCTAAGTTACTCCATACAACGTTAGTCGGAACAAACAGACAGACAGACAAAAATCTTAAAACTGTTTTGTTGTTAAAAGAATATACGGTACTTACCAGTACCGTATATTCTTTTATGTGCATTTAGTAAAAATCTGCAATGTTGACATTACAAACAGACACTTCAATTTCATTTCTTTGTATGGATATCTTTGTGCACGGTAAATGTAGTTAGTACACTGGTAGACTTATTGCCTGTCAACCAACAGTAGTGTTTGAGATAGCAGATAGTAAACATGTTCTGTAGTATCATCATTATCGAGAAACGGTAATATTTGTATCATCAGAGAACTAGACAACAAATAGACATTAAAGCAAAAGTATTGTATTAGAAGTAGTGGAAGGATAACTTTCGAAACATACGTTAGTATAAACCTGGAACAGGCTTCAAACAAGACATTTTTAAATTGTTACTCTTTTTTAGGATTCCGTACTCAAAGGGTGGCAACGGGACCCTATTACTAAGTCTCCGCTGTCCAACCATCCGTACGTTCGTCCAACCTGTCCCGTACGTCTGTGTCAGCGGGCTGTATCACATGAACCGTAATAGGTGGATAGTTGAAAATTTCACAGTGTTTTTCTATTGTCGCTATATAAAAAAACAATAAAATAAAGTTAATAAACAGTAAAGGGTAATTTCCACCAATAAATGTTTACCTCTTTAATTGTATTTTTCGGTGTTGTTTTGCCTTTTGGTACGGAACGTTTTTACGTACCTACTGGAAGTTTTACGAGTCTACCCATATTTTGTTTAATTTATTTATTTAATACTTCAAGCACATAAATATACAGAGGCGGACTTAATGCCATAGGCATTTTCTCCCAGTCAACCTTTGGGTGATGCAGAGACAAACAGAAGTAGGTTCAATCATGAAAATTGAGGAATAAATATTTTAAATATAAATATAATATATACATATATACTTAATATATGAATATAAGCACAAATAAATATACATAAATACATGAATATACTAAAAAGAAATAAGAAAAACAATGAGAAAATATCACGTACATATTTACTATTGCCCTACCTAAGCTTTTGCCAATCCATAATATGATTCACGTAACTAATTTGAAACGTTGTAGGTTTTCAAAGGAGCGTGTAGGAGTATCCTTATGTTGGTGTTTCTAGTAAAACGATCACTACATTAAGGTGAACCAAAATCTTATGTATATACTTAATCTAAGTAGATGGTAACAGTATATCTTGTACTAATTTAATAATTAAGTACCAAATTAGTCCAGGCGGGTTTTGAGCACATTAATTTACTTGGAAACCTATTACTTTGTGCCTACGAGTACATACTTAGGCATGGGTACATAATTAGGTAAGGATTTTATGAGAGAAAATTATCTTAGGTTGTAATTTGTTTGTTTTTGGCAATTAATTTTCCAACTCTCTTTGACTATGAACTTGTATTTATATGTGGTTTTTTTCATTTTGGTAATTCAATACAAACATTAAGTGTGTTACTGCAGGATACATTTTTAACCAGTGCGCAAACTGCAACCATGAATTCAGTAGATAAATGATTCTGAACTCTACTGAGTTGAATTTTTTGTCGGTTATTAAAAAAAAAAAATTGATCTGCCATAGATTTTGACTACGAAGTATTGCACTTTTCTATGAAACATCAGATTTTTTTTTTTCATAATTGACGAAATATTTCTACGCTCCCTAGCACTTAGTTACAGTTTGTGCACTGGTTAAAAATTTAACCTGTATTATAGGTGTACGAATTGCTTGAAACAAATTCATACTCGTGTATCCATGTTATTCTTTATCTACCATGCAAAATAGCAATCTTTATGCAACTTTATATTTTATTTCACATTACACGCTACAAAGTAAGAGTGACATTACACGGCTATCTGTTCGTGCGGTATCGTTCTTTACAAGCAATCCAGACTCACCGCTTCATTAGTTCACAAAGGGTAGTTGTATGCAAGAGCGGGGTACGCTGCCGCCGCGCCGCCGCCGCCGTCTCAGTGGTCCTAACAACTTTGCAGTGCAAGGGTTATTGCCCTCGATTATTAGGTAGCATAGGCAAGGTGTTTGCTTAAATTGAATTTGTTGATAGGTATCGACTTTCGACGTTCTTGGGAAATTGCTCTAGAAATATCAAGCGTATATTTTGTTGATCCGCTATAGTTTTATACAAGCAAATGTATGCCCTTGACTTATTTTTATCGTTGCGTGTATTTTTTTTTTTTTTTGTAAATGTATTTGAAACTAAAAGGTTTTGTAATTTCCATTAAATAAATGTCTGCTAGATTGCATTCTTTTTATTTGATTATTTCTTTCGCAACTAAAAACGGTCGAGATACTGACAGCTTTGATTACTTTTTCACCTCATTGCGCTGAAAGCTATTCTGTGATACTGATACTTATGTAGGTATAAGACATGTATTTTATTCTCAATAAATAAAGATATTCATTGAAGCGCTTTTATTAAACGTAGGGGGAAGTCCCGTAACGCCGGACGGCACCTAACGCCGGACACTCTTATTATCTCGACAAGTTAGAATGTGAACGATTCAAACACGTGTGAAAGAGGCGCGGGGGGGCATACCGGTACAGAGTCACATGACGCATTTTGTTAATGACGCTGTAGGCAACAGCGTGAGCGGTCGGTTTTTCTTTTGGCGGAAAACTACTGCGTCATATAAGATCAAGGTGAGTGTTACAGCTACATTTTGGTATTTTAAGTCTTTATGGTATTTGTTAATTAAGATACGGTTCCATTATTATTCGTATTCTATATTTTTATTTGTTGATTTTCAAAACGGATTACATATAGATTACGTAATTGTGGTGCTATCCTGTCCCCTGGTACCGGACAAAAATTTGTCCCTTAACGTCGGACAATGAAAAAATGTATTTTTCTCGTAAATAATTGGATTTATTGTAAGTGGTAATTTTTGTACGTTATTTCAGAGGATAAAAGAACAGAGAAACGTTGCAATGGAGGAGAAGAAAAAGAAAGGAAAATGGGACCAAAAAAGTTTACAAACTGCGATAGATAAAATTTTGTCAAAAGAACTGAGTTTGGGAGTAGCTTCATTGCGTTACAACATCCCAAGAAGTACTCTACATGATAAGGTATCGGCATTGAAACGTGGAGAAGAAGTGACATTGCAACCAAAGATCACAGATTCACTAACACCTTCTCACCCGAGTACGAACAAGTTTTAGTGAATCACGTAAATTACTGGATACAGTGCTCCAGCTGCCATGGGTGGGCTCTTGAAGAATGTGCAGCCATTCCTGAGTCTTCAGACGACTACATATATGATCGATGCCACATATTTTAAAACCGTCCGGTGCTAGGAATTCGAACTGAAGTCCGTCCGGTACTAGGTGCCACTTCAAGCAATTGCATTTTTTTACACCAATGTTTAATTTTTGTTTTTGAATAAGATTATGCAGAAGTTGCATTTTTGTTAATTTGTGTTCATTCTACAGTTAGTCAACTTAACTAATTAATAAATAAAATTACATTTTTCGAAACAGTTTTTATTTTATTTCCTGAAAACCTTAGGTGTCCGCCACTAGGGGACTTCCCCCTATCAATATTAAAGTCGTGATTAACATAGGCGCTATTATCTTGAAACATATGTAAGTGTAAGTGCAATTAAATAGATTTCGAAATCGTTATCAAATTCTGTTTTTAAATAAATGTTGCTCATTATTTACGAAACAGTTGTCGTGTTTATTTTGTTATTTATTTGTAATAATTATCTAGTTATTTATTTTATTGTGTTACTCGTTATCAGTTTTCTGGGAACACGGTATGGTTTATCACAATATATTTTAGGTAGGCAGGTAGGATTAGTGAGCATACGTGGTGAGCTGGCGACTAATAATCATAGACAACTAGCCTTTGCCCGCGGGTTAGTTCATTTGGATGTCGGAAAATATCCCACGGGAACACACACAGATGAAAGGGAAACGCCCATTCTTGGCCATGTCTTGCCCAGCAATGTGATAAATGCAAAAAAAATTCCCATTTAGTAACTAAAATATTGCTATTACTTATTTGTCATGAAATCTCCGGAATTAAAAGCTGATTTAATCATGAAACTCAATCGTTTATTGCCTTATTTAACACTTCCGGTCGTTGGTCCTGTCAAAGTAGGGATGACAACTTTTACGGAAAAAAATCGAAACACTAAAACGGGTTACGTACCAAAAATCGATTTTTGGAAAATCAACTTTTATTAAGTATTGTTTCGCTTTTGTTATTTTGTTTAGAGGCAAAAAAATGTTTATCCATATTCGGCCTTATAAATAGATACGATCTATTTAACCGATTCCGTGTTTCAAGGTTTTTTTATATCGATTTTTCGATAAATCGATCTTATAACCTCACCCCTACGTCAATAATAATCGTAATTGACAACAGATTGACATTGACATTTCACATTTTGTTTGGTGCTGTTTCCTTGCGACTTGTGATTTTCTTTTCTACTAAGTTTTTATATTTGATATTCCGACGACTTTGATTGCGATGTGGTTACAACTTATATAATTGTTAAGAATGACGAAACAGGATTAGAAGCAATACGACAATATTCTTGCAATTGTATATCTGGTCGGAGGACAGTAGGGTGTTGTGCCCACGTGATGAGAATTGTGTGTTTCTGGGGCTGGGCAAGGTTTCAATCAAATATAAATCCCCCAGCCTAATTCCTAGATGACGTGCTTGTCATTTATTTAAATGAGAACGAATAAAAATCAGAAACCTGTAAGTATGTCTTTTTTTAACCTTGAATTTTTATATATGATTTATAAAAGTCCAACCGAGTTTTATGTAAAAAATAGTGCTTGTTTCTTTATCTATGTTGTGAACCCTAACGCCTATAATTTGTTTCTTTCGTGGGCGTCACTTGGCCAAAATCTCTTTATCAAATGGGCATTTCCCTTTACGTAACATATGGTCAGTATTGATAAAAATGAAGTTAATCTGATTAAAAGTAGTAACCTAAATTAGCAACAAGACATTTGGCGCCGCTTATTGGTAAACAGTTAAACGTTTGCCACATTATATTTCATAACCCACACATTTGATTACGATAATGATTGTCTATTGGAGTATTTTATTACAATTTTTAGTATTTTTTTAAATCACGTTTGGTATTTTATTAAGTGAATGATAGGATTAAAACATTATGGATTCCATAAATTAAGGTAAATGCCTTTTTTTTTCCTAAATAACTAAAAAGTTTACATTACTTAAAACACAAGGTTATACTTTACCTGCTTATTTTTTGTTCTCATAGTAAAAACGTTTATACTCAACCGTACTCAACCCGTTTTTACACATATTTAGAACGTACATTTTAGTAGCTTTCGTTTGCTACTAAATTTGGCTGCGTCTACTTGCGTCTCCTGAACAAAATGGTGAACAATTGCTGGACCAGATTTTATGAATGTATTTTAAAGTTGTCGTAGAAATTGTAACTGTGTGAGTGGCAAGCGAAAGGAACAGAAGAAAAATCTAAAGTAGAATTTGATAAAAAAAGAGTGCATCATGAATTTAAAGTTAAACTGGGAATCTTGGCAGATCAGCCTAAACATGGCTACGGGTACCAATGATTTTTTAGCAATTACGAAATATCTGCAAAAATAAGTGGTATAAGTGAAAATATGATATATATAGACTATGGATAATTTTGATGACAATGTCCAGTAGGCTAACAATAAACGAGGAATTTTTTTTTAAAATACTCTCTGAAAACAGCTATCCTCTATCTTTTTTATTTTTTATTATTCAAAACATTAACTTATAGACTTAAAATAAACATTAACGTACCTCACAAACCATCGCGGATTTAACAGAGGTATGATATCCATCCATGGTCTAATATGCCGACTATCAATGACGGAATATTAATTCATGGACATATTATTCTACAGAATGCAGAAGTTCCGATAGGCCTTTTATCAGAAGGGGCCCAAAAAAGTAAGAAAAAATATATGTTTTATCTCGAAATTTTCCTGGAAAAAAACTATGCCCTTAATATACCCTTAATTGCATGATTTTTACTTTTGAAGCAAATTAAATTTATTTGGACATAACATTAGCTCTATAGTAAGGAAAAAATATTTAAAAAAATATATTCATAAAAATACTTTTTTTTTCTAAATGGCCTGGTGGAAATTTACATCTTTATGTACCTAATCAGAACGAATCTACTGGGAACAAAATGAATTGAATATCTCTAACAATTGGGGAATCCCCGTGCTCTGTGGGAACGAAAATATGGCATTGGATTGGTTAATGGAACTTTCCATCATGATGCAGTTAAGGGTTAAGAACCCTACATTACAAGTTTTAGAAAACTACCACAAAGACTAGTAAAGTCTGTCCTCACGATGTTATAATTTTCTTTAAAATAACCAGAAATCATAATTTAAACTGTATTTTCTTATTTTCGTAAAACTATGTATCAATATGTACATATAACTATATATCAATGAAACTTAAATTTTGATAACACATATTTAAAATATTATTTTAGACCAACTAAGGCAGGCGTAAACACACCTCATGTAATGTTGGCTAACTTTAGAGTAAATTAATTTCACCTATGTGGAACGTACTACCGGGTCTATTGGAATTTTTACCCGGGTTCTATTATAACTCCATTGGTTTACGCGGCTCACGACAGTAGTCGGCATGATTTTTCCAACATCTTCAGCAATCATCGTCATATTTCAAACAATTTATACTCAACCTCAATAAATTATACACCTAAACCTTTTCCATGAATCACTTCGTCTATTGGTGAAAACCGTATGAAAATCCCTTCGGTAATTTTTGAGTTCATCGCGTACAGACAAACACACAGACAGACGCGGCAAGGAGACTTTGTTGTCTAATATGTAGTGACATACTGATTATCTTATACTTAGCAATGCGATGAATAGGAGACAGTTTCAGGCTGATTATTTATAATAAGCAGTTACTGAAAACGTATTACGGTTTTTTATAAAAATGGTCTCTATTTTTAAAACATTTTAGACCCGGTAGCTGGCATTCTCATTATAATAATTTCTTCTGGAAAAGTTATTTCCTTTGAAAATGCTCTTATCAAGCTAAAAATAAAAATGCAAGTTACCCATCATCGATTGGCTCCTTTTCATAATAAATGCAGTCAGACTTTGAAACTATTATCCAATTACCTACGTGAAGCCTTGACTCGACAAAGTAATAAACTGTGATATGATTGCCTTATTAGTGTCAATTTGTTGGGTTATTGCTCAAGGCTTTATGACTGCTGTTAAAAGTTTTCAATGCAGTGGTATTCAATAATCTATACTTTCTCGTCTTTTTAAATTGTTCAACCTTCGAAGGCCTGAGTTCTATCCCATGATTATAAAGTGTTTTTGTTTTCTGTAGCAGTGCGTGATTTGGAATATCTTGTCCTACAAATGGAAAAGTCTATTATTCTGTAAAATGGATTTGGACCCGTGATTGATGAATCTTATGTGCGACTTTTACTTGTATTATTCCTTTGTGTGAAAAAGTAGGTATCTACGACTAACTGTTGTCTGCGACTTCGTCTGCGAGCCAAGATGAAAAGTACATAAAAAAATAGCTTATGTACTTCCCAGGTCATGGTCTACCGGTGTGCTAAATTTCATTTAAATTCGTTCAGCCGTTTAAGCGTGAAAGCATAACAAACAAAACCGTATTTATAATGTTAATTAGGATTACGTTTGTGATGTAGTAATAATAAATAATAATAATAATAAAACCATTTATTTCCATTTAACAAAGACCCATAGATAAATACCTTAACTTAAGTATACATACGAGTATAACACACACATACACACACATGTACACTAACATGTATACATGTGTGTATACATGGATGCAGCATGTCTAACTGGATGCAGCTGAATACTAGTATTTTACATGGAGCGACTGCCTATCTGAACTCCACAATCCAGTTACTGGGTAATACGATACCCCTTGGTAAGACTGTTTGTCAGACTTTCGGGCTTCTGATGACCCGTAACGACTGTAAAAGATCCAAGAATGACAGCTGGAACCAACGGCTTAACGTGCTTTCCAAGGCACGGAGGGGTCTCGGTATGTAAAAATAGTCACCCATCCACGGACCAACCGCTGCAAGCTAAGCTTAACCTGATCGATCGACCAGTGCGGCTGTTATTACTTAGCCACGAGCCCTTCATACCCTAACTTCTATAATACCGAATAAAAGCTTTGTCCCCTCCCTCGTCTGCATAATCTCAACTATACTTCGAGAAGATTGGACAATAAAAACTTGAAATGGAAAGCCATTACATTGAACTTATCTTGAAAGCGGTCGAAAGGTCTTAAAACCATTTTTTTGGGTACATAAGCTTTGATTTTTATAAATACCTACCTACGTACTGAATTATTGTACTTTGAAATTAGTTTTATTGTTTACTAGGGTTGTTTGCAAAATATTGTGTTAACTCGATAGGTAAAAGATTTTCATTTCAACTATGTATGTAACTTTTGGCTAACCTCAAGCACTTTGTGGTAAAATAAACAATGATAGGAAACCTGACCCTAATAGTCTTACTTAAATCACCATTATGCGGGTAATCAATGTTCGCTCTTGCTCTGTTAGAAGTGGGTACACAATGTTGTAGTTAGTACGTATCAGTTGGATTAAAAATGTTACTAACGCTCACTTATTTAAGAAAGTTTTCTTTTAACTAGTCTAAACGTTCTAAATTATTTAAGGTCATTTTTGTCACAAAGTTAAAAATCACAAGCACCAAACTCTCTGGCTCTTGTTTTCAAAGCGAACAAAATTATGACGCCTATTCGTTCGGAAACGAAGTTCTGTTCTGTTTTTTTTTTTCGTTATTTTCGGCTAGTCTTCTTTGTTGTGGCCAGTCTATCTTCATAAAAGCGTAAGTCGATTTCCTAAGAAATGTATGGGAAAAGCTTTTTGCAATTCCTGACTTTTATAGTGTACAAACCTGAGTTGATCCGATACTTTTTTGATCCTTATAAGAAAGTTATCAAAATTTATGAATACAAATCAACATTTTTCAAAAAATTAAGGTCAGTCTCTTAGGACCGTTTTCCTGTAGCTACAGCGGTTAATGAACCTACCCTTACTTCCCCATCTCAAAAGTCCAAATTGTATGCACAATATCCCTGTATGTACGAGTAAGTACAATATCCGGGCGTTAATATGGCACATAGACTCTTAGAGAGTCACACAGATATAATGACAGAAACGACGTCTAATAAAGCCAAGTTTTTTTCGAAAACTAGATTGGTTATATTTATGACCGCGTAGGATGTGATGCTGTAGCAAATATCTAACTATTTAAACAAAAATGCAGAAAGCAAACTAAGTCCCAAAAAAAAAAAACGTGGGTTAACGTCTCGGTTTAAGTGTCACACCCAATGTATACTATAAACTAAACAAATGTATAACATCTTAACTCTAACCGTTGTGTCAAGTAAAAGAGGTCCTATCTAAAAGAGCCGCGTGATCTGTAACTCAAGACCCTCCTACTCGTATCTCAGACACCTTTCTCCCGATTGTACATTATATTAATCAGTGCCAGTAATAAGACTTTGAGATAAATAAATATTGTATACACATTAATACCAAGGTATGAGTCAGCATAAATATGTAATCACAGTAGATTAAATGGCGACATCTTTTACAGTTCATAACTGTTGCCATTTGGACGTTTACGTGCATAAACCAGGAGAAATGTAAGAGACTGCACTTTAAATGCAGTTTATTAAACGTAAATACTGGACTGAGTGACAGATTGCCTAGCTAGCTTTAAAATATGGCGTGAAATACGATAACGTTTGGCTATTTTTATGGCATGGAATAAAGTATACTATAATAACTTACAGTACTGTATTTAGCTATTTTTGTGTGGGAAATATTGAACTAAGCCTTTATAAAGTTAATACAATGGACACTTTTACATGACCCTTATACAATGGACACTTTTGTAAAATTAGTGAACCTGTAACAACTTTTTGCTCTAATGATGTACACTTAAAAAAAATAATTGAGTCTCTTTTTAACTTTCTGACCTTTTCTCACAGTTGGTCAGAGTAACTAAGTTAGTGTAACCCGACAAGGTACCCAGGTAGGTTAGGTTAGGTCGGAGCGGTGGCCCTCAACAAGTCGGAGGCCATGGTGTTTCATGGCCCCCGGCGGGCGCCGCCGCCCGGCTCACACATCGTGGTCGGGGGGGCTCGGATTGCTGTCGAGTCCACCATGAAGTACCTGGGATTGGTGCTCGACAGCCGGTGGAATTTCGAGCCCCACTTCCGGCGGCTGGCGCCCAAGTTGTTGGGCGCTACTGGGGCGCTGTCAACGCTGCTTCCCAATCTGGGGGGCCCGAGCGCCGCCTGTAGGCGGCTCTACGTGGGGATCGTGCGATCCATGGCCCTGTACGGGGCCCCGGTGTGGGCTTCAGACCTGACGGCCGGCAGCATTGCGGTTTTACGAAAACCGCAAAGAGCGATGGCCGTCAGAGTCATCAGGGGGTATCGCACGATCTCCTACGAGGCGGCTTGCGTACTGGCCGGATCCCCGCCCTGGGACCTCGAGGCGAAAGTACTCGCGTCACTGTATCGGTGGCGCGAGGAAATGAGGGCGCGGGGCGAGCGACCGATGCAGCGACACTGGGAGCTGCGTCGGTCTCAGCTCCGCGAGGTCCTGGTGGCGGAATGGCGGGACAGGCTTTTGCGCCCTACCGCCGGCCTCGTCACCATCGAGGCGGTCCGGCCGGTGCTCGAGCGCTGGCTCGGGAGGAGGCACGGCTCCCTGTCGTTTCGTGCGACGCAGGTGCTCTCGGGGCATGGTTGCTTCGGGAAGTACCTGTGTCGCATAAACAGGGAGCCGGACGCCCGGTGTCACCACTGCGTCGACTGCCGGGAGGACACGGCGCGGCACACGCTGGCAGAGTGTGCCGCTTGGGAGGAGCCGCGCCGTGCCCTCATCTCAGGAGTAGGCAGTGACCTATCGCTGCCGGCCGTGGTCGAGTCTATGGTCGGCGGCGAGGAGTCCTGGGACGCGGTGGTTTCCTTCTGCGAAACAGTCGTCTCGCAGAAGGAGGCTGCGGAAAGGGAGAGGGAGATCTCGTCCCCTCACCCCGCCCGCAGCAGGCGCACCGGGCGTCGGCGGAGGGCGGACAACGCCCTCTTCCAGCCCCCCTAAATGGGTCCAGGGGCGACGGACTTGGGGACGTCCGTCGCCCCCCACACATCTGGACCCGAGGCGGCGGCGCGTAGTGTTCCACGCGCGCCCCTCTTAGACGTCGCGGGGGGAGTTTAACACCTCACTCCCCCCCTGACACGAGGAGAGGCCCGCTGGAGCGGGCCAGCACCAGCCGGGGGTTGCGGAAGTATCGTTCGTTCCCGCGACCCCCGGCGTAGGTGAGAGAGGGAACACCGGGGTGGTTTTTAGTCAGTAAGAGTCTGACAGACCCCGCCGCCCGCCCCAGGGCGGCGGACATCCATGAGGATTTTCCACCCCGAAACAAAAAAAAAAAAAAAAAAAAAAAAGGTCGGAGCTGTGACCAACCACGAGCCAGCCGAGCAAGTAAAACGAACGGTGCCGCGGCAGCAGCTGACGAGCGCTACATCCAAGTTGGTCGCAGTTACTTGATTATTAAGCATTTTTAGAACCCCAAAATATAAATGGTAAGAGGGGCAATCATTAGAGTGTTCAATAATATAATATTTTTAGGAGCACAAAACAGGAATTATTAGAGATTCGATTAAATACCTGCCTTAATTAATTACACGTATTCAACGTGCCTTTATTACCTAATTTCTTTATTATATCTATGGTACCTATGGTATCATAAGTAGGTTTGTTTTATTGTGTTGATGCATCAGTAAGCTGTATTACGAATGTATTAACCAAGTACAATGCAGAATTTCTATGAGATAGGATTGGAATGCTTTAATGGCGGCTAATTTAGAATCATTCCAGGATTTCACTAAGACGGCGATTAAGGAATGTTTTGTAGCATGTGTTGCTGGCATGCGATCATCTATTCACGTGGTGATTACCTATGTATTGATATAATCACCAAATTTAACTCACGAATAGGTCAAAAAAACATTGAGTATAATTATGCCTGTTTGTTTGTTGAGCTGAATTAAAACATCAATTCAGCTCTCGTTTCCAATCCAAATGTTTACATGAGAACTGAAAATCTACACATTTCGCAAACCTTGCTCGTTCAAACTATAGTTTTGTTAAGATAATCAATTGTTGTTGAATATTTATGGCCAATATTTGGAAAATAAACAAACAGGCAAGGTCCAATAACTTACTCTTGATTGACTTTCGAGAACTGACCTAAAATTTGTTGATATTGGGTACAAATTGCCCAGGGGAAGACGAAATGAAAAAAGTAATGTTGGTTGCCAAGAGTTATTTATTTACGGACCCTACTCAGGTAGTTTAGATTTTTTATGTGGTCAAATATCAATCGGTAAGGGCCACAATTTGCCTTAGCCGTGGAGGGTCGAACAACGTCCGTGATTGATGCTGCTCGTTGGCCTGACTAGCAATTTTAGGGTCAAGAAAAATTTATGTGTTTAACTAGATACTATGTTATTCCGGACTAGGGTTCCCTGTTGATTTATGCGGCTAGGAAAAGGATCTCATAAATTAATTTGTGAGGTGGTGGTGATTATAAATACTTACTTCTTTGAGTCCATACAGTCACGTCGATGAAATCAGCAATAATTAGTGCAATACCTTAGCAGTTTTCCAAGCTACTATTCTTATTCCTTCTCTGTCCATGCTGTAAGATTGTGGAACTCACTTCCGCCTAGCATTCGTGATTTAAAAACTATTTCTCTATTTAAATGTCGATTAACCTTTCCTCTATATACAAAAAAAAATATATACACATATATATATTTTAGCATTATGTATTTATTTAAGTAGATTAATATTCATTTTCGCATTATATTTAATTTGTTATTTTTAGACTTCACACATTCATATTTTTCTCTTCATGTTCTCACACACTATTGTCTATATTTCTTTTTTTACTTCTCCTTTCGCAGGTCTGCTGGAAGAAATATCTTAAGAAATAAGCAGTGCCTTTGTACTGTAATTATAATTATGTCATATCCATGTGTATTTTACTGTGTGTACATAAACAATAAAATAAATAAATAATTTGCTAATACTCAAAGTACCTTATTGTGTATTCTACACAATAATCTAAAGTTGCCACGGAAGCAGCTTTAGGATTAGTAGTAGTAGACTTGTTATAAGTCGAGATATAGCCTTTTAAATGACTAAACATATTGCATAGGAGCGTGCTGGTAACATGATACTGTAAACACAAACCAGTTTGATTGATATTGATCACCTCGGCAAGGCTAAATGTGTGGGGGAACTTTATGAGATATTATGTGTTTTGTGTGGTCACTAGCAACGGATATTGCATTTGAGCTGCTGTTTATGTCACCACTGCTTAATAAAAGACGTGCGCTCAGCACAACAGTTATTTTGAGACTAGCTCGACTGACTTCACAGAAGCTATGTTTTCCTGTATACTTGCTAGCGTGTGTACAGTGTGCAGTGTGCTACCACTGTAAAGGAAGCATAAAAGGGAAATAAAAACAATGTTGCTTCGTATTTTATTTATTGAAGATGTAGGTACAATGTAACTTACAGAAGGGAGATTTAGAAGATATTTACAAGGTGTTAAGGTAACATTAAAATTTTAGTTAATACTTTTAAAATTTCCGTGACTAACCAAAAAATAATCTGAGAAAGTAACACTGAAAGTACTCTCATGCTGAAAGAATTAAAATGCGAAACATAGACATGTAATAATAGTAACAATTTTTAGTCATATAAATTATATTTTCAGAGATTTTCAATGTTCCTAAATAATTTTATTAATAACTATAAAAATTATTGCCCTAATCAAAACTAACTACATCTTATGAACGTGCACAACATTTAACAGTGATTAAAGTTATCTAACAACTAGTGAATTATCTAAACAAATAAAGATTCTTATTTATTTAAAAGATTAACTTAATATAGATCTTATATTAAACTTAACTAGGTATATTATTGAAAATTTTGATATGTTTGATATTTTTGTTTTACGCAACTTGTTGTAATTCTTTAAGTACAGTCGTGTGCGAAAGAGAAATGTAATTGTATAAATTCAAATTAAACTTTATCTACAACATTGTATATTAGGTAGGTGTGTAAATATGAACACTGTTTTCAAAACTTTTAATGAGGGACATAGAAATTAATTAAATTACTGTAGTTGATGCCAGTTCTCTACAAAGTTATATTATTATGTGCTTTTAAATAAGATCGTTCACCAGGCGGGTTGAGAACGATATTGGCAATTAGATTCGTTCGCTATTTTCTCTTTATAAGTAATTCTATTTTATTAATAACTGTACTTGAAGCAATTTCAACAAACTGCTATAAAATATGCAGCAAGTGCTTTATTAAATTCCATTGTAAATACATTAATTTAATCTTCAATAGGTTACTGAAATATAATTACGAATATTCTCGTAAATGCGCCAATAAAAGGGTCAATAAAAACATATAAATATTCGTTGATTCTGGATTTTGGAAGCAAATATTCTACTTAAAAATAATTTCACCCTTACACCGACTGCGCCTCGCTCAGACTCAACATTGCGGTAAGGTGTTCCGCCTTGCAAAGATCAAGTACCCTACGTTATAAGATATGAAACACTCAGATGTGTCTTTTTAAAATAGGATTTATATTAGAATTTTCAAGTAAATAATTGTTAATTTAAAGAATTTTCCAGTAAAAATATTATTTGTATTTCATATGGCTAAATCAATTCAATTTAAATCTCTTTTCCATGTTAATTTTCGTTCAAGTCCAGGATTTTCATTACGTACGTTTAAACGATCTTTATCACGCATATTCTCATTTAAAGTAATGTATCATGTATCCGTATACTGCCTAGCATTTATGTTGTATCGCAGAGATTCATCGCTAGTACATATTTTAATTAAACTTGTTGAGCTGACAATGTGGTTTATCTGTTGAAATGTGTGTTTTAAACTTTCGATTCTATAGTTTTTTTTTTTTTTCATGTGTGTTCAGATGTATTCAAAAGTATTTAGCAGATGTTCATGTAGAATATTCATTTATTTTATAGTTTAATTCTAAACAGCCCTACCGTGTAGCTGACAAAATGAGTTCGGATTTTGGTATGCTACGCCGTTTCGTAGCTCGTGTGCTACGGCGTAGCATGCTTGCTACGACCGCGCGATCTCAACGCCTTTGGAATGTTTTGAGAAGGTTAGCTTCGCAATGGCTGAATATAATGTTCATGTTCACGTTTATTATAATTTTTTTCCGGATTTTAAAAATACTATCAATGGTATAAGTTGTTTTAATCAATTTACTTTAATTCCTGCATGAAGAATAAAAATAGTTATTTGCTTCATATTTTTTCCAATATAAAATGCATACGAAAATTTATACGTATATAAAATTTAAATAGATATACAAATATTTGATTTTCCAATAGGTTTTCATGCAAACGAAACATTATATTTTATGTTTCCTCATAATTTCGAGTAGTTACATTCGAATTACCCTTAATTATTAAGAAATGTAACGAAAAGAACAATATTATTTCTAAAGGCGTTATCGGTATGTATAGTTATATCGGGTACCATTTAGACATGTAAACCCGGTGTTTCACATATTACAAGATACTTAAAGCTTTAAAAAGCTGTGTTCAGGGCTCGCCGTCTCGTGTATTACCTATGGACATTTTATGCTAAATAGGTATTACTTAGACTTATTCAACTAACTCTTCAGTCTTGGACGTTACACTTAAATAGAATACTTCTAAAACCCGCGTCGAATTTATTCTCTCCAAAACTTGTAAATTAAGTAGAGTCTGCGTGTTTAAACTATTCCATGGCGTAACTCAACACACACACCAAAGACAAGTTATGATAACTACAAGCTATAGACACACAATTGTGGATTAATTCATTGATATCCATGTATACTCACGTATACAGACACTTTAATATCTCGATTACGTTTAATTTAATTGCTGAAGGTTATTTATTTGTTATAGATTAAGTTTCTAAGATTTGGAAAAATCACATTCACTAATAAATGAAAAACATTTAGGACAACTCACGACCAAAAGTTACGACACCTAAAGTAGTAAGCGAAAATGTACAACACTCATTCACTGGAACGTAATATTACATAGTTCAGTTACATTTAGTTCATATTACTTACACCTATATAAAATTCATTAATTCTAACAAATGAAATAATCACAAATATTTAAAAAAATCTCATGCTGTATAATAAACGCTGTATAATTAATACAATACTTAATTATATATAAAAATATATTGCTCAGGGTTTCAGTGGGTCGGTCTATCAAATCAGTGCTTTAATGTTGCCTGTGGAAAATCTATTTTTAATTTGTTTATAAAATGACAAAATTGTGAAACTAATAATTGAATGCCACATAACCATAACTTGACGTTGTTCCCCATTCTTTAGACGTTCCTTTCATTCAAACTTACTTTAGATTACAAACGACCAAAACAGAAACAAACACATTGCCTAGTATCGTTTTAAAATTTAAAATGTCTAATATAATAAAATGTTGCTAAGTATAAATAAAATATCTCTTCGGGTTTCTTATACTATGTTACGCTAGATGTATACATAAACGACTTTAAAAAATTTACTGACTAGTGATATGTATCATGATATGTATTTGATATGTTGATCACAACAAAGTAATTCGGCCGTCGCTGTGCGCTGATGGCCCTTATCCTAAGTTCTCTAATCCTCTGGCCAGCCGAGGTCTTCACCGATGAGGTCGTAAAACCTCTGGTTGTGTTGTATGAAGAACTTCCTTAGCTTGGTGACGACTGCGGGGTCGACCCGCGGGTGCTTACGACCCTTCGTTTCTCGCAGACACTTGTCTGTTGTGTCGTTTCGGAGGCAATAAAAGCCTTTCGTTTCGTTGAAGTAGAAATTCTTTCTTCCTGTTGGGACAATACATGGAGATTTTCAAATATGGTTTTACAAAAAAAAAAACTTTAGCAGGGTTACTTTCAGATTTGTAAAGCATGGTTTATGTTTAAACACTCGGGCTTAATTTGATGCATATTTTTACAAAATATATGAATGTCGAAAAAATTTCAAATCATAATCAGGTAGATTTCTCGATTCTTCTGTAACTGACGTATACTCTAAGGACGTTACATCAATCCAGCAATTTAGGTGTCTATGGACAACCTTCATTATTAAACGATCACTTACCAATCTTATGTTCGAGTCCAAGGAACTTCTCGATGCGTCGGAGCTGCGGCACCGGATCTTCAATTAGCAGGTCACCGTTCACGACGAGTATCTGCTCCCGAGGGAACACTTCCAGCCACCGATGGAGGTATGCGTGGTACAGGGATATGGCTATTGGCCTATCAGGAATTGTCATGTTGATTAATATTATGATAATTTAATTACTCAAGACTGAATTTAGCTTGGTGAACTGTGTTTATATCTGAGATCATTAAGGGTTGATTTTTCCAATGCCAGATAATTTTATCCGAAGAATAATTTTGAATTTTTGACAGTTCTTCAAAACAAAATCTGTCAGACGTCAAGTTTATTCCACGACTAAAAATTATCTCCCGATTGAAAAATCACCCTTTACAAATATAAAATACTGGATGATTTTTTTTACAGGCTCCAAATTTTTACAGGGTGTTCTAATCATGAATATGAACAATTTTCACTATGGGACCATCACTGAAATCACGAAAACAAAATCAGCTGTTTAATACAAAAGTTCAATACCAACTTGACCAAAATGTATGAAACAGCTGATTTTTTTCGTGATCTGAGAGTTGGTCCCATAGTGAAAGTTGTTCATATTCATGGGTAAGAACACCCTGTAAAAATTTGGAGAGAATTAAAAAAAATACTGTATACTGGGTTAAAATGAAAACCTTATATTTTAGTTGCTTAGAAATACTGCTGTGATTTACAGGAATGGATATAAAAAGATGTTAAATACTCAAAAAATCACATTTGGGATTTTTAATTTCAGGTTGTGCGGTTACGTTCCAAATGACTTAAAAAGTATATCTCCATACCTGTAAGCAATATTAATCGATCCATCTGGTGAGATGGCCAAATGTTCGAAGGGCTTGGCGGCGTCGGGAACTGGGTGGGCAGCTATCTGAGGATGCGCGGGCGCTGAGGGCGTGGCGCGACTCCGCAGTTGAGTGTAGTCGGAGATCGCGCGTGTCACTGGCTCCCGGACTATGAGGAGTAACCGGACCGAGGAGTTCATAGCTCGGACACGTTCTGGTACCTTGATGGAAAGTCAGTAAATTGGTTTAATTCGAGTATAATTTTTTGTATAAAATTTGACAAAAAAAAAAAAAAACAAAATACCCGTGGTGCAGAAAAACATTGTTTCGAGTTTTGGAAAAACAAGATAGAATCTACTTAATTCGATTAATATGTACCCTTTTTTTGTATTCTTTAATAATCACAAGGCATGTTGGTGTCACACAAAACAGCTTAACTAATGCAAACCACTAATTGAAGATGTTGATTGACATACATTTCTATAGCGGGTATCTCTAGGTATGAGAAGAGGCACTTGCCCTGCAGTTAGAGTAGTTAGTTAAAGTTACTACGAGGCTGGTATTATTATTTTTATTAACCTCTAGAGCCCCAGCGGCACAAAAACGTGCCAGTAAACACCGACCGATTTAAAACTGTATTTGTAGTAATATAAGGCTTAAAATCGTCCGCTATTATATCTAAAAGAGCCCGCTCGCGGTGCTTGACCGGCAAATCGATGTATATGAATGCCACATTTTTCACTTACCTCAGGAGTAACAAAATAACTTGGGCTCTTTTCTATCGTGATCTGCCCCTTGAAGGAGAGCGGCATTTTACTCCGGTACCACTCCAGGCCCAGCGCGTAGTTCTCGTCTCGGTCGAAGAAGTGAACCTCTCCTGACGCCTTCTGAACCATAGGGTGGAGGTACAGCATCTCTAGCAGTGCCCGGGTACCGCATTTTCTGACGCCGATTATAAGAGCCTAAACGACAATTTTATGATTACATTGGTAAAGTGTAAAAATGTAAAACTAAATGATTTCAAAGTAAGTAATAAGTACAGTAACAGAGATTTATTTATAAACTTTGTCCAAATATAAGAGACGTTCTTTTATGTACAAAATGTATGGTTATGCAGACACTAACATAACTTTTGGCAACGTTTGTAAATAAACGCCAAAGTAACTAGGTAATATACCACACCCCATTAATTTTGTAGAAATTAATTCCTAAGAATAAAACTCTTACGTTATTAATGATTTATATATGGAACCTCTAGTTCTGAAAATGTATATTTTTTTAGAAATATTTAAAAACTTCTAATACATTATGCTACGTTTATCTACATATATTTATACAAGTATACAGTTTACAATAAATATTTCAGAATCATCATCTGCCTAGCCTTTTCCCTACTATGTTGGGGTTGGCTTCCAGTCTAACCGGATGCAGCTGAATACCAGTATTTTACATGGAGCGACTGCCTACCTGACCTCCACAACCCAGTTACTGGGTAATACGATAAAAATGACAGCCGGGACCAACGGCTTAACGTGCTTTCCGAGGCACGGAGGGGTCTCGGTATGTAAAGATGGTCACCGATCCACAGACCAACCGCGGCAAGCGTAGCTTAACCTGATCGATCGATCTGTGCGGCTGTTATTATTTAGCCACGGGCCCCTCCGAAATAAAATGAAATACTTCAGAATATAGGGATAATAAATTAGCGATATCACCCAGCAATTATTCCAGCCCGCCTGCTAAGAATGATGATCAAGACACTCCCCAGGGGTTGATCGTTGTCGGTCTATGGGGAAGGTCCATAATTGAAGATGTTTATTGGCTGGCATATACGTGCCTATAGCGGGTATCTCTAGGCGGGGTTACAACCCTGGCGTATAAGTGGGCCCCTAGTTTCGAACTCTGAGTAAGGCAATGTGTTTTTGGATATTTCAATAACGGATTCTAAGTGGCATGTGTTAGTGGATTTTTAAGAAGCAATTTAGTTTATTTGTTTGATGTTGTTACTGTATACTAATATAAAATTACTCACCCTAAACTCTTAATTAAGATGACTACAAGCTGACCCAGAATTATAAGATCAGAATGAAAGGGGAATCTTGGATAATCAATTAATTATAGTCAAACATTTGGTTAGGCTGAAAGCCGAGACTCTAATCGAAATGAGGCTAGCCGGATGATAATGCTGAATGATTTATATACCTGCGGGAGTCTGCGTGCAGGACGTGGTTGCCGTGGAGGTCGCAACCGCTTCCGCAGAGCCATCGGATGGTTGATCGTCCTGGTGTTACTCTCTTGGCTCTGCAGAATCTTGCGACCTTCGCTCGCGGCCGATGCCATGCTCGCCGCCTGCCAGAAGACCAAAATCATGAATACCTAAAATATATTTCTTAATAAATGAAACTCTTGAGCTTCTAATAAGGTATCCTTTTTCATGAATAAGCCTCGTTTTCACTTTCTGACCTTTTCTTATGGTTGGTTGCAGTAACTAATCTAGGGCCCCCCAAACGAACCCGTCCAAATGAGTTAGGTTACAATAGAACTGTGACCAACCGCGCTAAATTTTGGTCGCAGTTACTTGGCCATTTTAGTGTCAAAATGGGAATTATTTGTGGCTCACAAAAAGAGGCGCATTTATTATATCAGAGTGTCCATCAATATATTTTTGAATTTGTTCGATTAAATACATGCCTATTATTTTGAGTACCTAATTGTTCAAGTTATTACAAGTGCGACTGCTGCGTCTGCATCCGTGGGCTTAATCCCCGGATTGGCTAAAGTGATATTGTATTTCTTCTCGTCAAGAAGCAGGTGTGCCTCCTGCCCTTGCAGGAATGGAATACATAATCAGTCTATAATATTCCCACTGCTGAGACACAGTACCCCCCTCTTGGAGTGGGCTGTAATCCGCCACGAGGCCCATTACGGGTTGGATGTCATATGTCAATGTTTGGTTCTAGGAAATACCGGTTGCCTCACGATGTTTTCCTTCACCATTTTGAGAGCAGTGGCAATTAAATAATTTACAAAAAGTAAAATGCCTGTCAGGGTTTGAACATACGACCTACAACTCGTAAGTCGCGGTTGTTACCACTAGGTCACCACTGCCATCAACCGAGTCTACATTTTCTAGTCTCATACCCGGATTGGCTAAAGTGATATTTTTTCCCGTTTAAGGGCACGATGCACACCTCTCTTGCATGAATGGAATCTTGCAACATAACTTGGGGAATGAGGTTGTACTTTTAACCATTGGCAACCCTTTGGACTCATTGGCAACCGTTAGTTACAGGGGTGGTACGAGTATTTATGTAAAGTAATTTACGCAAGGAGTGATAGTAAACGAGGTCTGTGACCCTCCTGGTGGACTTAGATTAATAATAAGGTGGATATTATAAGATATTATAATTAATAATAAGGTGGATATTATAAGACATAAGATATTATAATAGGGTGGATATTATAAGATATAAGATATTATAATAGGGTGGATATTATAAGATATAAGATATTATAATTAATAATAAGGTGGATATTATAAGGTGGATATAATGAGGTGGACTTAGATTAAGATTGGCTTAATGTGCCATGGTACCCATAATTGTTTCCTTAGAAATTGATAACGCAACCTGATACGTATGTAAGTAGGTAGCATATCGCAGGAAATCACGAAAATATATGACATTAGACATTATCAAGATTCCATAATACGCGCGTTCCAGAATATCATTACCGTAAAGACGAAAGGGCAGGAACTTAGCGTTACCCTTTCCATGTAATTTCGTATGTATTTGCATATACTCGTTTTTTCATGCGGTAAAGGAAAGTGAGACAAGGAAAATAATCTTTTCAAGACTTCCAATATTGGCGTACGTACCTACTTATACAGGACTAGTTTCATTCCGTGACTTCGTCCACGTGAAATTTCTTGTACCCCCGACCCACCCTGTCACGTCACGTCGCCTGCCCGCGCTATAACTTCGTATTCTCCTAGCGTTCTTTCTGAATTTTTCTTTTGTTCAACTCTTAAGGGTCCTAGCGTGCTGTTAAATATCCAGCCAGTTGTTCCAGAGATTAGTGCGTTCAAATAAACTCTTCAGCTTTATTATTGGTATAGATATTTATAGATAAATAGAGACATGATTTTAGGGGAGGTATAGACAGAAACTTTCTGCGAGAGTTTACACTGCATTTTACAACTTTTCTCTATCTCGTATCACTATTTCCTCTATTCCCTTCTTGAAATCAAACCTCAAAAAGTTACCCCAGTACGAATGTTATGATTAATGGATCTAATAACCCCATACATCGTACAACACCTCCATCAGTAGGTCATTGAGCTAGCATGACATACTCAAACTGCCAGTCAGGTTCTAGTATAATTACAGCCGTCGTGCTAAATGCTGCCCTAACAACTAACGAGGCTACGTATATTGGACACCTGAATAGGTTAAGTCAATTATGAGATACCACTGTTTCTCGGATTGCATCTGGTTTGATGGCTATTGCTGCAAAATTTGGGTAACATAGCATCACGCCTGTACTTTCTAATGGAGTGGACACAGTATTATATTAAAATAATATATGTAGCAGTATCCACATCGCTACTTGCGAACTACTCATCCTACTGATGTCACGCAAAATTCTGCATCGCGCAAGCAGAGTTTACCGCGTAACTAGAATATATACAACAGCCCGACATGAATCATCGGGTAGTTGCCCGCCAGACACGACACCCGTCTGTTCGAAGTATTCTCCCTTTTTTATGGAAGATGAGTGAAGTTGACACCCTGTTCTTCATGCCTGCAAACTAATACAAATATAGACGCCTAGTGTATAAACATTTTAAAATACACTGCAATGGATGTGATGTGATATTAGAATAACATCTGAAAGTATAAGGCCAATTCTCGTAATTTAAAAAGTTTAAACTCTCTAGTCAAAGTCTAATTTCAGCGACAAACAAATGCCAAAAACTTGTCAAAAATATACGGAATTTAGAGGTAGTTTTGACAGATTGAGACTGACATCAGAATGTGAACGTTGTGAAAATTACGAGAATTGCTGCCGTTCTAAAAAAGGCGCTGCCTTCTATTTCCATGAAGCGATTCGTCGAATTTTTGATCCCTAAGTTATTTTTCATAAATATCTCTTACTACTGCTTGTTTCCACTAGTTCAAATACTATTTCTGAAACCCAGACAAAAAATCAAAAATATACCACGTGATTTCAACTCCCAATTCAGCTTGATTCTGTGGCGCTCCATTTTGATCGAGAAGTTAATTTACTCGTGTCATTGGTATTGATAGATAGGCCGCTTTGCCTTTAATACGTCACGATTTCACTAACAGCATAGTTATAGTGAATATGGGCGCGATTTTAACAGTTGAACGTCAGTCAATGTGTGGTACTGATCTAATTATCGTTACTGGATTCACTTTGTCTGTTTAATTGAAAACGTAGACTGTTTAATCATGTTGATGATTAAATAAGCTAATCATCCCCGAGGAAGCGTGCCTTTGTGGTAGTGTAATACGATATTGTAACCCTTAAGCCTCCTTTGAACATGATTTATTTTTGGGAACACGGAGAAAGAACTAGATGTTTCAAAATTTTGTAAATATCTTGAAATAAAATTTCTGTGAATTATTCATGCAAGCTTTCATTTTAACCTTGTAGCATATTGTATGTGACAAAAAAGTACTTATGCTCCGTAATTTTTTCCTTAAAATTCGCATGACAAAAATTTTATATTCTCCCCTTCCGGCATTGAGGCCCAAGGCTATACACCTATAGGTTTATACCTATAGAATGTACTCTCTGCCTACTCGTTACTTCCACCTACTTGTTGATGTCGTAAAACTCGGTTACATTGTAAAACAAGGGTGCCATAAAAAGGGCGGTGTTATGTTATCTGCGGAGAACGGCTCCGAACATTAATTATGATTACGAGTCGGAATAAAATGGGTGGATCCAGAAGATCAACAAAGAAGGAACTCTTTATTAAAAAGTTGCTAATCTTACAATGACAGTAACGCGACATTGCTCATCAGAACACTGTAACTTTTAATGAGTTTTGGTTATAGTGAACTACAAACTAATCTCGTCACCAGATCTGTTTAATGAGACGGTTGATCAGTCAGTCGATTCTGTGAAAATCTCACCGTGAAATCATAAGTGAAGTGAGCTTGAAGTGAGCAGTATCAATAGTGTTAATCCCTAATGACAGATCACTCCACGCTCACTTCACCCAAGTTTTCACGGTGAGATGGTTACAGAATCACACGGCAGTATCTTTTAACTATGAGGTTTGTTTTTACTTTATTTACTATACTTTCGAAAGCATGGAAATTCTATTAATTATATTTTTTTAGGATGAATACTATGCCTTACCCTCACAATACTGCGTTAAGCGTTTATTTTTTTCCTAGCTCTATGCACGTACCTTCTGTATAACCTCTTTATGGGGTCAGGCAGGGTGCCCATGGGCTTGGCAACCACGCCTCGAGGCTTGGCGAGCCACGCACAGCGGAAGTCAGGCCGGCTTGAGGAAAGTAAGCCGCTTACCCGAAAGGGTTGCAAACTTACTACGTTCGATACGCTAAGCGTGTTCGATCCTACGATTTATAGTACGAAGTTACGGTCTTAAAGTACGAAGGGGCGTATTACAGTGTTCCGTCCTATCGGATGGATCTTGTACTATGGTGGATGCGAATATGTTATGGCTATTTAATGCTAAGCTTCTACCGAAACAAAAATGTTTGCGATATTAGGTAACAGTAGTTGTGAAACTGACCGAATAATAATTTTGGCGTTACAAATATGAAATATTTAAATGTTTGTTTTTATTTCCACCGTCTGTTGAAATTTAAACCTACTGCATACGAGTGCGTATTAAAATATACATGAAAATAAATCTTTTACCAACACAACAATAAGTTAGAAAAATATGTATATCGTGTGAAAGAGCAATTTATATGTTTATGGTCACTGCAGTATAGCTGGTGTCAAGGCCAACGTAGCCAGTGAGACGTGTTCACATTTGGATAGTATATTTCGTAATATTTTTATAGTTGTGCATAAAAATAATAAAATAAAAACTTAGGTAAAGGTAAAAAAAAAAAACACCTGACATTCAAATCAGCACAGCGCGTTGTATCAGCACCTGAGTTCTGAAGAGCGCGCTGTCATACAGCACGTGGAAGGTGAGGAACAGTGACAGCAGTGTGACAGAGAGAAGCACCGCGGTGATTTTGTGACGTCTGCACAACGTGGTGTGTTCTTACCTGTATGCTGTAGAGCGCGCTGTCATACAGCACGTGGAAGGTGAGGAACAGTGACAGCAGTGTGACAGAGAGAAGCACCGCGGTGATTTTGTGACGTCAGCACAACGTGGTGTGTTCTTACCTGTATGCTGTAGAGCGCGCTGTCATACAGCACGTGGAAGGTGAGGAACAGTGACAGCAGTGTGACAGAGAGAAGCACCGCGGTGATTTTGTGACGTCAGCACAACGTGGTGTGTTCTTACCTGTATGCTGTAGAGCGCGCTGTCATACAGCACGTGGAAGGTGAGGAACAGTGACAGCAGTGTGACAGAGAGAAGCACCGCGGTGATTTTGTGACGTCTGCACAACGTGGTGTGTTCTTACCTGTATGCTGTAGAGCGCGCTGTCATACAGCACATGGAAGGTGAGGAATAGTGACAGCAGCGTGACGGAGAGCAGCGCCGCGGCGAGCTTGGGCCGCGACACGCCCACCACCAGCACGCAGTCTGCCAGCTCGCCCTCGGCCGGCCGGAACGACGACCGCGGCAACCATCTGTGATACAATACTACAGTTAGATAGGCAACAGGCTAGTTCTGGCTTAGTTAGTCAAGCAAATTGTGGATAGTGTAGGTATACATGTCGCAGGCGCTTGGAATTACAAGATTGATTAAAATGCAAATATTTAGAATTGTCAATGGGAAAAAATGCTAATTAAATATTGTTCGAGCTTATATAATATACTGGGTGTCCGGAAAGTCATGGATTACCTTTTACCTGCTGATGGGCCACATTGGGATCTACCAATAAAAAAAAATGACCATGGTTAAATCCTTATGGTTTCCGACTTTTTTGATGTTTAATGAAATTTTGGAAAATTTCTATCTTTGATCAGTTTTTTTCCATGCCATTTCTACGAATGAAAACTTTTTCGAGTACAGTTTTTTTTATATTCATCTTGAATCATCCTACTATCGATTGAATACAAGAAAGTTACAGATATCATCTTTCAAATAACTAAAATTTAGGTTCAAACTTAATGTTTTCACCAAAAAAAAATTTACCTTATTTTTGATCGGCCCTGGTGAAAAATAAAATTATTGTTAGGTAATTTTTTTTTTATTGGTAGATCTCAATGTGGCCAATCAGCAGGTAAAAGGTAATCCATGACTTTCTAGACACCCCGACACCCAGACACCCAGACACTATACAATAAAAGCAGAACAAATTATATACAGGGTGTAACGGAAGGGGGGTATCAACCCTGAAGGAGGTGAATGTGCTCATGAAACTCAACAACTTTCCCCAAAGAACATAGGTCGAAATATGAAAAAAAAATTTGGCCCTCCCTTACAAAACCTTACTACCAGCTGATTGATTTACTATGGGAGGGCCAAATTTTTTTTTTCATATTGCGACCTGTGTTCTTTGGGGAAAGTTGTTGAGTTTCATGAGCACATTCACCTCCTTCAGGGTTGATACCCCCTTTCCGTTACACGCTGTATATATATATATATATATATATATAAATACTATACAATAAAAGCAGAACAATCCCATTTAAAAATTAAGTTCTGCTTGAAATTCAAACAGTTGAGGAGCTCGGAAGTGAACGAGATTGTTATGAGGTTCACATGGACATTTTGATACTTCAACCTTACCATACTGCGATGAGAATGCCGAGAGGGACGTGTGGCGTTACGCGAATCGATAGAATAAGATATGATTATACGAGTATAAGACGATGTTTGAAAGTGACACGTGACTGACAAATTGTGTGAAAATTAGTTGTCGTGGTATGGGTATTTGCTACGGAAGAATGCGGAAATTGTCGTCACAAAAGTTTTGAGTTTGAATGTGGAAGAGTATACAAGTACCACAGAAACGATGGATGGAGTGTGTGAAAAAATAGAAAAGGACTGACTACCGAAATGACGACTAATAGAGAAGTATAGAAGAAAAAGACATTGCGCAGACTCCAAATAAATTAGGATAAAGGCTAGAGAATGATGATGACCTACATAATAACAAATAACTTGTAGAATTATCAAAGATCTACATATCTTCATTAAAAATGTTGCCTTCTGATGATAAAAAGTAATGTAGTAAAATATACGTTTTTATCATCGAGAATGCTGTCTTTTTACGACTTTGATCTAATAAAAACTTTTCAAAAATGCGTTACCGTCGTATTTCCAGTTTTAAACATTGTTGCGTCAGGTACTATCTATGATGTAGGTAACAATGTAACAAAAACTTTGGTAAAATAAACTGCTTCAGCGAATCCCCAGACTGTCGTGGGTACTTTAAAGATGCTAACTGACAACCCTTCTGACTGCCAACCCTGCATGTGATATGTTTGCGGATGAATGGAGTAAATTATGCGTACCTATATCTGGTGTTTTCTGAGAGAAAGTATGCAAGGGACTGTTCAGAGTTAGCTTTAAATTATATTATATACAATATAATGATTGTCAAAGTAATAATGGTTCTTAATTGGTGATGTGCCATTTTAATTAACTAGAAATAAATAAATCGAGACGAATGTTTTAGACTTTTTTTTTACAAAATCTTTTATGCTCATATGTATTTTTAAACGCGGTACTTTGTTAAATTTCTCTTTTGCGAGTGTGGGTCCATTCGTACAATTTGTCTCATTCTTCCCACACAAAAGCGTAGGTGTGATAAAACCGACAAAGCTTATCGAAAGCAATATTTTTTGTACTGATAGATATCATCATCTGTCTAGCCTTTTCCCAACTATGTTGGGGTCGGCTTCCAGTCTAACCAGATGCAGCTGAATACCAGTATTGTACATGGAGCGACTGCCTACCTGATCTCCACAACCCAGTTACTGGGTACCCCTTGGTAAGGCTGGTTGTCAGACTTTCGGGCTCCTGACTACCCGTAACAACTACCAAAGATCCACTAATGACAGCCAGAACCAACGGCTTAACGTGCTTTCCGAGGCACGGAGGGGTCTCGGTATGTAAAGATGGTCACCCATCCACACACCAACCGCGGCAAGCGTAGCTAAACCTGATCGATCGACCTGTGCGGCTGTTATTCTTTAGCCACGGGCCCATCAATTGTACTGATAGATAATATAGATAGGTATTTTTCTTTCTGAATTAACTCTTTTTTTCCCATGTTTTTGTCCTTACTTGGAATTGTTTTACGTCATTGCCGTTCGATCGTGCTTCACCTATCTGTTAATCGGATGTTTTTTTTTTTTTTAATCAAATATAATGTGTCCCTATTACACCTCCTGTTTATACCTGGCAACCCGGTAAAAGGGACCTGAAAAAGGTAGGCAACCTAACTGTTACATGTTCCGTATGCTTATAATTTTGATTAGAATCTAATTCGTTTGATAAAAAAGTCACTACTAAAATTGAATGGGTGAAGGTCCATCTTACTTCGAATCCTATACTGTGAATAAAAATACAGTTCGAAAAGGTCACAAATGCGCCAGCATGTAAGAAAGGAATTTGTCTGAAAATTAAAATAAAATAAAAAAATAAATAAAAAAATTCTCGTCCTGACCGTACCTAATAAGGACAAACGTAATAAAATACTTACAGAATATCGAGCGGCAGAGACTGCGAGCAACTCCTGTAGGTTGCCTCAGGGCGGTGCTTGGTCGGCAGTGCGTGACTCATCTGCGCGCGCGACTCCATGCGGCCCCCATAATAAACTAACACATCCCCATCGCAAAATTCTACGTCATTTCTAAAATAAAAGCCATTTCTCAAATCACAGTTAGCTTTTCAATGTAATGAACGCCGTCTGGAGGCTGTTTCTCATGTTCTCTTTGTAAATAGTTTTTCCAGAATCTGTAACAAAATAGTTAGCTTAAGACCTTACCTTAATCGCACTGCAGGTACACACGGGCGCGTTTTTCCCGCGGCGGGATTTTATTGCACACTGGATTTTCAACGCAATACTTAGAGCCGAAAGTTGAAGATCTATCAGTGTATTTTCTTGAAGGGCTGGGATGCGCTTTGTTCGATTCTCGGATTCTCAATGCTCGGCTCAACATCGAGAGTTGAAAATCCAGTGCGCGATAAAACCCCGCCGCGATATTTTTACGTCCATGCGAACGTGGGCCAAGGACGGAGACAGTGAAATTGTTAATTTAACATTCTTTCTTCTTTAAAATGATAGGCCACACTACATTGGTCTTGTTTGTCCTACAAATGTTAGTTTCGTGCGAGAATCGACCCGCCCGGACCGTATCGCATAAGCCAATTGCTCGACTAAATGTACGTCCATTTTTATTGCCTATACCATTACACAAATCGTCCAATAATTCAAACATTACGTGTCTAAAATAAACACACAATAATACTCTGCAAATGGTTCATAATACTCGAAACGCTACAATAAATTACCGTGTAATAAAGCTTAAGTAAGTAAAGACATACCATATTACATGACCTTTGAAGCGCCTCCTACACCTGTAACAACAAACGGACCACGTGAAAATTATATCACAATGTTCACAGTTCTCTCACCATGTATAAATTAGCATTCAGTCGTACAAAGAACACGAAGTACACGAATGTGGGTGGTCAGGAAATCACAGTTGGTCCTAAATTCACGGCGGGCCTGACCGGCACGAAACGGGCATCGTACACTGTGGCGCTTTACGACTTGGCGGTAAAATAAGTTCATTTTACACGTTTTCACCTTTGTAGTGCCAAACTACGGCGGCAGCACGGATTGCAGGTCGCCTAAATCTTAAGAATGGGCGTATATTTTGGTTGGAAACAACTCTTCAGCTTGGAATACGGATGGCAGAAGCCGTGCAGGAATAATAGAAAAGATTGGAATATTTTATTGCTTTTTTGTTGTCAAGCATGGTCAATGTTTGGTTTTGAATTTCCAATCAAATGAAAATAGAAATGGAGTCGTAGAGTTTTAGGTATACATTGTTATATTGCGTGAAATTACTTGTTTTGGTATGTTATTAGGCCTAGCAATCACATTAGGAAAAAAGTAGGTACTGGCTGTTACATTCTAGACTCACTTTACTTTACAGTCATTATACGAGTATTAGGTGTGTATTTACGTCACACCTCGGGTCAAGCGTGTCTGTGTACCTGCTACTTAAAAATCTCGTACGTTGTCTAAATATAACTTCAACGCGTCACAAGTGGATTCTTCAATGAAGAATATTTGATGTTCCATATTTCTAGCTTCGCAAAAACAAGAGCTAAAAATAACTAGTTAACTGCTGCGATCCAATTCGTGTAGCCAAGTTGAATGGTTCGAGCCCTATTTGTAAGCCGAGAGCCGCAACTATTTCGAGCATACTCTACAATTTGCACTGCTATAATTACAGACGACGGGTATTTCATACGCACCTAATACTCGGTTCTTGTGCCTAAATGGAGGGAAATATTTCACCGTATTTACCTTTTTACTAATAGGTTTAGTGGCGTGTAAGCTGTGTGGTTCATAAATCAGGCCGGTTATCGGCTCAAATGTGCTGGAGTGGCGTCATCGTGCTAACCACTCCATCACTCTCTTAATCGCAGTAGACGATGGGATAGGCACGGTTCACCTATGTTTAATACCACATAAGTAGGTACTAGGTACTATAGTTACCCGCCCATCAAGTGTGATGCTTATGGGTACGGCACTTTGTAGTTGGGTGCTAAAACGTTTTATATTAGGTTGTTCAATAAGTTTTGTCGTTCGCTATGAAAAACACGATTTTGTGGTTAAAATACATTTTATTATTAAATATAATCTTCTTGAACTTCAATACTCTTGTTCCAGTGAACTTCTAATTTATGGATTCCGTCCCTGAAGTGAGAATCCGGAAGACTGTCGAAATACTCTCCCACAGCTGCTATTGCCTCTTAGTTCGATGAAAATCGTTTTCCACGCATGAATTTTATGAGATGTGAGAACAGCCAGAAGTTAGAGGGAGCCAAATCTGGCGAATGGGGTGGTTGTTGTAATAGTTCGTACTTTAATTCACTGATTTTCGCAATGGTTGTTTACCATCGCAAAAATAAACAATAAATTTAAGTGACATTTTAAAATAAATATAAATACTGCGTGCTTTTTTTACAGGCTCCAAATTTTTACAGGGTGTTCTACTCATGAATATGAACAAATTTCACTATGGGACCAACTCTGAGATCACGAAAAAAAAATCAGCTGTTTCATATATTTTGGTCAAGTAGGTAGGTATTGAACTTTTGTATTAAACAGCTGATTTTGTTTTCGTAATTTCAGATTTAGTCCCATAGTGAAAGTTGTTCATATTCATGAGTAGAACAATCTGTCCAAAAAGTATCCAGTATATAAATTTCAAAAGCTTTTTCTTTAATTAATTTATTTTATTTTTTTAAAGCTCACCTCAACTCGCGTAGAAATTAGTGCATCCATAAAATCAAATTGCAAGTCCAAGTTTCACATTGTCTAGTTCATAGATATCCGTGGTCTAGTTCGTAGTACTTTCGAGTCATATGCAGTAAAATACATATTTGATGAGAGATAGATAAACTTAGGAACGTTCGTACAACTCAATAATTGTACTAGTTTCCTTGTTAATTCATCGGGTATTCAAATAGTAATTGAAGTTTCACTGTAGTTTTCTATTTCAGCTTTATTTTTAGGTTCAATATATTATGCGGAGTTTCCTGAGAAATTCGTTCCTAAATAATAGATGAAGAATAAAAATATGAAGTAAAATATTGAAAGTAGAATTCAAGGAGAGAGTTAGAACCTACATTAAAATTCATAGCGGCCACAAAAAACACTTTGTTACCTACTAAAAGAAGTATTTCAGAAATTTGAAAATATTTTAATTATGTACGAATGGGCAAAGAAATTGTTTTTATAGGGATTTTTACTAAATTAAGTTTTAAGCTTGAGGGCTTGTGGCTAAGTAATAACAGCCGCACGGGTCGATCGATCAGGTTAAGCTACGCTTGCCGCGGTTGGTCCGTGGATGGGTGACCATCTTCACATACCAAGAGCCCTCCGTGCCTCGGAAAGCACGTTAAGCCGTTGGTCCCGGCTGTCATTCGTGGATCTTTGACAGTCGTTACGTGTCGTCAGTAGACCCGAATGACAACCAGTCTTACCAAGTGGTTTCTTATTAACCTGTAACTAGGTTGTGGAGGTCAGATAGGTAGTCGCTCCATGTAAAATACTGGTACTCAGCTGCATCCGGTTAGACTGGAAGCCGACCCCAACATAGTTGGGAAAAGGCTAGGCAGATAATAAGTTTTAAGCTTCATTTAAAATAATAATAAATTTATTTACTCAGATAAATTGTAGTAGGTATACTGTGTATCTGTAGTAGGTAGAACTGTAAGAACTTTGCTATAACCATAGGAAAGTTCTTACAGAATATGTTAGGTATTGTACAATCGAGTGGGTGAAGCACTGTTATCCTAGCTAGGTTACAAAATAACCTGTGTTAAGGAGAAACAGTCTCGATGATGGATCAAGAAAATGTTTCTCAAATATAAAATTAAGTTTTACAATACCTTGAAATTCATGTTAGGTGTTGTTAAAACATGTATCTCGTCTGCCATTCCTACAACATACACCCAAACAGGTATGAACAGGGGATTGCGTCATACCGTCGGTTTTGTGGCAACATAAGTCACATTTCGGAAAGGTCAACGGGGGAGATGGTTTAATGAAATTATTCGGGTCTGTGGGGTTCAAACGGCATGTAATGCATTTTTAGTGAAACTTGTTTATACCTGCGGGCGGGGGTGGTGTCTAGAGTGCGGGGTGAGGGTTCCGGGGGCTGAAGGCCGGGTCAAGGCTTCAATGCACCGCCGCCGTATATATTAATAACGTACGAGCCCACGATCGCGTCACCTTACTATTTCCACGTGAAGGCCAATATTGGGTCAGATTGCTATATTTAACTCTCAGCGGGCTATAAGCTGACTGTGTAGGGAGATAACATCAAGCTGAGCTGAGCTTGGAATTCACGCTGCTGTAAAGATCTGCGCTTACTAATAATAAAATAACAAAGTCATCAGTATCAGTTTCACAATCAACGCGCAGTCTGCTGAGAAGAGGTCAGGAATATGCAAGGAAAACTCACCTTTAAACATTACTTACAATTTCAAACCCTTCTCTCTGTCAAAGGAGTCAAATTGATACCTTTGTTACCAATGTTTAAGGAAAATAATAATAGAAAGCCAACCGTCTTAGATTATTTGAAATAAAATAAGACAAAGAGGATTACTTCCGCGGATAGACAGCAAAATGCCTGGCTTCTTAGTTTTAAGACACTTTGAAAGTGGTTTACGTTTTATTAAATAAAAATTCGAGAGGAAAAGGAAAGAAATAAATAACCGTCTAGTGGACATAAATTAAAACCACGCTCCTGTACGTTCCTGTAGAGTGACATTAGTATAGGTATGACATTGAGATAGATGAGAGTTTGTCCATGTACTGTAATGGAGATTACACATTTGTGATGTACAGTCTCCTACCCTAATGCTGCCTAAGGCTAATGGATAGGTACCCACTACGGCTCAATACCATCAACAATATAGTACACACAGCAATATTCCGTGTAAAACAAGAATGTTACCCTAATTAAAGAACGAAATTGGCTCGCGGAGGCTCGCTTCTTTACGACCAATCATAAAACAGGCTTTTAGAGTACAACATAAAGTAACCTACCTACTCTGAATTTTTACGGGAGTCAGACGCTTTATTTGCCAAATTAAATTCGCAGCTTCCGGATTTTACATCATGTCAAATGACGAATTACTTGGCAATTGAGGAAACCCGTTACATTATTCACGTACAACAAGTTTCGGATGAGCTAAGAAAGTCCGTAAACGGCGCTTCATATAGTAGTAGTTTTGGGAAGGTAAGTATTGGGAAGGTAAGTAGTTTTGGGAAGGTGAATCTTTGTGAGGAGCTGGAACATTGGATAAGATGTATGCATACTAATAGTTGATAATAGTCGGAGGTTGCTGTATTTGTTGAACGTTTAAACAACTTCAAGAAAAGGACACTTTTTATGTTAGTCCATCGTTAATAGTAGTATAATATAATAGCAGAAGGAAAATTTAGTAAAACTCGTTAAAAATAATAGAGACATATTGCGATGGAAAAAAAAAACTTATTCATGTAAAATGAAATGGTTAGATTTCACAATTACAAATAGAAATATTCGGCGATATGCTAAAATGAATTTTACATTTTATTGAACAATTTAAATCTCCGTTTCACGAGCTAGGCGGATTCAGTAAAGGTCACCCGAAATTAAATTACAATTTAGGCTCCATTTTCATTTCCTATTTGTTTCTTTTTTATGTTAGAACAACACCATTTTAATGTTATCGTAGGAAATTCTAGCCTCGCTTCCAATTTATTAAGACAGACGATTTACTAGACATCCTAGAAAACGTTAGAAGACTAATGTTAGGTAATTCTTATTAATTTTACGTGATAATCATCAAACAAGCGCCTACTTACGTACTAGTTGAACACCTGGGCCGATAATGAACAATTGATAGATAGCTCTGGTTAGTGATAAATTGTACCTAGTACGGCATTAAGGCCACATTTTAGACCTTGTGTTCAAAATACTTCTTTCATGGTACATTTTAAACTGCCTTTTCATTAAAGTTGGTATTACTGGCGTGCATTGTTTCCATAATGTGCAATATCGTGCTTCGTTCCTCGCAATTTCACCTTAAGACCAAGTGTTGCAAAACGGTGCTTTAGAATAACAAGCCCAGTCCTTGTGAAGTTAATTTTTAAGGGTGTTTAGGAGAATGGCTAATAAAATTTCCATACTTATGAAGTAGCAACGATTACTGTACTTAAGGTGTAATGTCGAGGGAAGTAAACGTATCTATAAACGCAGTGGGTGACGTACGCCGAACGTTTGCATGTCACTTAAACTGTTATTTGCTGAATACAAGGTGAAGGTCTTTAAAATAAACTATGCAATTTCCATGAACTGGTTTTTTTTTTATTTAAATTCTGGTGAAACGTTAATGGTCTAGGTTGGTAGGTGGTTGGTATAATTCAGCAATTTTAATAGTTTTTTTTTTTTGTTCGGCTCAACCAAAGCACCTGCCATCTAATCTCTTCACCACCCTTGGTTGACTGGTAGAGAATGCCTAAGGCATTAAGTCCGCCTTTGTACTTTTTTGTGTGAGAACAGTTTTAATAAATAAACAAATAAATTAATAGTCCACATGTAGTGGCGGTTGTAAGTTGTCTTTATGCAGCTATTGTATGTCAACTAAGCAACCTGCAATTATCAGTCAATAATGTCCCCACTGCTGGGATATAAGCTTCCTCTCGGTGAGAGGGAGTGGACTGTAATCCATCACGCTTTTTTTTTTTTTTTTAGATGTTTGTTGATGTCTTCGAATTTTTGGTTCGAGGACATGCCGGTTTCCTCACGTTTTCCTTCGCCGTTTTGAGAGCAGTGCTGATGAAATAATTTACACAGAGTAAAGCGCCTGTCTGGGTTCGAACCTACGACCTGCTAAGCAACCTGACCCGACAATAATTATTGGAAACTAATAAACAGACACGCGTCCCCACGTGAATCGATCTAACTACTCGTATGCCACTCACTATGACACTTAATACTCGTACCCTTTAATTGGACAAAAACGTCGTAGTACCAACTTTCCGATATACACACAAGTGTTATATAGCGGACTATTGTGATAACTAACAAGCAACTTTCCTGTGTCGCCAGCAACGGCTTCAGATCCAAGCTATTGTCCACCAAAGGCCACGGAGTTCGGTGAATGAGCCAGAAAGGTCGCTCTCTATGTTGTATCTCTATTGAGAACACCTTTGTACAATAAATAGCCGCCTTTTGCCTTTTTACTGTCAACACAAAGCAGAGGAAATCTTTAAGATACACTTCTGTATGTTTCGGGTCGATTGGATATTTTTGGGATAATGATGGCTGTAATTTTTTACGTCTATTAAGACGAATTTAGGAAACTTTTAAATGATTACCTACGGGTAATCAGTTCAATGCTCACATAGCAGCTATGAATTATTCATCCAAGTCTCTTATTACACCCGTTTGTAGTAATAGCTATCCTATCCTATCCCATTTAAGGATCGCTGGACAACAAAAAAATTATACGACAAAGATTGGTTTGATCTGTAATACTTCGGTATCCGTTGTTATAACAATCGGAAGATTTGTAATTGCACCGGGTCTCATAATACGTCGATAAAATCGTAAGTTATTCGTAATGTGAGCAGAATAGGTAGGTACTACAGAACAACCGGAGGTCTGCGCCTATTACCATAAAGTACGGAAGCTATAAAACGAAGCGTCTACTGAATTTAGTTCACAACTTCACGTCGATACCGTAACACAAGAAAATATGAAAATGAATAAAACGCCGTATAGCCCTGTTGAATAAATTAATAAATTACGGCTTAATGGACGTTTTCATTTTTTTTTTCTAAAATATTTCACTTAATTACTGAAGTATGACGAGCAGTTGTGGCCCAGTGGTAGCGGCTGCGATTTACGAGTTTGTAGGTCGTGGGTTCGAATCCAGACAGGCGCTTTAGTTTGTGTAAATGAATTCATCACCACTGCTTTCAAAACGGCGAAAGAAAACATCGTGAGGAAACCGGCATGTCCTAGAACCAAAAACTCGAAGACATGTGTCATCTGCCAACCAACACTGGGCCCGCGTGGTGGATTACGGTCGACTCCCGCGTGTTGGATTACGGCCGACTCCCTCTCACAGAGAGGCCTGTGTCCCAGCAGTGGGAACATTATAAACCGATTATGACTGAAGTATGGGAGCGAGAAAAAGTTATGGTTTGTTATTAACCTGTTTAATTTAATAAACAGCCCTCCTTGGGTATTTACGTCATTTCGCACTTCGTGTACCTACTTCAATGGCAGGTATTTTAAGCCGAGGTACCTATACAGTCTAGGTATTAAATATGTGTTTAAAAGGGAATCATTTTTGTTCAATCACCTTTCATTACTTTTTTGGACTCCGCTGTTTGTCGTCCGTCCGATAGTATGCCAGCGCGTGTATCTCATGAACCGTAATACTCGTAGGTAGACAGTTGATATTTTCACAGTGTGTATTTCTATTGCCGCTATAACAACAAATAACGACAAAACGTAAATAAAAATGAAAGTGGATTGGAGACCTCCATACAAGAAACGTGTTTTGTTCGTTTTTTGCCTTGGACGGAACCCATCATGTGCAAGCCCAACTCGTACTTGGCCGGTTTTTATTTATTCGGGTTGAAATTGGAAAGGAAGCGATGAAATACTTAAAGGTATTCAAGAGTAAATAAACAGTTAGTTGGCGCCAGTGTTATAACTAGGAATGGCGGTAGGCAGACTTTTGATTACTTTAGGCATTTTTAATACATATTTAACCAGAATAAAAAGGTTTCCTTCAAAATTAATTTCTGCCGACCGTAACCATTTTTTTGCTTGTTTATAAAAGTATAATTAATAATTAAGTCAACAAAATAAAATGAAAAACTGGTAGAAAGAATTTGGGAGCGCCTATAAATTAATTTTTACAAAATTTCCGCCAACTGGGAAATTTTGAGAGTTTCAGCAATCCGATAAGCCGAAGGGAATTAAAAATATTACGTTACCTAAGTAACTTTTGGTTAGCAACATGCTTTAATTACGAAATGGGTGCAACATTAATATTATATGTTTTGATATTAATTATTTAAATTAATTAATATCGAAATGGAAAGTTCGATAATTTTATAATCGATGTAAAGTTGGACAGAATTTTTATGAGTAAATCCGCTATTTTTAGTGAATTAATTAACACTTTCTTTTTACTCCAGATATGATAAAGTCAAAGCACTTATTTCAAATAGGCACGTAAAAGGTATTTTTGGCCTTCAAAAATACGATGAAATAGAATTTTAAAGAAAGTTCTCGCCGGCTGATCGACACTTCACGTGACCGGAGCAGACTGGGTCGTTCTTTGGCCAAAGAATTAGCGTTGCCATTCGACGTGGCAATGCTGCCAGTCTTCTGGCCACGTTTCCGGATGACAGCGATGCGGACGTGTACTTCGACGCCTAAATCCTTTTATTTTTGTATTTATTTATATAGTTAGTTAGTTAGTCTTTTTAATTTAATTTAGTAATTTTGTACTTAATAAATCTTAAAAGAAAAAAAAAAATAATAAAATAGAATTGATTCTAGTCGCTCCTTCCAAAAGGTAGTTATCGTATATATGAAGAATGGGGAAGAAACTCCACTGTTACTCTTTTAAAATGTTTTAGAATATTTTATATACATTAATTATATCTAAAGGCGATGCACCTAGAATAAAATTACTATACCACAAAAGAAGAAGAACTAAAAGTGAAGCCATGACAGATAATTATGAGATAGATACATGGTGCTCACTAGTGATGAGCAAAGCAAGACCAAGTCCAAGACTGGGACATTCTTGATATTGGTCTTGGTGTTGCTTACTCAGTCTTGGTTTTGGTCTTGGTCTTGCTTGTTCGGTTTTGGTGTTGGTCTTGCTTGTTCGGTCTTGGTGTTGGTCTTGCTGGTGTATAGATGGTATTGGTCTTGGTCTTGGTCTTGCTTTTTTGCAAGACCAAGACCAAGACTGCAAGACCAAGACCAATTTTGCTCATCACTCGTGCTCGCGCCCTTGCATGCTATGATAAGATCGTATCCTTGGTATGATAAGACTATCATTCCGTGGATAGAGTCAAACAAGTTGTGCTAGCATTTCATTATGATCTTAAATCTGTCGTGTTGGCTGTATGTGCCTTTGATTACAAGAAAGAGGCTGACAAAGATCCTTCAGGAAAATTTTTAATAAAATCACAAAATGTTTCAGTTTGGTTCCTAGATATTATATATATCTAGTAGAAAAACAACATACTTATATACAACGTATATATCATGCCTAAGTACTACGATTTAAATTCGTGAACACGTATCTCCGTAGGAGTGCTACGTAGGTACGTAACACCTAGATGTCAAACGAGGAAATGCGTGCAACGCTCCCGGATAAAGGCGATAACCAAGTAGAAACAGAGGCAGTTTCCACTTGGTTACCCGTTTTCTAACACAAATATGTAATAATATGTACATCGGTGTATAACATGTAAATATTTAAGTGGTTTTCGATGACATCGGCGAGAACGCACGAGACACAGGTACAGATAATCGGCTTTTCTTTTGTGCCTGGAGAAAAAAGAAATGTGTTTTTCATGGTACAGTTTGTAATATGTTTTTCAGAGGCGGAATTTTAACGCCCTGGGGATGTTTTTATGCTTAGACTCGGAGAAATTGGACAAATTGAATTTTGTGTTTTGTTTGAATATAATGCTTCTATATCTACCTTCTTACGTTACTTCGTAAAAGTGGTTGCCTTTTATCCAAACTTCATATACAACGTACAACGTTAAATGCGCAAAACCTGAAAATAGTTTGATCAGTATAACGAGCAGAATTAATTGAACCACTTTTTAATACAGGTCACATTTTTCAAAAAAATCTTCATTGAAAACGTTGCCGTGTCCGTTTATTAATAGGTCAAGCAAGCCAATGTCAGCGCGGCGCAGCGGCCCGGCGACGACTCCTCCCTCGATAAAGCGTCGTCGCAGACGCAAGAAACGATCAGAATGGCCAGTAAAACTAAAACAGCACATAAAACATTTACAATTTTTTAATTACTTATTTTCTCTGTGAAATAGGTCAATTGAATTAAAAATCAGTTGCGGTGTCTGAGGTTTTGCGCATTTAACGTTACACGTTGTATAAGGTACCCACTGCTGGGACATACGACAACTCTCTGGGATAGCCGGGCGTATAGGGAATGGGTCGTAATCTAGCACGCAGGCCCAGTGCAGGTTTGTCTCACTTGTCTTCGAATTTTTGGCTCTAGGACATGCCGGTTTCCTCGCGATATTTTCCTTCACCGTTTTTGAGACCAGTGGTGATGAAATAATTTACACAAATTAAAGCGCCTGTCTGTGTTCGAACCTAAACCTACAAATCGTAACTCTCAAACCTACCTATATTATCTGCTACTGTAAAGTATATCCTATGTAAAGGCAATCTGCGTGTTCATATATAATGGATGTTAGATATTCAGTTCTGTTTCCTTTTTGAAATAGGCAATCTTGCTGAGAATCTTCTATGGAGAGCGCTTTTGCTGAGATAATTGCATGCAGATGAATATGCACGTGTTTTATATTTAAAAGGATTTCTGCACGTTTAATGGAGATAAATTGTATGACTAAACATGCCTAACTAGAAGATTTATGAACTTGAAATAGCACGAAGGTACGTAAAAGTATTAATTTGCTAGCCATTGGTTTGTAACGATTGTTATTGATTTTGGGTCTCTCTGGACTCGAGGTTATTCTCATTAGACTGTAATTTATAGCTCATGAACTCCAATAATTATAATTTTAATTTTTATAAGCGACTTTTCTTCATATTATTGGGCACACGACTGAAGTCGCAGGCAGGAGCTAGTACTCCTGCCTGCGACTTCAGTCGTGTGGAAGTCGTATACTACTACAATATACAAAAATAAATACAATAATACTAAAAATACAGAACATGTTACTCGTTGATAATGTGGATTTCTATAAGCAAAATATTCCTTTAAATATTTTTTTGAGTTTATCCATTACAAACAATCAATTTTAAACGTTATAATATTAGTTTAGACTAGGTATAACAATACAAGAACTTTCAATTTACCTACTAAAAGCTACGTAGGCACTGATTCAATAGGTTATAGTAAATTGTATCTTAGATAACGATGAACGATTTAAAATAAAAATTGTTCTAATATCCCCAGAAGGCATTTAACATTTGTTACAAGAAGACATTTGTTAGAAGAATAGCAATATTTGTGTTGACCAGCGTAGTGCAGATATAACAAGCATCGGTTCACTCGGTCTCGGAGACAGCTCGCATCTGGGGCTATAACTCAAGTGGGACAATATTTGAGATCCCAGCACACACCGAGAGTCTTGACCCAAACCTTGTACACGCGACAAAAATGATATGTATGAGTATACGGATCAATATCTGTATTTTGACAGAAATGGTCAGTCTGATTGCAAAGTGTATTTGACATGGCTCGTCGAGAGTGTCATGATTAAGGATCAGAATCGCAGCGGCAAATGCCATCAACCGTATGGGTACCAACGCCAAAGAATTTCCGTATCATTTCCAGGAATAATGTAGAATTGAAATCTCATCATTATCAGAGTTCTGCCGTGCGATTCTGTAACCATCTCACCGTGAAAACTTGGGTGAAGGTAGCGTGGAGTGAGTCGTCAATAGTATGAATCCCTAGCATCAGTATGACTCACAGCTCACTCTAAGCTCACTTCACCTTAGTTATCACGGTGAGATTTTTCCAGAATCGACCGGCTGATCTTGTTTGTTCCATGGCTCCCAATGGGAATACCTCTTTTTAACGTAAACAATAATTTTCATAAGTGGCTGACCTGTAAAATTAACGCTCTTTGTCATACTCTCGGCTAAGAGCGTTAATCTTACAGGTACATTACGTTACCGCTATTTTTCATTAAAAAGCCGTTTCTTTAAAACTCATTTATAATAAAAAAAAAGAGTAACGAGGAAATACGAGCCCGAAGAATCTAATAACAAAGGTATTACTAATAACAATTGGCTAATACGACGCGTGTATTTTTCCCTTTCATTCGAATTTCAGCTTTTCATGTGGAATTTGTATCAGCTGAAAGAAAATCATAATTTGCCTGTAAACATTACTCACGTAATTAAATGAAGCGTAATACGGTGCTAATATTAAATTTAAAACGTTTCTGCAGAAGTACAAAGTTTACTTTGGTTCACCAGGAATTTCTCTGTTCCCTGTTATATCAACCGATAATTATAGGAAAATGCTTTGAACTTTTTAAAGATGAAATATCATCAAAGTAAAAATAAGGGCAAAAAATAAAGAAGGGATTTACGTAACGATTTTTTTATGCGAAAAATATAATGGCTATCGGGAGAAAAACAGAAAACAGGTTAATTTGTGAGAACAAAGGAAGCAAGACAAAACAAAATGAAAAGCGCACCTACACAACGTGTTCTCAGTCAACGGAGAAAATTCAAAATTTAATCTACTTGAACATAAGAATAACAGAATTTTCGCAAACAGAGCCGCAGGCGGGCTAGTCAATAATAAAATAGTCAAACCTTTTTCATCCCTCAAGTGCTTTCTTACGCTCAACTCTGAACAAGTGAATTTCAATGAAGTGAAAAGAACATAAATCCACTTTTTCTTTTTTTTTTTTCACTTAATAAAGAAGTAGGCACTTCGAGCAAAGTCTTCCCGCAGTAATTTTCCATCAGATTTTGTATCATTAAGTAGGTACATTAATAACCGTGTTTTTCTACTTTTTCTAGTTCGATAATTTATCATAAAAACCTCGTGCTTGAGAAATTGCAGTTTTCGCTTCGCATCGAAAAGTTGGGATCAAGATTATAAAGTTGGATATCCCGTGGAGCGACGATTCAAAAAGCATTAGTCAGAACGACTGAGATAACACATTCTCTTTGCAAACTTGATCCTTTAGTGGAATTGAGAAATTATTTCGTTGGAACAGTTTTTATGATAGTTGAAAGTTTCATTTTAAGTTTATAAGGGGTAAGTTTTTATTATTATTATAATGATTTATTGGAGTTAGGTGCTGTGAGATATTTTTCGACTGGTTTTTATCTTGATATTTGTTACTGTAAAGTAAGATGTAGGAATAGTAGTTAATCTACTGCAAAATGTCGTACAAAATGAATGTAATCGACCTATAATATTCCCACTGCTGGGACACAGGCCTCCACTCGGTCTAAGGGGAGTGGGCTGTAATTCACCACGCGGGCCCAGTACGGGTTGCTAGATGTCACATGTCTTCGAATATTTGGTTCTAGGACATGCCGGTTTCCTCACGATGTTTTTCCTTCGCCGTTTTGAGAACAGTGGTGATGAAATAAAGTATACTAAGTAAAGCGCCTGTCTGGGTTCGAACTTACGACCTACAACTCGTCCACTATACCATTTTAAAAACATTTTTTTTTATCATGAAATAGGATTTGACATGACTCATCAGAATGAATAAATAAATTGAATGTTCACTTAAACCAATGTTACGTAAGAAAAAATAAATACTACGAACAAAAATTATGCCTTTTACCGAGCGAATTGTTACTCAAGTTCTGGGAAAATGAGCAAAGAGCTGACAAAATAGATTTACAGGAAAGCGTTAACCGATCGGATTACAGCGGTCAATATTCAACTGACCCAACTCTGATTATGAATTGAAAGCTTTTACTGTATAGTAATAATTTATTAGCCTTAGCGATTTATACCTAGATAAAAAGTTTGCATGCACCGCAAACTTTTTATCTCACTAAAGCTTAAGAATTTGTTTGTTTGAACGCGCTAATCTATGGAACTACGGGTCTGGTTTGAAAAACTATTTTTGCGTTTGATAGCCCAATTCTTGAGAAAGGCTATAAGCTATTTAACATTACGCTATGATTCTCCCGCATAAAAAAATACCTATAGCGTGCAATGGTGCATAAAAATACCTATAGCGTGCAATCGCGCATAAAAAATACCTACAGCGTGCAATAAAAATGCAAGTGCAAATAGTGCATAAAACCACGATTATTCCGTACTAGCTTCTGCCCGTGGCTCCGCTCACGTGGATATCGAAAAAATTATCCCACGGGAACGTACGCACGGCTACACATCAAGCTATAATTAACCAGTATAAGCTGACTTCTGATTGTACTATAAACCTATACGAGGTCAGCTAAAACTGGAATGCTTTGTGTAGCCGTGTATAGTACCGGAATGAAAAGTATCCTGAGTCCGAACCCAGGTCATGGTCTACCTGTGTGCCATTTCATTTCATCGAAGTCCACAGAGTAGACAGAGTTAACTCTCGAATTTTATGATATTTGTATGGATTTATGCAAAAAGGTATTATCCACTTTGGTAATCATAGTTTGTTCACGTGACGTCTCGTCGCATTTGCTTTTAGCTGACTGATTGAAATGTCTAGACTGGTCGCGATACTTTTCATCACGACATTTTAAATTGATTGGAACGTTGAATTAAATTGGAAAAGTCAAGCTATTTTCTGTGAGGTTCGTTTGCTTAAACAATGCACATGCTAGAGTTAAACTAGTTTGTGACGTAGACCGAACATTTTTGTCTTGTGTCATCACAAGATGTCTGACTATGAGACGGTTTTATTGCGAGTATTCTTACGCTATTATATTATAGCTTTCATAAATCGATAGGCAGTCTCAAGACAGGTTTAATCCTACATCCTACTTCATATTACAAACGCGAAAGTTTGTGAGGATGGATGGATGGTTGTTACTCTTTCGCGCAAAAACTACCAAACGGATTTGAATAAAATTTGGCACACATATAGTTTATAATCAGGATTAACACATAGAATACTTTTTATCCCGATATTCCCACGGGATCGAGATTTATGCTGGTGAAACCGCGGGGCGTAGCTAGTCACACTAATATTATAAAGGCGAGAGTTTGTGAGTATGTGTGTGTGTTTGTATGTTTGTTACTTCATCACGCTCAAACGGCTGGACCAATTTTGATGAAATTTGGCACACAGTTTATAACCAGGATTAACACATATATATGATACTTTTTATCCCAATATTCCTACGGGATCGCAACTTATGGGGGTGAAACCGCGGGACGCTGCTGTAATTTATAATTATAAGTGAAGAGTTGTTGGCATGTCATTTTTTTTTTTTTTTGAAATTTATCCAATTACCCTTCCCATATTATAAGCGGCTTCCAGACCCGTCTGGCAAGTAATTATAATGTTGTTATTTTTTTTGTAAATTCATTTCAAAAAGGTTTATTTTTGTACGCATACATTTTGGACATTATTATATACCTTTGTATATAATAATGTCCAAAATGTTGTATGTCAAGAGAAAAAGGCACGATAACACGACCGAGCCAGGAGCCTTTATGTCAACAAAAATGAACGGGACCGTGTTTTATAATTTATCGTCACCAGCCGACATTTTAGGATGAAACGCTAAAAATACAAGCTGAAATAGGTACTGACCCATTCGCTCCGTAACAGTTGAACATTCACAAAGGAACGAACGAACGAATGAAACGTGGGTTCATAATGGAGCCGGTCTTATTAAATATTGAATAATGATGTTGGAAAACAGCGGGAAAACAAGCTAATCTAATAAAATATAGGCGATATGATTGTTTTCTAATAAAAAAACACGTTTTATTTTTGTTAAAGTTTTTGTAAGTTGACGTTATTAACGCTCTGAATTAGGTATGTGTTTGGAATTTATAATAACATGATTACTTCTTATTAGTTTTGTCCACGTTCTGTAGTTACCAAAATAGCTTAGGTAGGTAGCATATATGTATAATCTTCATTCTACTACGAATTTGTATAAGAAATTGTTTAAAAATAAACTCTTTTATCTTATATACACATTACGTCATAGACATCTCCTTAACATTTTAAATAATTCAATATACGAGAGGAAGAATCGGAGCAGACGTTTCTCAATTTATTTCAATCTGGCTGCGGGACTGAATTCACTCACCATTTTCAAAGGAGAAAGCCTTGAGAGAATTCCAAGTCCTGCATATTGGCACTGGTTTAACTGAAGTACGACCTACTTGCACGTGAATACCTATTTGTACAAAATATATAGGATACGAAATAAGGCGAGACCAATATGTTGAGAACCCCTGCATTTTAAATACTTACGTTATTTATTCATTTTAAGAAGAGTTTTATGAAAAATATATATAATATATACATACATAATTGTTTATACTTTTAGGTACTTACCCAAAATCAGAAATAATTCTTTAATAACTCTTTTATTATACATATGTATATGACGTAGGTACGTATACATGCGTATCTCACCAACCTAGCCATTTCCCAACTATGTTGGGGTCAGCTTCCAGTCTAACCGGATGCGGCTGCATACCATTAGACTGCAGTACTTTTACATGGACCTCCTGAACCTAGAACCGGTTAATACGACACCCCTCAGTAAGAATGGTTGTCAGACCTACGAGCTTCTGATTACCCGTAACGACTGTCAAGGATCTACAAATGACAGCGCGGCCCAACGGTTTAACGTGCTTTCCGTGGCATGCAGTAGTCTCGATATATAGTGAATGCTCACCCATCCACAGACCGATATTGGCAAGCGTAGCTTAACTTATGATTGCCCCGTGCGGCTGTTATAATTTAGCCACGAGAGTATGACGTAGGCAACTAATCATAGAATAAATTGAACTTTAAGCAATAAATTACTTCTGCCACAAGCCAAACAATAAGTAAAACAACAAAGTTTTTCACATCACCCGAAACAAAGTAAGTTTACGCGACAATATCGTTACATATCGGAAAATATCTGTGATATTCTCGCTTTTTTGTTGATGGCGTTCATTGTGACTGACACGCAAACAAAACTATAAATTTTCTGGTCACTATAAATTACCAAAAACTGTTTTTCCTAGTTTGTGGTTGGAAGTGTTACTGGTGAGCGTGAGGGTTTGATTCCCGGGTCGGGCTAAGTGTTATTGGTATTTCATCTGGAATTTCTCAGAAGCAGTCTGAAGTCACGATTTGTGCTAGCTTCACAGCCCTCCTCTCTGTGAGAAGTAGTGTGCCGTAATCCACCACGCGGGTCCAGTGCGGGTTGGTAGATGTCACATGTCTTCGATTTTTTTTGTTCTAGGACCCATATGCCCATTTCCTCACAATGTTTATTTATTTATTTTATTGATTTATTAACCATGGATGACTTACAGCTAAAACAAACATAATAAAAAATTGTATGTAAGGGTGAGAGCCAATTAAAAGTCATCACATCAAGGAGGGGCCCATGGCTAATTAATAACAGCCGCACAGTTCGATCGATCAGTTTAAGCTACGCTTGCCGCGGTTGGCCTGTGGATGGGTGACCATGTTTACATACCGAGACCCTTCCGTACCGTTAAGCCGTTGGTCCCGGCTGTCGTTCGTGGATCTTTGACAGTCGTTAGGGGTAGTCGGAAGCCCGAAAGTCTGACAACCAGTCGTACCAAGGGATATCGTATTACCCAGTAACTGGACTGTGGAGGTCAGATAGGCAGTCGCTCCATGTAAAATACTGGTATTCAGCTGCATCCGGTTAGACTGGAAGCCAACCCCGACATAGTTGGGAAAAGGCTAGGCGGATGATGATGACTTCTAAAATCAGATTGGAAAGGAAGAGTCGCTATTCTGAGAGCTGTGATGATGAAATAATTTAAGTACACAAACTAAAGTGCCTGACTGGGTTCGAACCTACGACCAACAACTCGCAAGTCGCGGCCGTTACTACTGAGCAACCACTGCTCTCCCCAGCCCCCTATTACATTTAAGCACATATGGGGAAATGTGGGTGTACTATATGTAAGTGCTACACCCACAACAACATAACAACTCTGCCTAACCCTGTGTTGAACAAAGACGTGATTCTGTATAACGATTCACTTTTGTAACTTTGATTCAGGATTATAAGGTGAGATTATTTTTAGAGCAGTGGATTTGATTTATACTTAAATGCCAAAATCTAAAATATAACAAAAAATATCGGTACATTTCACAATTCCGGACATAATAACCTATTTAAAACAGCAAATCTTAGTTTTCTTCTTTTTGCGTCTAAACAGTCTCTATTTTGTTTTTTTTTTTTGTTACAGATTAAAATCACGCAGAATAAACGCAACCATTTACACTAGAGACTAAATTAAATAATATTTTTTATATTCAATAGTTGGGATGATAATTTTCGAAGTTCAAGGAAAAAAAATGGTGTTATTCATACTTACCAACATACCTACTTACGTTATAAACATTCTTACACGGAGAGAAAATTCTTGGAAAAATTACTGTGCTCGTCACTGTAAAGTGAGTGCAGGTGACATCTACAGAAAATTTTCTGAGTGAAATCTCACTCAGAAAATTTTCTGCAGATGTGGAAAAATTCACTATTTGTTCAATAAATTTTACTGTACAGCATAAGAATTTTTACCGTGCTAGAATGGTAATTTTTCCATTACCACTCAAATGCACTCAGATTATGAGACAGCACAGTAATTTTTCTAAGATTTTTCTCTCGGTGTATCAAAGCAAGTTTTCTTTCAAAATAATACATACATATTAGTATAAACAAAAGTCAGTTTTCGACCACGTTGTTCTTTTAACTTGGCGTCGGATTTCGATGCTGTTTTCACCATCATTCAATAAAAGATATTTCGACAGGTTTATGTACTTTTAATACTTTAAGGGGCGCATAAAACCAGCAAAAAATTAAGTTTTACCCTCGCCTCCTTGCCTACCTTACGTTTACAAAAGACAAAAATTGAGCGAAGCAAGGGCGCGTCGCTAGTTATTTAGTAATCTGAAAAATAAATCCTCATATAACTTCATAATGTTAAATCCCGAACAAGATGTTTTATTCCTACCTGTTTCTTTTCATTTCTGGGATAAAACGCCGTATTCAAGCACTTTGCATTGTACATTATTCTTGAACAATAGGTGCCATGAATAACCGGTATAAGTAATATTTCTTTAGTATTCCCAGTACCTATTGTTATTGTCGATGTAATTAATGTGCTTTTGTTTCTGTATGTACCAAAAAAGTGCTTTGTTGTGTGCCTAGCTTAGTACTAGAATGGAATTAGTTCAAATATTCTGTACAGTGTGCGGTTGCGCTGTAACGGAAGACCCATTCATTCCAGTGTTTTTTAAAGTAATAATATTCTCTTAGCTTTATATCTGACTAGCTCCTGCCCGCGACTTTGCCCGCTTGAATTTCTTGTTCCGCTGCTCCACCCCGTCGCATCGCATCACCGAACCGCACACGAAAACGTAGTGCATGGCATGCACTACGTTTTCGTTTAGCGATCTATATTTATTTATTTTATTACTAGCATCCGCCCGCAACTTCGTTTGCGTAGAATTCAGAATTCCCGCCGTTTAAATCCTATTACCCGTTTTACCGTAGGAATGAAGCATTTTCCCGCGATAAAATGTAGCCTATGACATAATTACAATTTGAGTACAAAGGTACTGCTTATTTCTTAAGAAATTTCTTCCAGCAGACCTGCGAAAGGAGAAGTAAAAAAGAAATGTAGACAATAGTGTGTGAGAACATGAAGAGAAAAATATGAATGTGTGAAATTTAAAACTAAAATATTAAATGCTACACATACAATGCAAAAAAATAACATAAGAGTATACTTAAATAAATACATAATACTTATATATATACATGTTTATATATATATATTTATTATTATTACAATACAAAAAGCTTAGTCAATGATGTAATTACAATTAGCATCTAAGACTACTTGCCAACGATCCGGCAAAGTTTGGATGCCTTTCGCCTAGAACTTTGATGGCGGTGTCTCGCAAAAGTTGTTCAACTCCGCCTCTACATTAGAGAAATCATTAAATCTTTTGACTCAGCTTCGGTTGAGTTGGTGGCGTTTCTTCTCTAGGCTGCCAAAAAGCACGACGTGTATCGTTCTCGTAACAAATCCATGATTCATTTCCAGTAACCAGATCAGACGAAAACTCTTTACGTCGGGGTCGCAGCAAATAGCGACTCGGATTGCACGACTGGCGTCTGTAAGGATGTGCGGTACCCACCAAGCCAAAACTTTTCGATACCCAAGCTCATGCAGATGGTATTCTACGGCGTGGTGACTGCAGTTAAGTACTTCCGCTAATTCACGAGTGGTAGCATCCGGATTTCACTGCAGTTCGCGGCGTAAATCGTCATCATTCACTGCGGGTGGTCGTCATCAGCGTGGCTGACTTTCAAGGCTCCTGTCTTCTGATTTAGAACGGTCAAATCATCGGGATATCGTCGCATGGTTTGTACTTCCAGCGCCCAATGCAGTGTTGATATTGTCAACGCACTGTGTATAGTGTTCAAACTTGTCGCTCGTCCATTTTTCTTCAAACTGACTAAACCGATCGCGAGGGCGGCTTTATATAACCCTACAACACAAGTACCTAGAACGTTCTACAACATTCTAGAATATTATCTTAAACAATTAAGTTGAAAAAGGAAATGTATAGAGCTTTGTAGAGTGTTCCATTACTTTTGTGCCAACCCAATAATAATTACTCACAGTATAGAGGAAAGTTAATCTTTCTGATTTTTTTTTCTTTTTGCTCTGCCTCCTAAGGACCATAATGTGATGTTAAAAAGCTTATAGCGTTTCTCAACAAATAGGCTATCAAATGCAAATATATTTTTTTTAACCCGACCATTAGATCCACAGATTAGCGCGTTCAAACAAACAAACTCTTCAGCTTTATGATTATGAGTAGTATAGATAGATTAGGTTTCTCTTCTTACGTTACCTAAAGTAAATCGTCCATTCTCTCTTTTAGACTTAGTAACTGTAATATAATAATATGACTGCGGTATATGAGATTTTTTATCAAATAATTAATAATTGATAGAATTACATCTAAAAAAGTAAATTGTGAAAAAGTTGCTGATCAATTCTCAAAAATTATCCTATTATACTGGTTTCCTCTTGCCCGGGGGTAAAAGGTAAAAGGTAAGAGGAAACCAGTCAGAAAAACACGAAAGAAGTACTAAAATGTTGTCTTTAATTAACATAACATAACATAATATTAGACCAGTGTTGGCCCAGCGAGCAGTGGTGGCCCAGTGAGCAATAGTGGGCCAGTGGTAACGGCTGCAACTAACGAGTTGTAGGTTCGATCCCAGACAGGCGCTTTATTTTGTGTATGTTACTTCATAACCACTGCTCTCAAAACCGTGAAGGAAAACATCTTGAGGAAACCTAGAACCAAAAATTCGTAGACATGTGACATCTCCCAACCCGCACTGTGCCCACGTGGTGATAACGGCCCACTCCCTCTCACTGAGAGGAGACCTGTGTCCCAGCACTGCGAATTTTATGGGCGGATTATGATATAATTTCACACCGATTTATCCCGCATGGTTATCCAGATGTGACACATAGTTACACCCACATTTCACAAATCACGTTTAAGTCCCAGCCGTGCGATTCTGTAACCATCTCACCGTGAAAGCTTGGGTGAAGTGAGCGTGGAGTGAGCTGTCATTCGCTAGGGATTAACACTATTAAGTGCTCACTTCACTTGTGATTTCACGGTGAGATTTGTACAGAATCGACCGGCTGTTCCTACAATTCTTCCGCACTCATTTTATTTTACTTTTTTCCTCTCAAAACATCAGAAACATCCTAAAGGGTAGAATTACGGAAGCGTTGGTCCGTTAGGTTTTTAATTAACTAAATGGGCGAAATGTTTCGCGGCTTATGATAATACCGACGAAGGTAACCCGAAGGTCGCGGCTGCACCGTACATATTTATTACTTGGCCACTGTTTGTCAATAAACTAGCAGTCGTATTCATTCGTTAAACTGTTCGGAAAACGATCTGTATGTAGGAAACAGTGATTATATTAATATTGTAGTGTTGTTCTAGTTTGAAGTATAATAGAAGTGTTAATAATAAATATACGGTGCCACGTAGTTCTACGAATAAGTCTGCCATTGAGGTCTTTTCCATTTCATAAAACGTGACTGAAACCTGAAATAGCGTCATACATTGTGAAAATTATAATTAAACTATTTCATAAGCGCGTTAATTACAGTTTGCACGTAATTCCTAGGATCCATTAATGTTGACGTTTGTTTTGACAACTTAACGTGCCCCATAAACCTATTAGCGTATTAAAAATTACTTTGAAATTATCTAATCTAGTTCATAACTTAATGCTTTTTAACGTACCTTTACATAATTTAGTAATTTAAAAAAACCGGCGCAACAGACTCAATAAGTCAGAGCGAAAACATTTTGAAATAAATTCGATTTCTATCAGAAAACGAAAGAAAAGGACACATTAATCGAAGCTTTCAACCTTGACTGTAGTCTAGAACACGTGTTTAAGGTTAAGGTGTGAGGAAAAAGGCAGCGCCAGCGCCTGGACGGATGTGACGTACTAGTGAATAAATAACTACCTTCAGCCCAACACCGCAGGTAGGTTCCTACCTCCAGACTGCCGATCAAGGCAGAATTGATTAATGTTTCCGATGTTAAATGTTTTGGGTTCGAGCTATATTGGACTTCGGTTGATGTGTTGCCAGTTGGTTTTGTGGCTTAATTTTTACGTCAAAACAACTCCGAATGATTGTGTTTTGTTTTTAAGCGATGAAAAGTTCTGTGTTCCAGTTTACAAAATAGATAAAATAAACAGCAACCGTTCGTTCACAAGGCTTTTAATCCTACAAATTTAGAGTACCAATCAGTTATGTACACCTAAATATCTTGGTTATGTAAACCCTTTCGTCCCCGAACAGTTGCTAAAAATACTTACGCTTTAAACTAATATGAAAACGGGTCTAATTGCCACATTCTGGAGGCGTTTCGACAACTATCAAAGTTATTTAAAATTTAAACCAGTTTTACTCTAGTTTTGGCTGTCGATAAACTACGTGACATTGATATTCACCTAATGAAGGATAGAATAAAGCTTTTGTTGTGTTAAATTAGGAGAGGTTTTCTTTACAAAAATAACAAGGAAAATCCTGAAAATCCCTGTAATGTGACAGGAAAACACGCGCTGTGATTGTTTCGTTCAGAATCCCGCCAATTTACAGATGAAAAACTCCACATCTTGGTAATGAGCACTCATCCTGTATATCTGAATGCATTTTAATTATATCGGCGTTTCGTAAACGTTCAAAAGATATGAAATATTTACTTGGAATAATCACCCTGCAAAGTGGACAGATTGAGTTTGGTAAATTATTGTTCGGTACTAATTAACTAAGTGCCGATTTTTCAATCGTCAGATAACTTTTATCTAAGGAATAAAAATGGTAGTTTGACAGCTTTTGACTGGAAAATAATGTCCAACCGGTATATTTATTCTTCAAAAAAAACTATCGGACCAAATCTACATATGTATTTTTTTTTTAACAAAAACCGTTTATTTTTTACCCTTTGTTGCATGTTCAAGTTTCAAATTGTAATGTACTGGGCTATTAAAACGAGCAGAAAAAGAAAAGCCAAGATACACATTTAAGATTGTTATAATGTAGTATTTGCATGCACAATATTATCAAATATTTGAGCTCGAGCAATTTCTGTAGACAATGAATTATTCTACGAATGTCCACAGTGCGGTATTTGATAATTCGAAACTCGTGACAGCATTAAATCTTCGATATATAATTTACAGAATTTAGTTTCAGTCCGGGGTATACAACGTTTGCTTGTTCAAGTTGCGATGTCTATTGTTGGATTATGTTAGATAAAAGAGGATCGCCCACTTCTGGGCCCAGCTTGTTATAGAAAAAACAAAATGTGGAAAAAATACTTTATTTTATGATAAATCAAAATCATAAAAAAAAAAATTAATTTACAGTTGCAAAATATAGAAAAATATTTTTTGTTTTTTGTTGAGATCATGCATTTCGTCGCGAATTGGCTAAAAAGACAATAAGTCAAGTCTTTAAACAAACGTCAGTATCAAAATAAAAGTGACAGTATATGAAAAACTTTTCGCGAATAGTTCGCGCGTAAACACAGTGAATACTGTGTTGTGTTGCAATATTCGTGTTTTCGGTGATTTATCTAACGACTTTGGCTGCTTGACGGAATCTGACCAATCTTGCTTTCACGAACTACCTCAGCGCGAAAACGGACTTTTTATCTGCTACTTTGATTCGACTACGGCTTGTTATTTTGGACTTCGATACCACCTATCGTGATGGACAACTGTATTAATTGCGGTATTGCAACTTCTCGTTGTAATATAACGGGAAGACGTGCTTTAAATGAAGAATCTGTCTTATCTATTGTACGTGGATGGGTTGCTCCCCGAACAGTAAGTACCTACACAAACAATACAGACAAATATTTAATAGTGTATTCTTCACCGCTATGAGAGGCTAGATTTTCACTACCTGCATGCAAACCATAGACATATTGACAGTAACCTACATGCTGTATTACTAATACTTACATTGTAACATATTTTAGGTAGAACCTGGTCATCATCTATGCCAGGCCTGTTGGGATTTGGCCGTTGATAGCCTACTTCTACATGGATCAGTTGAAGAGAGGCCAGCTCCACGTGGACATGTCCATATATGCATGCATTGTGGTCATTCTCTATTACGGAATACACAATCCCATCGGCTGAGAACTTATACTGAACGGGAAGAGAGGATATATATTGTTATAAGAGAGTGGATTCAACCCAGGACTGTGAGTATTCACATATTACCACTTATGCCTTTTAAAATCACATGTTTCTCTTCACAACTCAGGTTTTCAATAAAATATATTTTTCACAGATTGGAGCCCAAAGTGCAATATGCCACTCATGTTGGGTGAGAGCAGACAGAGCAGCACCGCACTTCACATCACAACCATCAACATCAGCATCTGATGTGTCGGTTTCCGCTCCACCAATGCCTGGAGCATCTATTTCAACAGCCGAAGTGTTAGAATCTGTGCCTGCTGAGTCGGGTATTTCAACTGAGCAAGTAGTTCAGCATCCGTCACACACTAGTGGGGCAACAATTATTTTACCTGATTATATATAAACAGAGAGGTGTTTTATCGAAGATTGTGGGAGGAGTGAAAACACAGAATTCCAGATTCTTTAAGAAAAGACCTGCTTAATAGGCATAATCTATATACCACCCAATAATCATCTGTGTGATTACCATATGTATGGTGTAGAATCATGGGACGTTTTAATAGGTATTACTAATAATTATATAAATAGTTTCTCAGCAAGCCATATTCAGGATATGTTGGCTTTAAAAACCACCAATTCTACTACCATGAATTTGAGGATGTGGACACAATTGAAGACCATATTTTTTATTATTGGATTGGATTCTCAAAAGACCAATTTCACCAATTATTATCAGAATTACCAAGCTTGGTACTGATGTCTAGAGGTGTAACAGCTATAGCAGCATACCTTATGAAACTGCGTACTGGAGAGTCGGATGACGGATTGGCCACTTTACTCCAAATACCACGGTCAACATTAGAAATCATATAAATAAACAGCAAATAACTGAGAGAACATTAATGATCCCAAGTGGTTTGTTTGGCATTAACAATAATGAAAGCAAACCTGTAGTCATTTTTGATGGCACATATATATATGTGCAAAAAAGCTCCAATTACATGTACCAAAAGGATACATACAGCTTGCATAAATATAGGAATTTGGTTAAACCATTTTTAATAGTTTGTAGTGATGGGTATATAATAGATGTTTTAGGCCCCTATCCAGCTACAATGTCAGATGCCAAAATAATGAAGCAAGAATTCAGAAATGGTTCTGCAATGTGAGAATATTTTGAGGCTGGTGACGCATTTGTCCTGATAGGGGATTTCGGGATGCCCTTACTTAATATGTGTGGCTATCGAACATATGTACCTGTTTCGTTACAACAGGGTGAAACACAGTTGTCGACAATAGAAGCAAACAAATCAAGGGCAGTCACCATTTGTCGTTGGGTAGTGGAAGTAGTGAATGGTAGATTTAAAAGAGATGTAAGCTTGTTAGGCAAGAGTATTTTAATTTAGCATCTAAGCATTTGATGCAAGAAGGTGGCTTATTACTAACCGGGATGATGCCAGGGAAATTCTCCAAATAATAAATGAAAACACGCACAGGGAAAATAGGTTATAAAATAGATTATGTTATACAAAATAATCTAAATAGAAGAAGAGCAGAATTTAGACCAACACCAGTTGATAGCAATGTAATAACAGATTTTCCACGGCTTACATATAGCCAATTAGTATTAGTTTCCCTAGGAACATACCAAATACGACAGGCTCGTTCCTATTATGGGGAACACGTAAGGGCAGATGGCTCCTATGTAATAGAAGTGTGGAGGGAGGTTGATAATGACCTTAGAGAGCTGTCGGCTTCAAATAGTACTTGGTTACTAAGAGGAAAAATTCAGTCTCGTCATATTAGCAGAAAAACATATCAGTTCTTTAAGTGGAAGGCAAGCAATATTGCAATATTATTGTAATTGTGTAGTAGGAAGGCGTACAGTAGGTTGTTGTGCGCATGTTATGACAATTATTTGGTACTTGAGTTGGGCTAGGTACCAAGAAAATATTTCACCCCTACACACTTCCTAGATTCTATTTTAATTGGGTATGAAGACGTATGACTAATATGAAATATTTAATAAAGGAGAATGACTAGCTACAAAATGTTTGTTTTCTTTAGGTATTTAAAACTAATCTAATTCCACATTATAGTTTACCTGGGAATCTTAAACTTATCTATGCACTAAAAAGGTATTGTATCTAGGTCACTAGGTATCTGAAATGGGCATTAATATTAATATATTATATAAATAGATGTATCTACTTAATAATCATTAAGTATATATTGCATTATTTTTACAGAATCCATAACTATATTTCAATAGAAAACACATTTGTAAAAAATAGTTGTTCATCTTTTTCTATAAGTAGGTATTAGGTACTAATGGATTATCCACTGTATAACATTCACACTGTTTCAAGAGTTTACTTACTATAAGCCATCTGAACATTACCAGATTGATAATTGCAAAATATATTGTTAAATAACAAAATCTCTAATATAACCTCACTTTGGGTTTGACCCCATATATCTTGATACTGCAATTGTCAATGAAACTGAAACTAAGGCAGCTTAAAGTTGATATTTTAAACTAATAAATGACACCCATTTGGAACTTATAACGGTTCATCAAATTTTGGGCCCATCGATGTTTGGGAGATGGGCAATGTCTTTTGAATTATAAGGTTGCATTATTTAACGTATAATTAATCTTTTAAAGCTTTTGTTGCAGATAGAAAATATTTGGGGGAATGCAGTACCTAAGTAGGAGCTGTAGCAAATTGTTCGTAGTTTAAGTACTTATGACAATTAAAGGTTAAGCTACGCTTGCCGCGGTTGGTCCGTGGATGGGTGACCTATCGAAACCCCACCATACCTTAGAAAGTACGTTAAGCAGTTGGGTTCGGCTGTCATGAGTGGATCTTTGGCAGTCGTTACGGGTCGTCAGAATCTTGAAATTCTGACAACCAGTCTTACCAACGGTATCGTATTATAACCCAGTAAGGGTTGTGGGCGTTACAATGGCAGTCGCTACATGTAAACTACTGGTATTCAGCTACACCCAGCTAGACTAGAAGCCGACTTCAACATAGTGGGGAAAGGCTAAGCAGATGATGACGTCTCCGAATAGGTACGAGTATTATCTAGTTTAGATAAAAAAATAAATAAACAGTGTTTACATGACATTTCCTGCCAAATAAGTTAAGTGGAAGTTATCAGAAGATAGAGTTATATCCCATAAAAGTTTTACGTTCATTACAGAGTAAACTCATATTAAGACTAACATTATTAAACGTTTAAAATTGTAAATCGACACACTTTCACTCTTGTAAATTTTAGTTCTATTAAATTTCAATTTTGGCCGATCACTGTCTCTTATGATACAGGTCTCCTAGTTTAAGAGACAGGGTTCATTATTATTCTGTATGCATAGACTTATTTTTGTAGACTTAAATCTTCTGTGCACAAAAAACTAAATTATATGCTTATTGTATTTTTGTCACCTTGTTTTGAACTGTGTCTGTGTGTATTATTCGGATAAATAAATAATTTATTATTATTATTACATTATATTTGTGGCAATGACAACCCTAACATTTCAAGAAAGTGTCATCGCACTTGAGATGGGCGCTGCGCAGATGGAGCAATTTTGGCCCTCGAGGCTCGGCAACTAGTAACCCGCAACTACAGTCCTTTCAAAGTTATTTAAACTCTGACAGCAGCAACCAACCAGCCAGCAGCAAGCAGCCTTATGATGACGGGAATAAAGACCACTGAGATTTTGACAGACTTGTCAACTGCAGTAACCCAACAGCATCTTTATTACAACCGGAAAAAGACCACTGAGATTTTGACAGACTTATCAACTGCAGTAACCCAACAGCATCTTTATTACAACCGGAAAAAGACCACTGAGATTTTGACAGATTTGTCAACTGCAGTAACCCAACAGCATCTTTATTACAACCGGAAAAAAGACCACTGTGATTTTGACAGATTTGTCAACTGCAGTAACCCAACAGCATCGTTATTACAACGGGAATAAAGATCACTGTGATTTTGACAGACTTGTCAATTGCAGTAACCCACAGCATCGTTATTACAACGGGAATAAAGTCAACTGTGATTTTGACAGACTTGTCAACTGCAGTAACCCAACAGCATCGTTATTACAACGGGAATAAAGACCACTGTGATTTTGACAGACTTGTCAACTTCAGTAACCCAACAGCATCGTTATTACAACGGGAATAAAGACAACTGTCATTTTGACAGACTTGTCAACTGCAGTAACCCAACATCATCTTTATTACAACGGGAATAAAGACCACTGTGATTTTGACAGACTTGTCAACTGCAGTAACCCAACAGAATGCTTATTACAACGGGAATAAAGACCACTGTGATTTTGACAGACTTGTCAACTGCAGTAACCCAACAGCTTCCTTATTACAACGGGAATAAAGAACACTGTGATTTTGACAGTGATGCAAAATTAGAGGTAAAATTTAATATCCATGAAAGGACTATAATGTAAGAACCTGTTTATGACGCTTTTCAGAAAACTGCGCAGACGCAGATGTTGTTGCTACTGGCAACTGTTTACGGAAACCTTTAAAAAAAGTTGTCAGTTGTGTTAAATTTAGTTACTTCAAGCCTACTTCCGTAAATGTTTACTACTGAAGGCTGATGATCATGAAAAACAGTGTTAGGTAGGTACACTGTTTCATATTCATCTCAAAAACTTTAGAACAAAGCATGTGAATTGTTTTTCCAAACGCGTTGACAAAAGTAACTATTTAGAGAACTAACTTGTAAATAAAAGTTGGTACTAGACAGTATTAAAACTTATACCTATGACTTTTAATATTCATAGCCTATGAGGCATTCGAATTGCTGTCTGTTTAATTAAACAATGAAATATTGTTTCCAAGAATCAAATAATACTAATTCAAATTGTGTTATGTATTCCCAATAATCGGGTGTATAACTAATAAGAGTACCATCTACTACGGCTGATTTTGAATGTTTCACAAAACAAAGGTATTTGGTATAGAAGTATTCAAGGTCAACCATCTCGAGTGCCCTGGTTTGATAGTACTATTTTTAGTAGAAAATATGTTAAATTAATTTTAAGACTCCGCTCTGGACACTACCCGTCGGCAAAGTTTGCATTCCTTATGAAAAAGAGCGATTCTCCGAATTGCACAGTGTGCAATAAAGTCAAGGATGTATAACATTTGCTGATGATTGATGATTTGATCATTTGATGATTTGATGGGTTGTGTCCGAAATAAAGATGTACGTGAATCACTCATGATCGAACTAAAACTAAATAGGTTAGATGTAGGCTTAATAGTCAATTTTATCTTTACCATGTTCAGAGACCAATAAAAAATTTTGTGAGTTAATGACAGTACCGATTGAGTGATCCACTTTCCGTGAACTATTAATAACCTGGGTATATGTAATAAATATTACCTATACCTAATAGATGTAAATAAAATTCGATGTATGTAGATATATTGTAAAAGGGTATAATGGGGTTGGCATATCTATAAGATAAAAACCCCTAAATAAAAACAGATAAAAAAAAATAATAATTAAACAATATCAATCATAATTTTCAAGGCTAATATTTGTGAGCCCTACTAGAAACGATGTTTTTAATCTGTTTAATCAATCGAACACGTGGTTATAATATAAGTGAATAACTAACAAAAAAAGTTCCTCATGAATGTAGTTCAAAAAACAAACAAGCCTCAATGCTAAGCTCATGAAATGAAGAGAGCTGCCAAATGAAATACAAATACTTAGTACTAGTGATACTTTCCACAAAATAAATAAAACTTTTAATCCTGTAAATGTTTAAGCATCTTTAACTTTCTTGAAATTAAGTTATTTCTGTACTAAATCTAAATAGACTTGTTTAAAATAGAGATACATTTTTAAAACACTAAGATGACTTACAAAGTAACTTTGACGTTTGCTTGACAGGCCCTAAGTGGAGGATAAACAAAGGCTTTGCTACTTATTGGACGGAACCTTAAAATCTTCCCACGGGCATAAATAAAACAGGTAATATGACACTAATTGCTACACGCTACGTTACTACGAAGTTGCTACGACGTAGACCCCTTCGTAGACGCGTTTTGTACTTGTACTACACAAGGAACAGTTTTGCTTAATAATATTAATCATTACAATTTGATAATTTGTAACAAAGCACAATAACGTAACGCTAATCTTATTTAATATTGCCATTGTAAGTTTAAGTGCTTTGTGGATAACATAACCATAAATATAAAGGCATTGTAATCGTTATCGTAACCTCTTATCAAAGATCAAAACTTAACATGTTTACTACCTGCGCGACCTCACATGCGATAGGTACACAAATATACTAACGACCACGAACGTTGACCTTCGACAAAAGTTATCTATCATTATTCAAATAAAAGTAACATCTTACCGTTTAGACAGCCGCCTGAAGATTTGCGAGCTTTAGCAGGATTCTCACATGACACAACGTTTTGTTTGATTCAATCACATTTGCGTAAACATTCGTAGCGCGGTTGGCTTTAATCAAATAGTGATATCAGTTGTGACAGTTTATTAGTGTTTGTAACACAGCGAATTGTTGTGTGAGTTATCGGCAGCTGTCATGTGCTGGTGTAGGAGACGAGCGGGTCGCAGCGCGCGGCGGAGGCGACTGAGCCCGTGAGCCGGGCGGCGCGCGCCCGCGGGGCCGCCCGTCGGTCGATATACGCGGCAGAATAAACACGCCGTACTAGGACGCGAGTACCACCGTTGTTGCCAGCCTCGACCGAGGGGTGCCGCCTCCGACGTTTGCCGCCGTTTGTATCTCGCTTCCGCGTATTCTTATGCCAGTCTCGTGAACGCGGGTCCTAATGAAATATGACGCCGATGTGTTCCATTCGAATGTAGCGTCCCGTCCCTAACGTTGGTAACGTCTTTCTCCTTGTTTTACACTTTCACGTTCGGCTTATCGGATCGCCGAAACCCGTCGATATGCAATAGTTATTCAGTGGCGGTCGCTGTATAATTTACTTGTAACCTTCACTTATCTCTACGTTGAGACAGGACCATTTCCATAATAGAACCATCTGTAGTCAGACAGGATCGTCCTGCAGTTTTGTCATGGAACTATCTCTGTACTTGTTATCTTTATGAGATATTGTAAACGAATAGTGTGGGATAACCAATCAATGTTTATGCATAGACGCATAGTCAAAGTGTTCGATGAATATTAAGAATCAAATATTTAATTTCAGTTCTAAATGTAAAATAATTTGTTCATTTAATTTTTTTTAGAACCTGATAGTCGTATGTAGGTATGCTATTACGTATCTCCAACATGATAATATTATCTATAGCATCTGTTATATCGGCAGAGGTCGTTCATATTCATGAATTCAGATTCGGTTTGCTAAGTAAACAGCGCTGCGAGGGAGACCGACTAACCGCCAGACGTAGCCTACATATTTAACGTGTGAAATATACTTGTTGTAAATGATACCCTTTATTTATAAAATACCCACAATAATATTCACGAGTGGAACCTGCCTTCTTGGAAGAGCTCGAAATGTTTTACTAACTACTCGTTGACTTAGTTGCAATTCCGCAGGTACTAATCTGATTCACCAGTAATTGGCTAAGCAACATTTTCTGATTGCATCTCTTGTATTAAAAAATGATTGCTTAGTAATTCCCTTACGGCGTATACCCTACGATTTAATATTTGTATTTTATTTTTTTTCTTTTTTTTAATCTTAGTTTTAAGTAAAATTTCTAGAAACTTTTTTGTACCCTTCACTTAATCTGGAATACGTATCTTCTTGCTAGGAGACGGGCGTTGGCAACTGTGCCACAGTTCTTAACTTTTGCAGCTGCCATCGTTTGTATCTGTTTAAAACTGTATCTGTTTCTGTTCCAAATAAACGATTTTTTTTTCTTTAGTCATTTTGTTCTCATATTTTTATTTTACTAACTAGCGACCCGCCCCAGCTTTGCACGGGTGCAATAGAGAAACACTGATAATTTTAGAGCCATTATTTCTGCTCGTAGGGTTCAGCCAGCGTTTGCAGTGTACCTAAGCGCAAAAAAAATGTGTTTATTTACGACATCATATTAGAAACCTCTAAAATTATCAGTGTTTATCTACTATATTATGCATGTATTATACATATAAACCTTCCTCTTGAATCACTGTATCTATTAAAAAAAACCGCATCAAAATCCGTTGCGCAGTTTTAAAGATCTAAGCATACATAGGGACAGACAGCAGGAAGCGACTTTGTTTTATACTATGTAGTGATAAACTACAGCTTTTTATGAAGTAGGTACAGTCGCCAGTACATCAAACTACTACAATCTGTCAAATAATAATAATAATAATAATATTCCACAACTTTCACACAACGTCATCTAGTCCCAAACTAAGCAGAGCTTGTGCTATGAGTACTAGAAATAAATATAAATATAGTATAAATATCTCTAATAGATTTTCAACTTTATCGCTAAAGTAGAAGGTTCAAAGTAGATTAGGAAAATTTGATAGTTTCGGGTAGCTGATGTGCTGGCGTCTGTACCTATTTTATCCCCGATTTATTTTTCTAAAATGTTTTATTTTATTTATTATTTATTTTATTTTACCATTTATGTACACACATAATATCTCTTCAACACCCTTGGTTGACAGGTAGAGAATGCCTAAGGCATTAAGTCCGCCTTTGTACCTTTTTGTGTGCGAAAAGTTTAAATAAACAAATAAATATATAAACAGACAAGAAAAAACAGAACAGAAAAATAGGTACAAAGGTGATGCTTATTTCTTAAGAAATCTCTTCCAGCATACGGTCTGCGATAGGACATTAGATAGAGAGATGTAGACAGCGTGTGAAAGAGTAAAGGAAACAAAAAAAATACATAAAATCGTAAACAATTATTCACTTGATAAAATTAAACAAATACTTTGAGAATATACATACATACATACATACTCTTCTCGGTCTTAAGATACATTCCTACACCTGCAACCGAGCTTTAAACCGCCCCAATTGTGACTGTTCAGTACTTTCCAGAGTGGCTTCTATAAAATATCTTGGGGTTATAATAGTTCATCTATTAATTGGAAAAGGCATGTGGTAGCTACTGCAGCTAGGATTAGGAAGATGATATATATTTTCAAAAAGCTGCGCAATGTTGCAGAAAAAGCACTGTTACTTCGTACGTATCAAGCGTTATGTGAATGTATAGTTAGATACTGCATTTGCGCGTGGGGTGGTTCAAACAAGACATTTCTTATGGAAGCAGAAAGGGCACAGCGTGCAGTGTTAAAAGTGCTAATGCATTTACCGTTCAGGCATTCAACACTCGATGTTTATGAAAAGGCGGGTGTACTCACTGTAAGGAAATTATTTGTTTATGTAATTCTACGTAGATACCACAAAAAGTATGTGCCCAAACTACCTGTGTCAACTAAGCGAGTTGAAAAATTACGCTGTCCTGTTCCTCACCAAAGAACAGCTTTTGGACAAAAGCACTTTAACTTTATTGCCCCCAATGTTTATAACAAATACAATAAAATTAATTCCATACGTAAATTAAGCAACAATAAATTTAAGGAAGTTATCTTCTTCTGGCTGAAGTCCCTTGACTACGACGCGGTAGAGAATCTATTAACTGTAGTGACTTAAATTACATAAATAAAATAGTAATAAATACCATCACCCTAATTGCGTAACACAAATTCAAATTCGATTCGTCTTGAACCAAATTGCTAATCCGCTACTTCATATGTTCGACAGACTGGTCTGCTCGACAACGTATTTAACACAATGAATGTTGTTGAACTGTCAATCCGACTTATAGTGTCACGGAACTCAGGCAAGCCAACTCATATATACACAAACACAGCTCGCATACACACACACACACACACAACACACACACAACACACACACACAACACACACACTAAAATACACTCGCGCACACACGCACAAATATACCCCCTCCCAAAATTAGAAATTAGAATCGTTAATACTCATTTTGTAATTCCTATTTTATTTTAATTTCTTACTTTTACTTTCTTTTTTTTTTGCTTCAATTATTTTTGTACATTACATTTTTTTTTAAATTCATTTTGATTTAAAACATAGTGTCTTTTTTTTTCTTTCTATGTTACATACAACTTTAAGTGTGTTCTTTTTATTACGGGAGGACACTGGCTCCTGCAACACAGTTTTAACTAGTGCAGGAGTCAGAGAATTCCATATTCTGGTGTACAATCTGTTTTTATGACAATAAACATTATTATTATTAATAAAGATTATTATTATTATTATAAAGTTCCTGCGAAGGCTAATGGGGAGACACTTGAGTATCTTGCGAAAGTTGGAAACGTGTTCCAGTGAGAGAAACAATAAGGACAAAGACAAACTGATTGAAAATAGCAATTCTTATTTGAAGCCAATTTGTTATATTAAAAGGCACAATGTCTCGCTAAATCTGTAAAGATGTCCCACTGCAGAACCACCGTGAGCAACAAACATACAAATAGAAAAGAAGATTGCATTATTTTTCTACGTTGCCACTTAGCTTTAAAATAATACAATTTGTTTCAAGTGTTCTGAAAACAACTAGTATTTCTTTAACAGTGTGTATTTAAGTATTTATTTATTAAACATAGAGACGTGTGAAACTATCTAAAGATATTCATCTATCATAACTCAATCGGACAAAGCTTCAGATCTAGGAAGCAATGTTTATAATTGACCTATTTAGCGGGAACAGGGTCAAAACATTCGCTTTCCCGTCGTGTTCGTACCCCAGCAGTAGTTAAAGTCCCTTTCAAATTTTCCGTAAGCACGCTTTTTACAGACCATTTCTTTATGCCGCCATTCATCATGGTCATTCGGGGCCTACTTATATGTTTATGTTATGTGTTAATAATAAAAATGTTTCCAGTGAAAAGTTCGGGCACGGTGAATATTGAAATGATCCTTTCGTGGAAATTTGGGTATGAAAAAGAGAAATAAAAACGAAAAAACTGGAGGTAAATTAATTGTATTTTTGATATAACAAATCTTTTTGGTTTAAAATACTCCAAAAAGAATATACGACTACATTCATGAACTCCTAAGAGAAATAAAAACTTTGAAATCTGAAAAATCCTTCGAGCTGTGGTGTTTCAGTAACCTTTTAAAAGTTACAAGTGATTTAATTTACTGGAACGCAAAATATTGGTATAGGAAACATTCCAGTATAAAAGAAGGGAGTAATTGAATTCCGCAAAAGTTACTTCAAAGTAGGTTTATAAACATGAAGGACCTTTTACTTGAATACTTTCGAGTGTGCTCAAATAGAGTTGAAACCACATCACAGTATATTTGCATTGGTATCTACGCTCGTGTTCAAGACTGTATTAACAAAAGTGTTATTCAGAATTATAAAATAATAACCGGCCAGGTTTTTAATTTTCCTAGTCGTACAAGACTATTTGATGTTGAACTCACACAAAAGTTATCATTTTAATAAAAACGTCTAACGGGCCTCTGCGAGTTGGCTTCGGCCCCTCGTACGCCTTCCAAAGGTCCGGGACTCCAGGGTCTCGAGAAATATCATAAGACTGTAATAAAATTTTAAATATTTTAATTGTGTTTTTTATAAAATATTTCAAAATGTATTTAATAAGTAAGTAAATAAATAAACGAAATAGTGACTGCAATAATATTTGAATTTGAAAATATGTGTAGCAGTTCGTATTATAGAACAGTCATGGTTCCTTTGTTCAGTCCCACGCGCGTTTGAGAGATTCGCTCGCCACTTGAGATATTATTTCATCTGCAAGGAAAAAGAAATGAAGACGATCTTGACAGACAAGTGGATAGGGAAAATTCTTTATATTCGCTTTCAAGCATAAATAAGGACTTTGTACAGGAGTTTCAACCAACTTTCAAAATGAGGTTCTCAAGTCAAATTAATAGGTGTTTTCTCCGATTTTTTAAAAGTCTTTTCATAAATATTTCTCGTTGCGTAGTCATTATTAGAGCTTGATTTTAAATTGTTTTATGGTATGGGTTTGTTTCAACAGAGGAAAGTACTAATTATTAACTTAAACCATAGAAAATCTCTCAAATTCAAATTGCATTTTCATAAGGAAATGAAACGAAATTAATGATTGAATACCTATACCTCTACAATAAGTTTACTATCGTTTATTTATTGACCTATTCAGTTTAACCCTTAAATGCATAATGTTGCCATATGGCAACAAAGTACGTCATTTAATTTTTTTAAGAATGTGATATCTGTGAGTTTCTGAATGCACCTCTTTATGTCAAAACAATATATATACTCTATGAATATTAATATTATTGTATAATTATTATATATTTATTATCTAAATTCTATAGATAAATACCTATACAATAGCATTTTTTTCAATACGATAAAATAAATTAATAATTAAAATAATTCGAAGAAGGAAGGAAGAGTATCAAGAGAAGAAGAGTCAAGAGAGGAAGAGTATCAGCAGATGTCTCAATTTCTAAAATCGGGACGTCTGTAAGTTTAGACGGAGGCTGCAATATTGAAAACTTGAAACCGACTGTTACATTCACAATTCATCAGTCTGCAGGTTGTGGGCTATATTTAGACAGTTTTCTTTTTCTTTGGAATGCTGTCATTAAATAAAATAATAAATAAATTCAACATGGCCTATCCTGCAGCAAGAGCGCTGGTCGGATGGCACGGCACGCCACCATTAACGACATCATCCGTCGGGCTCTTGTGACCACTGAGGTGCCACCTGTTTTAGAACCCAATGGCTTGGCACGCGACGGTGGGAAGAGGCCAGATGGAATGACTATAATGCCTTGGGAGTTGGGTAGGCCTTTTGGTGTGGGATACAACCTGTGTCGATATCCTTGCGCCATCCCATCTTCCAAGCACGGCGGGCTTTGCTGGAGCGGCTGCTGCAGATGCGGAAAACCTCAAACGGCGCGAATACTCCAATCTCTGGAACTTATATGTTTGAGCCGTTTAGGGTTGAAACACTAGGGCCTTGGGGTCCGAGTGCTCATCAAATATTTCGGGACGGGTTGACTCTTCACGTGACCAGACGGCTGGCCTATTTTTAGCCCAAAGAATCAGTATTACCACCCAACGTGGTAATGCTGCCAGCTTTTTGGGCACTTATCCCATTGACGGCGATGCGGACGAATTTTTGATGCCCAATGAGCTCCTGCCTTTTTCTTTATTTTTTATATATATAATATGTATATATTTAGTGTTAGCATGTATATTGGAATTGTTGTGTCTTTGTGAATAAATATAATAAAATTAAGTAGTGTTAAATGTATTGCTTCATCTCTCATATTATCACAACTTAATCATAGCTCATGTCGTGAATAGATCGTTCCTATTATCATCATGGTGGGTATCTAAAGCCCACAAATTTAATGAGCCTACACACTAATGTTAGTTTAATTTAGTTTGCCAATCTCGCATGTTTCTCTATAACTATGTATATGAATACTAAAATAACTCTAATGTGGCTTAAACCTTCAGGGTAACATAACCCTGAAGCTTATAAACTTTTCGGGAAATTGAGAAAATTACTAACAGACAACTAGTGACATTGTTTCATCGTCGTGCTTATAATGAAGGGGCAACATCCGATGTCGGCACACAAAGACTTCCATTAAACGCAACATTTAACGTGATGGGAAAATTACAGTCATTCGATTGTGGATTTTTGCACGAATAGGTCGATTAATGAAACGATAATAGTTAATTGTGGGTTAAAATTCATTATTATTCTATTTGAAATTGGAGTTTTGAAGGGTTGATTGGTAAAGTACAGTTACTATGGTTTAAACCATGTTGGAGCATGAGCCGTGGTGGCCCAGTGGTAACGGCCGCGACTTGCGAGTTGTAGGTCGTAGGTTCGAAACCAGTCAGGCGCTTTACTTAGTGTACTTAAATTATTTCATCATCTGCAACACCATTCATCAGAATATTGAAGGAAAACATCGTGAGGAAACCGGCATGTCCTAGAACCAAAAAATCGAGGTTATGTGACATCTGCCAATGCACACGGGGCCTGTGTGGTGGATTACTGCTCACTCCTTCTCACTGAGAAGCCTGTGTCCCAGCGGTGGGAACATTATAAGCTAATTAGAAACCTTGTTGCGGTTTATAATAATACATATATTCACCAATCAAGTCATGACGGAAGGTTGTGACGGCACGGTTGGCGCAGTGTCAGTGTTCCGGGTCTGGTTGTTTGTGTATGTGACTTTGAATGTTTGTAAACGCACCCACAATACAGGAGAAATTCCTAGTGTAGGGCAACGTTTAAAAAAAAAATCTTTGACATATTCGCTTATAAAAAAATAGTATGGGCCAATCACAGCTGGACTCCTTTGATAATGTTTGGTCCTTGGCAGCTCTGAACAGAGAAAGGTGGAAAGAGAATGGGGAAGCCCAGCAGTGGGACATTAGCGGCTAAAAATAAATCACAGCGAAGATTGCTTGCACAGAGCAGAGATTTGTAACTGTTGCCCGCTTTCCATACTTGGCGGTTATATGTCAAAATACCTACAATTTACTCGTTCTTTATACCACCTATATTACTTAATGGTATACCTCTAAGTCGTGTTGCACAGTTTAAATAACTGGGACACATTGTAACTGAGAATTTGAGTGACGAATTAGACATTGAGAAGGAGCGCAGGGCATTGTCGGTGCGCGGTAATATGTTGGCACACAGGTTCGCTCGGTGTACTGTTCCTGTTAAAATAACAATGTTCAAGGCATTCTGCCAGACTTTTTACACGAGCGGCCTGTGGGCAAACTTTACACAAAAAGCCTACGATGCCTGGCGCGTCCAGTACAATAATGTGTTCAGGGCTCTGTTTCGGCTCCCTCGATATTGCAGTGCATCCGGCATGTTTGCTGACGCCAGCGTAGATGACTTCTACGCAATTATGCGTAAAAAAGTTGCGTCGGTGGTGCGACGAGTACGGGAGAGCCCGAATAGCGTCCTGAAGATGTTTGGCGAGAGAACCGATACTACGCTGCTCAGTAGGTTCACCGAGCTCCATGTGTTGCGAGACCGATGAGCGTACTGTGCAGAGATAGATGGTGTGTTTAGTTTCTTCTTTTTATCTAATTACTAACATTAGTTATAAGCTAAATTCTTATTACTAACAACCTTGCCTTGCCTATGGACTTTTTTGTCTGAAATAAATGTTTTTTTTTTTTATAGGTACATACTTGGCGTACTCTCACAAAGGGGAGACAATAATTCAACTAAAAGAACTCAGAATAAGCAGGTAGCAGAGTTCCAGACTGAACATTTCAAGGCAAGGCGTATTAAGAACAAGACTCTCATTTACACTATAATCCATCTACATCTACTTACTTGCATAATTTAGTGGGACAAGTGTTCACACTTAACGACCACGCTGGCTGGGGATGGCAAATGCTGGTGGGTGTTGGCCTAACTAACTGACAGTGGGCACGAGGTGTTAGTCGGATAATAGGCGACAGTGGTTACACCGCGCGGGTTTTTGTAAGATGAACATACAGGCCGTAAACTTGCGAGAGGCCTTCCAAAATCTTAGTGGTTTCAGTATGAATTGTTTCGAGTTTTACTCTTACTTTATATCTTTAAAGTATTCAATAGAATACAAATGTGTGTGGAGATGCCACAATTTCGGAAGACATTTTTCCATAGGTAAGAGCAGTGGTGGTTCAGTGGCAACGACCGAGAATTACGAGTTATAGGTTGTGGGTTCGCACCCTAGCAAGCACTTCATATTTTGTGTAAATTATTTCATCGCCACTGCTGTAACGGTGAAGGAAAACATCGTAACAATTCGAAGAAATGTGACATACCCGCACTGGGACCACGTGGTGGATTAAGGGAAGAGCCCTGTGCCCCAGCAGTGGGAATCTTATACAACGTGTAACGTTAAATGCGCAAAACCTCAGACACCCCAATTGATTTTTAATTCAATTGGCCTATTTCAGAGAGAAAATAAGTCATTAATAAATTGTAAAGGTTTTATGTGCTGTTTTAGTTTTACTGGCCATTCTGATCGTTTCTTGCGTCTGCGACGACGCTTTATCGAGGGAGGAGTCGTCACCGGGCCGCTGCGCCGCGCTGATATTGACTTGCTTAACCTATTAATAAATAGACACGGCAACTTTTTTAATGAAGAATTTATTAAAAATGTGACCTATATTAAAAAGTTGTTCAATTAATTCTGCTAGTTATTCTGATCAAACTATTTTCAGGTTTTGCGCATTTAACGTTACACGTTGTATAAGCTGATCTTAATAGGTAATAATGCCAATAGCGGGCAAGCAAAGCAAGGTATTCTATCTTCTGGTACACTTTTCCCATCACATTGAGACTCGGAACATAGGTAATAGGCAGTTCGGGCTGGTGTCCGCAACTCCACGTCAATGCGCGTATTTTGCGTACGTCTCGGAACATATAACGTACCTATTTAATTCCAGTAGGTACTTATTTCGATAATGGTGTTTGACTCAAACACAAAATCAAAAATGGACGAATGAATCTCCATTTCTTTTCTACAAATCTCATTATCAAATTATGAATATTGGAGAAAATATGGGAAAATTAAATCACAAACGTTATACTTTCAGACGGTAACCGCAAGAATGATGAAGTTGCTGTTAGCAGGATGTAATAAGAAACGGTTGCCGATCGACGGTAAATTGTTTCCCGCCGAGATCAAAGGTATCTTTGTGTTTTGAATTTTAATTAAAACTTTACTTCTTTAGGTTTCGCATTTTAATGGATGCTGTGTTGCAACTATATTTTTTTTACAGCACCATTTTAAATATTTTTTTATCGACTTCCTATTTTGGGTGCACTTGACTACAGTTTTAGGTGGTAAAGCGTTGCAGGAATGTATTATTTACTTTCGTCTCTATAACTCAAATTTTAAGTGGATTTTAAGAGTCAAAAAAACAAAAAGAAAGTATCTTGAGAGCAGCAGTGTACTTTAGACGATAAACATTGAAAGTCGAATTTGAATATTTTAAACAAAGTTATTTTCATACTTAAGCTACAAAAGTGCGTTATGATGTAAGTATTATTGTTATTATATTATTTTTTAACCAAATTGTTGCAATAATAATATTTATAATTATTCTTTTTTGGCTTCGACTATAAAAAAAAAAAACGATATAAAAACCAGCATACCAGTCACTCCCAAAGGAAGATATCAGACATGGCTGGTGTTTAGTAAATAAAATAAAAATAAAATTGTTCCTAAATCAGCTAATTGCACCGAATCAAAAAGGTAATAGCGGAAGAAAACGTATCACTACCCCTCGTCCGGATAGGAAAATAAGAGACATCTGTTTACCAAACAGAAAAAAAAACTAGTGGGCTTTTAACTCAGTTAGTCCAGGAGTTACGGATACCAGTTTCCAAGTGAACTGTGCAGCGAAGGTTGGCAGAGGAAGGCTTGTCATCGACCTGTTAAAAAATCCTCGGTTGACTGATGCAATGAACAAGAAACGGCTTGCCTCGGCTCGCGAACACCACCAAAAGACTGTTGAATACTGGAATAAGGTTAGTTAGCATTATTACTGATGTGATAGATTACTTAAAATAATATTTTTTTCAGGCGTGTTTCTCAGATGAGTCAACATTTGAGATTCTGGCCAACAATAGCAGCTTCGTCAGGCGACGCCCAGGGGAAAGTGCCACCCTGACTGCACTGTGGAGAGGGTAAAACACCCTGTTAAAATAATGGTGTGGTCTGTCATAAGCGCTAAAGGGCTCGGGCGCCTCTACATGGGAACCACGAAACAAAATCAGTACAGACAAGTTTTACAAACTCGCCTTGAAGAATGGTTCCCAGATGGTGAGGAAATCATGTTTATGCCTGATTCAGCGCCTTGTCATAAAGCCAGAAGCGTTACCAAGTTCTTAATAGACCACAACATTCCATTTTTACCTTGGCCTGGCAATTTTCCTGACATGAACCCCATAGAAAATTTATGAGAGATTACCTTGGCCGAAATAGCCAAAGAAATGATAACGACCAAGGTCAGAGTTATAGAAAAACTGATTATTGTTCGGCATCACAGTCCTAAAATAAAAGAAAGAGACAAGCAGCATAGAAAGCATGCCCAGGCGTATAGGAGCACTAATTGAGGCAAAAGGAAATGTCACTAAGTACTGATTGGTACTAAGTAATATTTATTTTATTATTATTTATTTATTTTATTTAATACTTCAAGCACGTAAATGTACAGAGGCGGACTTAATGCCATAGACATTTTCTACCAGCCTTTTCGCTTATTTATTTTTTATATGTTTATTTATTTATTTTACCATTTATGTACAGACATATATAAACAGACAAGAAAAAAACAGAACAGAAAAATAGGTACAAAGGTGATGCTTATTTCTTAAGAAATCTCTTCCAGCATACCTGCGATAGATAATAATAAGAGATAAGATGAGAGATAATTTTTTTCTTCTTATTTTACTTCGTAAATAACAATTTTATATGGATAAAGCTTTTTCATTCCAAAAACTGTGTTTTTATAGTTAATTCAACCTTTACAGGTACCATTTGTTTAATTTGGCAACCCACGAACTATAGATACGGTTAAAAATCAGACATAAATTTCACAGATGTGGTAGGTATCTATATCTAAGCACAACAATTAAAAAAAACTTTCTCAATTCACACTACATGTAACTACACTACCAGCGGTGGACCCAAAATAAATTAACATCTTCCGGTCGATTCTGTAAAAATCTCACCGTGAAATCATAAGTGAAGTGAACACTCAGTAGTGTTAATTCCTAGCGAAAGACAGCTCACTCCACGCTCACTTCACCCAAGCTTTCACGGCGAGATGGTTACAGAATCGCACGGCTTATCTTTTTTTATATTTAGGTATCGTTTAAACATCAACACCCAACACGTTCGCGGAGTTTCTCTAGCTAATTTAATTTGAACTAATAGACAAAACAGCAGTTATACATCCTTCCTAGTAAAAGCTTATGATTTCCGATAACGTTCGAATAACAAACCAAGAAAGTTTATTACCGCGAATCGTGGCTCCGTGGAAATTATAGTTTTAATAGGAATTATATTATAAAATACAAACATAACCACGGGACCAGGTGTTTAATAAAATAGGCTGGATAACTGGCACTTACGAACCTTAACGCCTATTGATCTTCTGAACAAAAAAATCTGCGGTACCCAGCGCAAGCAATCAAATGGAGGCGCCTTGGTTATGATATGTCTACCTCTACTTATCTACGATTTTCTAGCAAAATATCACGCTAATATTATAAAGGCGAATGTTTGTGAGTGTCTGTATGTTTGTTACTTCTTCACGCTCAAACGGCTGAACAGATTTGGATGAAATTTGGTACACGGATAGTTTATAACTGGGATTAACACATAGGACTTTTTATCCCGATATTCCCACGGGATCGACACTTATACGGGTGAAACCGCGGGGCGCTGCTAGTCTTACTTATAAACTAAAACAGAATAACTTACATTTCGAAGAATAATTAAATTTAGGTAGTTTATAAGGTAAGAACTAAATAACGCTCCAATTCTTCTGCATAATATAATTCAAAACAGCAGAACGTTCAGTCGTGTGGTACTCAGTAGCACACTTAGCTTAGTTGGACACAATTCCACAGAAAGCCAGCCATCTGGCCACATTAGCCTCGCTTAAAATAGTTGTTTGGCAAGTGTGCGTGCCTGCGTGACATCTCCCGTTAGCCTTACATAACTCAGCTACTATGAAAGCCTAACCGTGAAGATAACGTGACGAATGCCTATAGCCTCCAAGCCGGCCCAGCCACCCCCAAGGCCAACCAAACATTCCTAGAGCTATTAGCGAGGGACACGCATTTAATTTATGTTATTTTACGAAATTTTGATTGATATGCTAATATTAAGCCGTATTCACAAACCACGTTCCGTATATTTTTGGAACAGAAATGCTAAGTGAATTAATTCGTTGTAAGCGTTCGCGTCATTCTTGATTCATTACTAATTGGCGACTGTTGAAGAAATAGCTTAATATTTCGTATATTTAGCAAGTATTTCAAACTGCGTGGGTTTTCTACATTTACTTAAGGTTAGAGAGAAATAACTTTTCACGTGTATTGAAGACAAAATCTGGAAAGCAAATACGAATGATATGATCGTTGTTTGCCACTGCGCTTGGTATCGCGTGTAGGCGACCGGTTGCCGCTAACTGATAATAAATTTAACGTGTTTTCGAGGCTAATGCGATAGGTAGGTAGGTGTAAGTAAGGCATACACTGTATGGTTTGTACCGTAACCTTGTTGCCGAACGGAGCTCATCATCGATGCATAAGTTCTGTGAATGCAATCGGTTCCCGCGACCTATTGTTGATCTATTTCTGTCGAACACCCTTGAGACGGTCGACGCGTACATTTTACTTGCTACATAATTTATTGTTCCGAACTAAGGGTATGTATTACTAGAACCTATTGTTTCATGGTTGAGCTTTATCAATCACTCTGAATAAATAAATTATGAGACAGCGCAGGCACATTCTTCAAAGTCACATAGCTCGAACTCTTGATTGTTTTAGACACACGAAATTAATTAATTTTGACTTTTGTATAGGTTACAGTCGATAGTAACGAGGTACCTATATCAAGCCTTTGTCTAGTATATAACAGGTATTTACATAATAGATTCTGTAGGTATATTATTGATGAATAATTCGATAGAAATGAAACGTTTTTAAACAAAATACCGTTTGTATACGAGCGTGGAAAATTCCTGTAATTCGGTAGTGTCTGGGGATTTAGTGATTACATTCTGAACTTCAAAACAATTATAATTTATTTTACGCACTAATGGGTTTAAGTAATTATCTTATAATAACTTTAAGGGCTGATTTTTTCAACGCCACATAATTTTAACCGAGGAATTATTTTGAATTTTTGACAGTTTTTCCATACAAAATCTTTCAGACGTCAATTTTATTCTACGAATAAAAATTATCTGTCGACTGAAAAATTAGCCCTTAATAGAATAGAATATAAATACTCTTTATTATGTACACCAAATAAAAAACCACAAAAAAAAAACACGACACGCCTAGAAAATAACATATCAAAACATCACGCCTGTAATGTCCGAAGGGTTAAACAGAGGTGTATGTATAGTAACATCCTCATTACGCCAGATATGTGTTAGTTACATATAGGTCTAGCTGTTTGTGTATGTGACTTTAAATATTTGTAAACGAACCCACAATACAGGAGAAATTCCTAGTGAGGGGCAACGTTTAAAAAAAATAGGGGAGCAAGTTATTCCCATCAATCGGGCACCAATCCAGCCTCTGGGCTACTGAGAAATGCTCATGGAATAACTCATTAACACTGCCCGAACCGGATTCGTTTACCAGTAACGAACCCAAGACCAGCAGCTGTATCGCTTGCCATTACTAGGCCAACGAGGCAATTAAATCAAGAAAATACTCCATTTTTAACTCTTCTTATTCACAAATACGTGTGTGATGAACGAAGCATAATGTTTTTATACCGTGATAGTTCTTAATTAAAATTTTATCTGTTGATAAACCGAACTCTCGGGTGACCTGACCCATAGTGGTTGCAAGGGCACACATAGAAAAACATAGATACCTATATTATCTAGAATAGATAGGTTTACGTCATTCATAAACAAGTAAATGTACCAATGAATTTTATAAAAAGGTAACGTACATCTGTAAGTAGTGCTATTCTATGTATAAAAATCTCACCGTGAGAACTTAGGCGAAGTGAGTGTGAAGTGAGATTCACTAGACTAATGCTAGGGATTAACACTATTGACTGCTCACTTCAAGTTCACATCACCTATGATTTCAATGTGAGATTTTTACAGAATCGACCGGCATTTCCCCGAAGCGGTGAATAAAGATGACAATTTTTTCACTGTTTTCAGTCTCGTAGCTATATTCAAGATCTTACTCTCTATAGTCGATACAACCTGCTTATAAAATTAGGTAATTACTATTCCGAGCCATCTTATAAGTTCGTTGTGAATTGCAGTAATAAAATAAAAGTAAGCTATATAGAATCCGCTCAGATAAAATCATTTTCCCCAAGATTTATAAAACGTACCGTTCCCAACGTAAATTTGTTACTGCCACCACCAAAGTACCTATTAATCTTTTTACTATGATATCTAGAAGCACGTACAGGATTACGAGATGATGCTTTCAGCAAAATTTTATTTCCATGTCTCAACCCTTTACGCACTCGTGAATAATTCATAGTTGAGTTCCGCACTTAAAGCGGCAATCTGTCGCCGAACCTCATAAAATGGCTGCGGTTTTGTGTGCGATACAAAAACGTCGGAAACTATGTATAAAATAAACACAGATACATACGTCGCAACGGTTAACGGTCGGCCGGCCATGTATTGACAGAGAGTTTTGACCGTTTATTTGCTCGTCCCCTTTCATACTGCTGCCGGAGGGCTGTCCATTACACAAATAGATTAGCTTTAGTGTACTGACATGCACGTAGATATCTATAAAGGTAGAAAAACAACATACACAGCTGGTCGCCATCAAACTTTGTCGTCAAAAGATAAAAGTTTAAAAAAAAATCATTATAATCAGATTGATTGGAGAGAGAAAAGTGCTGCTGCCCATATTCTTGGCATAAAATTGCATGGTTGTTTACGATTACGACTCGAGAAGAAAAGGGGTTTCTGATGCAAGACTCACGCTTTAACGTAGATATCTGCATTTTACAAAGTTGCTGATAAGGAAAGATCGTATCTGTTTATGAGATAGTTGCTACTATGTATGCCAGAGACGGTAGTACTCGCTGCTTTAATTCACATAAATAGATTCTGGTGAATTTGAATATTTCATTAAAAACTAAAACCACGTTTGCATTACTTTTGCTTTGGGTTACATATCGATAGAGGTTGAGTAAATATGGTATTATTATTGTGATACTGCACTATCTGCCCTGAATTTATAGATGAGAGGCAAAAATGTTATCAGTTGCAATTAAAATACCACTACTAAACCGAATTTACGAAACTAGTTGCGCAATATTATAGTTTCATGACATTAGTTTGAATGATAGTTTCACGTGTATATAGCATAATACTGCTCAAAAAAGTGCCACCATCCATACAGTATTAGTAACAATGACTTAAAAACTTAAACCGTTAGTAAACTTTTACAAACCAATTCATGCACGATGAATTATCTATTTACACGTGAAACTATTAGTGAAACTAATGGCATGAAACTAATATTGCGCAACAGGTTTCGCAATGTAAATTCGGCTATACTGGAGTGATACGTTCGTAGAATTTGTTTACAAAAATTCCAATCACATTCTGCCCAACAAAGAATCAAACCCAGGTCAGGCTTGCGAAGGCACCATAAATATAGTTAACTGTTTATGTTTCTAAAATATAAGCAAGTAATTTTTTAATAATGGACTCGGCAAACAAAAGGACTTTAGCTAAAATATTCATGCAAAACGTTCAACTATTATTTCAAACCTTTCCACAAAACACAAACCATCATTAAAATTTGTAAATATTCCACACTGCGATCATAATTCATCTGTGATTTAATTAACTTTGCCCAGGTGTGTTTTAATTAAAGTATTAATTATACTTTGAAATTTTTGATATAACATTTACGTTTTTGTCTATTGCAATATTTTCAACTCTTGGCAAGTACGCTTCTGCGGGGTATAAGCAAGGATTTATTATTATTTACAAGCTGAAATAAATGTAAAAGAAAATATGATTGCTATAAATTGATGATTATATGATTTATATATATATACATATATACCCACTTATATATAAATCATGTATATATTTTTTAACTTTCAGAAAAGTATCAATTAAATGTTTGGAATGGAGTAGTTTTTTCATAATTAATTGTTTTTAGTAAAAAGAAAATTTCTAAAAAATCGAAGAACGACACAGCTCGGTAACCATCCACGTTTGAACCCTAGTCAACTGGACTAAATTTGTTGTTAATGACGTCTAGTATAACCAAGGAATACGTTGAGTTTCCCTGACACCCTGTATACGAGTATATACGTCTTTTGATCTTATAATACATGGACATAGGGCTAATTAATGAGAAGCTAATTTATTTCAAAACCTTTTTATAAACTTACCTCATTCTTTTCATTAACCAAAATCATCTGTTTTCAATAACAACACACAGACAATGTGATAACATTACATAAAGCTGTCATAAGTTAAAGAAACCCTAGTTCTTTGTGCCCGCGTCTGCCTCACTCGAGGACGCTTCACCGCGACCCCGATACCCGACACTTTCTTTTATCCTCCATCTGACAGGTAACTTTGTTCAAACAAGGATATCCTGTATCTACTTTTAAGTCGATATGTTTGAAACAGAATAACGATCACGGATTTTCGGGGAATATTTTTCTTGAGCCCTTGTTTTGGTTTAAGTGGAGATATTTTGTTATTTTCTTTGGTGCTTTGGGTTTGGTATATCAATATCAAGATATTATTTGCGATTAGAATAGGAACAGGATGCTACTGCTACGAAGATACATATTATAAAAGGAAGGTGTGTTTATGAAAACCAGTTACAAACACGAACAAAAATAGAACCAATCCAGCGTAATTCTTAGATTCTGTACCAAAATCAATGATTTTTCCGCGGAGAATAAGAAAAAATGTATAAAACAAATTGGCAGGGGCTATGGGAGAGCGCAAAATGACGACATTTGCTGCGGGTCCATTTAGCGTGATGGTTTTATTATGAAAATCGGTCCGCGAGGGAATCGGCGAGCGGCGGCGCCCACAGCGGGTACCTCTCGCCCTTCACCGTCTAAACCGAGCAGAATACGGCTTGAAATCAAAAACTTATAATAACTATTTACTATTGCTAATTTTATATTTGTCTATCTTAATTTATTAATATTTCCCTGATTGTACTTATTGCATGCCTTCTCTAACTGTGCAACATGAACTTAGGTAGGTACTAACGTATTCTGTAAACATAATACGTAGGTTGCTCCCAAAGTTTTGCAAAATGACATATATTTACTAACATTTTTTCAAAATATTTACCATCACAGTCTATACACTTCTGCATACGTAGAAACCAACTATTAAATGGACCCATTTTTGCAAACAAGAACCAACCCACAGCCAACCTGCTGTGGGTTGGTTCTTGTTTGCAAAAATGGGTCCAAATATCTCTTGCCATTTATCCTTTGAAACGGAAGCACAGGCATTGTCCCAAGCATCAACTTATCAACAACAAGTAACTTACAACAAGCAACAACTCATCTTCAAACACCCATAGTTTTGATCGAGGTTTACTGGGAACATCAAAAAAATATAACCATGTTTCGTCGCCTGTGACGACTGAATCAACATCCTTTGAACGGCCAGAATCATATTAGGTTGTCTCATAAGTTCTTGCCATATTTTAGTTTTCTCGAATTTTCTCGTATTTAAACTAAAGTGAATTCAAGAAAGTTCTAGATCTTTCTAGTAAGGATGAGTATCTTTTATGGTGAGGGTATAAATAGGCGCGGACGCAACGCAATAATTAGTCTTTAGTGAAAATGGATCAGCGTCAACTGCGAGCTATTATGCTATATGAGCATCGACTTAAAGTATCTTCAACAGAAACGGCTAAAAAGATTAACACTGCTGTTGGACCGGGTACTACTAGCGATCGGACTGTTCGTTTCTGGTACAAGCGTTTTGACACCGGTGATATAAGCTGCGAAGATCAACCTCACCCACGCCGACCCACCAGCTTCGATGAAGATGCTTTGCGTCACGAACTTGAGCTACATCCAGACTATAGTACGCGCGATTTAGAGAAGGCGCTTGGACAATCCCACGCGACTATAGATCGTTATCTGAAATCGATGGGATATCGCAAAGTGATGTCACGTTGGACACCTCATGCGTTAACGGACCATGACCGGGCCGTTCGTGTGGCCATTTGTCAAAGTTTGTTACTCCGTCCGCACAGACGAGACTTTCTCAAGGACATTATTACATGTGACGAGAGCTGGATACATTATGAAACTAACACGCGTCATGCCTATAGGATTCCTCGCGGGGAAAACCCACCGGCCCAGCCTAAACTTAATGAACACGGTCGTAAGATTTTGTTGTCTGTTTTCTGGGATTGGCAAGGAATGATTTTCTGGGAACTCCTCGAATCTCATCAGACTATTAACGCCAATCTGTATACGTAGCAGCTTCGCAAACTAGCAGAGATGTTAAAAATTAAGCGGCCAAAACTACTTGGAGTCCAACTTTTGCATGACAACGCACGACCTCATTGCGCCAAGTTAACGCATAAACAGCTGGAGGAGCTAGGATGGCTGACTGTTCCACATCCACCGTATAGCCCGGATCTTGCGCCTTCAGACTTTCATTTATTTCGAGCTCTTAAACTTCATTTACTAGAAAAAAAAGTCGAAAAATCTGGAAGTATTAAAATTGAACTTGAAATTTTTTTCGAGTCTCAGCCTGTCTCATTTTGGGAGAAGGGTATTCAAATTTTGCCCAGTAAATGGCTGACTGTTGTTGATAACGAGGTAGACTATATAATTGATTAAATGTATGTTTTATTAATAATAAAATATTAATAATAATTTGTGTTTTAACTGGCAATAATTTATGAGACAACCTAATATTTCTTTATCATTTTTGTACATTAATTGACACGCGCTGCTCGCTGGCTTTCAATGAGGGATATATAAAGAACATCATTTTCTAATGTTCGAATCTTCATGCAAAATTGAATTCAAAATAGATGCACCAATATTAAGCATCTCCTGAATTTGACTATACGTAATACGTCGGTCATTAATAATTAAATTTTTAACTGCGTCAACGTTTTCTTGAGTCCTGCTCGTCACTGGGCTGCCTGATCTTTCATCATTATCTAAATTGAAACTTCCACGTTGAAATTCTTTGTACCAACGCAATACAGTAGAGACAGAAGGGCACTCATCGCCGAAAGTATCAGACATTTCGTCGTGGCACTCGACGTGCGATAATCCACGTTTGAAATTGTAGTAGAATATCACTCGGTAATCACGGCGACTAAGACAAGCCATTTTAATCAATTTCCACAAGTCATACAATAAACAGACTGAGCACAGCAATAAGTTGTGTACAGGTTTGAACTCGATAGTCTTTATCCTTATTTATACAATCAATCAATAGAGGAAAAACTTGCGTATTTCCTTTACGTGTGTACCGTATCTTATTTTATAGTCTGAATATGAAAATATGCAATGGTCTTAATAAAAGTTTAAAATAACGAAACTCATCTGTTTGACAAGTCTACCAAAAAAAATCATGACAAAATTAGCACAAAGTTTGACCTGTACCTAGTTATAGGCAGTATTTCATATTCCATTCTCGTTGCGCGACCGAAAATTAATTTATTTAAGTAATCCTGACTTGCAGTTTTAAGCATTGTATTTAATCAACAATGTCAAATGAGTTTTTTAATTAATTTCATAAAGCAATGTAACGAAACATGCCGTGCAAATGTCGAGAAAGAGGTTAATTAACTGAAAAAGGTTGTTTTATTTGTTATACTCGTAGTGGCCAAGTTGAAGCGCGTGTACTTGCTTAAGTTAAGTAAGTACTTAAGCTGAGGAAATTAATTATAATAGGCTTAATAACGTAGTTATTTATAGTTCTATGTTTGTGACCGTGAGTATTATAAAGACAATGGCGCCGATTTCCTTCTTCACAAACTACCTGAATTAAATACAACGTGTAACGTTAAATGCGCAAAACCTCAGACACCTCGACTGATTTTTAATTCAATTGACCTATTTAAGAGAGAAAATAAGTAATAAAAAAATTTTTAAAGGTTTTATGTGCTGTTTTAGTTTTACTGGCCATTCTGATCGTTTCTTGCGTCTGCGACGACGCTTTATCGCGAGGGAGGAGTCGTCACCGGGCCGCTGCGCCACGCTGACATCGGCTTGCTTGACCTATTAATAAATAGACACGGCAACGTTTTTAATGAAGATTTTTTGAAAAATGTGACCTATATTAAAAAGTGGTTCAATTAATTCTGCTCGTTATTCTGATCAAACTATTTTCAGGTTTTGCGCATTTAACGTTACACGTTGTATATAATATAATAATACTTTATTGATTCAAATCCTTACAGTATGCATATTATATCTAGCAAAGTTTACAATATTAAAATGAGCGCATTGAGATGTCTTACTGACAGACAGCTCACACAGACAGACAGCGAGCTGAAAATGAAGTCACAACTCAGAACTCAGTTAGATATTGAAACAGTTTATGCCATGAATTTCCCCGTGTTTTTGATAATTCTAACTTATCAACTATATTTGTATGGAAATTTCACTACTCTTTTTTATTTCAGAGCAAATTAAAATAACTATAATTAAATTTAGCTTGTCAACAAGGGAATCGGCACCACGTCAGTTATTATCTGGTATTGTTATAATAATAATAATAATATTCCACAACTTTCACACAACGCCATCTAGTCCCAAACTAAGCAGAGTTTGTGCTATGAGTACTAGACAACTGATAAACATACATATATATTTGTAAATACATACATATTAGGTCTTTACATATTAGGTTTTAAGAATGTCTTCGTAGAGAGACATGCTCTGTAGTTGTAGAAACGGGTTTGTGTGTTTTGATTCAATCGTGAATACGCATCATCAGCCTTCTGTCCTTATTTCAATTTATTTGGGGTCGGCGCAGCGTGACTTTACGATCAAAATAAGACCGACCTCTTCTCATATTGTAACAAACTCGTTGTTGCACACTAACTTCAATAGAGTTGTGGTAGACAAGAACTATTTACATAAAGTGAAGTGTGTATTGTAAGTGCCGGGTATACCTGGCTTCAATTTCAATCAATCAATCAACTCACCCAATCGCAGTCTAATATGCTGGACGTAGGCTTCTCCCATGATGCGCCACGACAGCCTGTCCTCCTCCGACTTTTGCGTCCAGTCTGTCCCAGTCACCTTTTTGAGGTCGTCTGTTCATCTAGCTTCAATTTAATCCTTCGAAAAAAATAAAAGGAGCACCATTGTTTTGAACTGGTCCAAATCAATGGTGTTTCTTTTCTTTTTTCTGCCACCACTGGTTCTATTGTATCTGCTCACAATAGACATCAATCTCTCCACTGCGTCGCGGTGTAAAAGTTTGACCAATAGCAACGCTTCTCTGTATCGAAATATTTATCTACATACTTTGATTGACTACTTGGAAACGTACGGATCAAGCAGTGAAGTGTGGCCTTTATATAGAAGCGTCATAAAAGATTCCAAAACTTCAAAAGCCTGTGAATTTCCTCTCTAACCCAAACTTATAGCTCGACCTACTTTTCATGAATTCTAGGCTCAATTTTAATATTTTTGCAGACGTTTTACCGTCAGCTTTTTCGTCTTAAAAGCACTTTTATAATTCCAAAAAGTCGTTATCAAATAGATAAGTGACATGAAAAAAATATTACCTAGAAGATATAAGTAGGTTAATAGATAGAAATACCTTTTCCAAGTAAGTATTACATCTTTTCTAACTCTAGATGCTAATGATATGTATTTTCATAAACAAAATGGAAATTTTATAAACCTAACAACATGAATAAACAAAGATTCTCTAGGATAGAGATATACATAATGTTATTATGATAATACAAACTTATTTACGCAAACGAAACGTAGGTACTCGCGAAATTGGTGGAATTACTCTGTATAGGTATATTATAACACAGAAAATAAAGTAGATTGTATCTGTGATTTGACAAAATAATATATAGGAGAATAATAAAGCTAGAAGTTTGCATTACGGAAAACATAATTTTAATGTCCTTAATTGATTGATAGCGTTTAAACTGATTATAATAATGTATTATTCTCGGAAATTACTCCTAAGGCTGAGGCTACATTAGGCCGCGTCGCGACCTGCGACACATGAGCGATTAAAACAAATAAATGAATGCTCACGTATATGGCTACACGGCTACACCGTACGTCCAATATTATCAGCTTTCTTTGATTTCTTTATGCGATAGGAACAACATTACTGAAATCACGATATCGGCTATATCAACGTATCAGCAAAATTGAAGCGAATTTATTAAAAAAAACTCACTTGCACGACTAGTTCAATAGTGCTACGAGTACTTTTGATCGCATTCTGAGAAAACGACCGATTCAAATTGAGTCTTTGGGCTGGCAGATGTCACATGTCTTCGAATTTTGGTTAGTTGTATATAACTTTAAATTGTATTAATCCAATCCACATAGTATTTGGTTCATTCAGTATTAACGAACCAACTCCACAAGATAGGAGAACTAGTTCAGTTGTAAATGTAGTGAGAAAGCGAATGCAAGCGGTATGTGGTAGCGCGGCTAAACTCTTTGCATAAATCACTATACCGCATTGGAGCACTGCTAACTTTGTTTATTAATTGCCCACTGGTGCTAGGAATATTGCCAAGATTATATCATACCTATCCTAGATGGACGGGACTTAATTCTCTTATTAAGAAACCACTCGTATGTTACAAGTTCTAAGTAAATAGATTTCTCTTGGAATTGTTGGTATTTCGTGGTGAGATGGAAACTGTTGGAAAGCTTGTTTCTGTACTTCGTTTTGTGTGCACATATATTTTCTAACTTTATACATACAATATCTAAGTAGGTACCCAAACAATTAATGTAGGATATTTGAGTGTAATGTGATTTTGAATTCGTTAAAAATAGAACAACAGGATCTTGATAGCTAAATGAACGGGAAAAGTTTCCATAAATAAACGTTTTCATTCTTAACCTAAAAATGGTTAAGTTCCTTGCAGGTTTGTAAAAAAACCAACTGTTCTCAGTTCTAGAACATTACAATTTCAATTAAGTACTTCAGTGGACATACGAATCCTGACACACGTCCCAGCAGTGTCGTCGATCTCGTTACGCGTCGGTGTGATGCACGGCCGTTCGTCGCGAGCTTCTCGAGTGTCTCGTTAAGCTCAACGCTCACATGGAGACCGATTTCACACCGTCTACACAATTTATACGCGCTGTTTGTTAATTTTTATAGAAAAATCTTACGTAGTTACGCTAGGTAAGTAAATAGAAGGAGGTTTTTTAATTTTTCCATGAATTAGGGCTTGCATTGTTGAGGGTTTTCTGAAATGACGTTCACTAGCTGTCAAAACGGTCAAAACGCGTATTTTTTCTTTAGTTGTGACTGAATGATGAACATCATCATATATTTTATATTCACTGTCGAAACGGAAGACCTATTATCAAAGTGGCGCCAACTGGTGGGGCAAAGAGTATAATAACTATTTATAGGAAGTATTATGTGTGGTAGGTTTTAAAAACGGCTTTAATTATATTACTAATTAGACGGCTTTAATTATATTTACATATAACTTGAATATGTAAATCTACTTTAATATAAGTAGCAATAGAATTAAAATTTACATGAAAATACTTTCTAAATGAACATGTGAAGGACATTCTTTGATACGTGTATACCTAACCCATGTAAAGTTGAAATAATATTTTGGTTTGTTTACTTAAGTTATTGAAAATTGATAAGCAGTCAAGGGTGCGTCATTATTTACCAATGTATAATCATTCAATTGGTACTCGACCTAACGAGAGAGGCTTCTTACAGAAATAGGAAAACGATAGCCCAGATTCAAATGGTCGCCGGTCGGCCAGGATCAAAGAAAGTGAAATTTTATTGACGTCCGAAAACGTTCGAACGAACCCATTGTCTCATAGGACCCTAATGGGGCTTTCGGACGGATTTCATATATGTGATACGTTTCGTAAATAAATCATTTATTTATCAACACTGTGTGGTTTACAAATGTATTTATTTATTTTACCCCTACACACATATACAACGTGTAACGTTAAATGCGCAAAACCTGAAAATAGTTTGATCAGAATAACGAGTAGAATTAATTGGACCACTTTTTAATATAGGTCACATTTTTCAAAAAATCTTAATTAAAAACGTTGCTGTGTCTATTTATTAATATGTCAAGCAACCCAATGTCAGCGCGGCGCAGCGGCCCGGTGACGTCTCCTCCCTCGGTAAAGCGTCGTCGCAGACGAAAGAAACGATCAGAATGGCGCGTAAAACTAAAACAGCACATAAAACCTTTACAATTTTTTTAATGACTTATTTTCTCTCTGAAATAGGTCAATTGAATTAAAAATCAGTTGGGGTGTCTGAGGTTTTGCGCATTTAATGTTACACGTTGTATAAAAAGACAAGAAAAAACAGAACAGAGAAATAGGCACAAAGGTAATGCTTATTTCTGAAGAAATCTCTTCCAGCATACCTGCGATAGGACATTAGATAGAGAGATGTAGACAGCGTGTGAAAGAGTAAAGGAGACAAAAAGAAATAGTTACATAAAATCGTAATCAATTATTCACTTAAAAAACTAAACAAATACTATGAGAATATACCTACTTACATACATACAATACAAATAAACATACATACATACTCGTACATACAAACATACATACATACAAACATACATACATACATACAAACTTCTAAAATAAATATCACTATGAAGTTAACTATATCTACCTGTTCCTTTTGATCAATTGGTTGATGTTAGAAATACCGTTGGGCTTAATAACAGTGGCAGGGGTCGATTGAAGGTTAAGATACGCCAATGGGTGACCATTCCATCCATTAGATATGGAGACCCCTCCATATCTAAAGCACGTTAATCCGTTGGTCCCGCTTGTTATACGTAGATCTTCGTCAGTCGTTACGATTAGTGAGAAGCCCAAAAGCCAAACAACCAGTCTTCGTCTTCGAGCGACTGCCTTTCTGAAGTCCACCACCCAGTGGTTGTGGACGTCAGAAAGGCAGTCGCTTCATACAAGATACTGGTATTCAGCTGCATCCGGTTAGACGAGAAGCCGACCGCTACATAGTTGGGAAAAGGCTAGGCAGATTGTTATCTTTTTACGAACATAGTTGAAAAGAATGAAAGCAGACAACCGAAGGAACACGGGTGGGTTTTAGTCAGTAAAAGTCTGACACGCCCTCCCGCTCCGCCCAGAGCGGGAGAAGTTATTTGATAATGTCACACCCAAAAAAAAAAGGGAATACATTCACATTGATTTATCGTAAAAGACGATATTGATTGGAGGAATTGTGCTATGATATTCAGCTGAATTGATTGCGCTCGCGCCCCACGTAGTTGGTGGAATGTCGTTCACGCATTTATTGATCATTAAATAATTCGATTAGACATCGCGTGATTATTGACAAATAATTGCATTTACTTTCAACTCCTCGCCCGCAAACCCACGCAACATGGCCTCTTCTGATGAAGATGATCTATTGACTTGATTTACTTAATATTTATTATTATTTCTTTTATTTATCTAATTGCATTTATATTTAATAATGAGCAAGGTCCAAGCTACCAGTGGTTGGTTAGGGCACCAGAGATACCTACCTATTTGTTTTGTAGTTTGGGAAGAAATTAATCCACGCGTTACAACCAATTCTAACTCATTAAAAAAATAATAGCTTGCATGATGTTTACTTTTTCATATCAGTCGTCTCTTAAAAAAACAAAACAACAAAGTTATATTAATGTTAGACCATCTCTCTCATCTAAGACCCAATCTTACAACTTTATACTAAACTGTATTTTATTTACCCTTGTAGTCTAATCTCTTTCATAAATATACCACCAAAAAGACACTTCACAAAGACCTCGACTATCCTTTTATAATTTCATAGACACATATTCTCTATTTAAATGTCGATAAAAAGAGTATTATCTTTCCACGGTACTATGAGTATTCCTATATATACGTATATATGTGTGTATATATTTTAGCATTTAGTATTTATTTAAGTATACTTATGTTAATTTTCTTATAATATGTGTAGGTATATTTAATGTGTTAGTTTTAGACTTCACACATTCATATTTTTCTCTTCATGTTCTCAAACACTATTGTCTACATTTCTTTTTTACTTCTCCTTTCGCAGGTCTGCTGGAAGAAATTTCTTAAGAAATAAGCGGTACCTTTGTACTCAAATTATAATTATGTCATTTCCATATGTATTTTACTGTATGTACATAAATAATAAAACGAAAAAATGTTTTCAATAAGGAGCTCCATCTTATTTATTATTGTACTAATAGTCTTTTACTCTATTAATTACTGCAGCACTTGGCACAAAATGTGCGCACATTACCCAGAAATATATGGCAATCTTTTGTATGAATAATGGATGATGTGATGCTTCTCTTTAATCACCTTAGTTTACAACCGCGATAAAAAGAACAAGACATTGTTGACCTGTTGATACATTTTATTTTTAACTTTGTATTTTGAATAGCAGATAGATTATGTTCATGTTTGCGTTTCACATAGGATTTCTCTCAGATGTTAGACTTTTAAACACCCAAAGTTTGCTTTAACAAAGCGAGCAAAAATGTTATACTTAATCACCCACTCATAACATCAAACATAAAACTTTGTTTAAAATTAAATTTATTACTTTATAAGTATTATTTTACGCACGTATAATGTTCTCTTTGACTTCGTCCATGGCAGTTGAACAATACCCCAAACTCTTTGTCTACAACAAAACATTTTTATTTTTCTTCCGTTGCGGAGGCAGTAAAAAAGTTTGCAGCCATCTCAGGCACGATATCTACCAGCACCTTTAAAAAAGTTTAAAATATAAAACTCAACTCTGCGAGTATAAAATAGTAAAAAATATCGTCCGAGAATACCAACGGAGACTCGTTTGTTGAATTTAAATAATTTTATTCTTTGGTTTATTAAGCAAAGTTTTTTTTTCTTCTATTTTACAGGTTAAGCAGTTTTTCGACCACGTTAGCAGCATGACAAATGGTATTAAAATACTTCAAGCGACATATTACGACACTGTAATATTATTAAATGTGACCATACTGCCTGTCGTAATTAGTTCCACGATGTTATGTGCTTTGCAGCAGAAACATAGGTATAAATAACATACGTCGGAACTCGATGCAATTACTCGTAGGTAGGTTCTGAGAAGTAAGGAATAGTATAGGTTTTGTAACTGATGCTATGTTCGTTGCAACACATTGGATTAAAAATGAATGACTGCAGCCGATTCTGCATGATTCTGCATGTCGATTCTGTAAAAATCTCACCGTGAAAACTTGCGTGGAGTGTGCTGTCAGTGTCATCCCACTTATGCTAGGGATTGACCAAGTAAAACATTTATAATCATAATCGAGATTATAATAATATTTTAATGCTATTTCTATTGATTATTTTATATGATTACAAAGCTAGTATTTTAGTTGTCAAAACATTACTATATTGTGAGGTTTTAAAATAAAATAGCAAAACAGAAACTTCGTCAGAATATCAATATTGCTCTTTTTTTTTTTTTTTTAAACTAGTCCTTATATAAGGACTAGTATTTTAATCCTAGATTAAAATCACACAAAATAGTAATATTTTGACACTTAAAATACTAGCTTTGAAATTATTTAAAATGATCAAGAATTATCATAAAAACTATTATTAAAATCTTGATTATGATTGCAACTGTATTCTTGGTCAATCCCTAGTACTCGTATCAGGTGGGATAACACTGACAGCTCACTCCACGCTCACTTCACCTACGTTTTCACGATGAGATGGTTACAGATTCGCACTGCAATACCTACTGCATCATAGCTTTAGAGACTTGAAGAAAGTTTCATGAATGAATATGCGTAAGTGTCTCATTTGTTCCATTTGACTTATACTTGTGTGGAATAATAAGTTTTATTTTACAACTGATAATGTTTCAAACTCTGAAGAATAACTCAGCAAACTTAGTTCTCAGAAAAGTTCTATCCTCAGATTTTCCTGTGCACTTAACTCGAGAGGAGTTTATTAGATTCTATTTCTTAATTGGATACTCAACTCTTTCAGTGCTCTTCATGCATACCTTGAAGCAACTATTTACTGAAGTTGCATGTATTCTGTGAGAGTAAAGTTCCCAGGTGTCACGTCCACGTAGGGCCGAAGTCGGTGAAACTTGCCGAAGTTCGTCGGAGTTTGCCGAAGTTGGCAACTTGGGGGAGTTGCCAACCAATCACTCGGTGTATCGCCTGATTGATATCTAATAAAACATTATTGCCCGACATTGTTTCTTTATTATTCTTATTTTTATATTGAGAGCATGTGACGTGCAGGGACATTGGGGTACTTTTTACCGTTCCGAGTTTTCTTTACGACACTCGTTCGGGGATAGTTATCGCTACCCGACACGAGTTGACGGCAGCATAATTTATATTACTTGTTACATTGTTTTGGTGCTTAAGGGGTGTCACCTTGCAATGATAATCCTCTGGCGAAATTTGTAACCACAAGCTGGAATGTAAATTACTTCAGCTTTGCTAGTAGGTTCCTGAAATTGCTGCTCTTTTCTTGTTATATTTAAACTGTCAGTAATATTAATATGAATTTGCATGAAAGCTAAAAAATTGTAGCAAACAAACAATAACGCTTTCAAGACAAACTAATATTCCATAGAGAATAATAAACCACAGATACGAACTCGTGAGGAAGCTCTTACTTCCCAGTTTACCCTCATACCGTTAACTTTGCTGTCACATAAAACCGACGTAAGTTCTCTGTAACTAAACCTTTAAAATTTAAACTTACACTCAGCCCGTGGTGATTTCGACGAATGCAATGATAGTGATGTGCTTCGGCCTCGGATATACGATTAAACCAAGGCACATTCATACTTTAGTTAGGCACTATTTCGGATATTGAAATTACTGTTGGAGTCTTATTGGAATTGTTTTACTGAAATTTTAAATTCATTACAGTTACAGTACTAATACATAGTAGGTATTTACATATTTAAAAGAAATTATGTTCGTCACTCCGGAAGGCACCTGCTTTTTAAAATAATAATAGAAAGTACAAACTTTCTTAGCACTTTTAATAATTTTACAACCGTAATTTACCTTCAGTCTCAAGAGTTACTTGACGAATCCCTTTCATATTAAGTTATATCCGCTTGTCTATCCGCCAATTATGATGCAAATTGTTCGTATCCGCATCCCTCCGCGGCTTCTATATCATCTACTCCCATCACTACTTTACCACTGAATTTATTACGCTAACTTTCCTTTTCGATTCAGAACTATTCCTCTTTGTGATATTGCATTCGTCTAACCACGGTGTTATTATTATAATGCACCTTTCCTTTGTGGCATCCTACAAATTGTACTAACTCTGCAAAGTGCAAAATTGCACCTATGATTAAGTTTACTTTGCTGTGAAATCGTTTGTTTCTTTTGCGGCACCGACATTTATAATATAAGATTTTAAAACACTGCCTTGTTTCGAGCTGTTCTTGTGGTAGTTTTGTGCTAAAACTAGGTATAATGCTTGCACTTCCGTATCTACATAACATATCAATCAATCTGCTTACCGCTTTTCCTAACTATGTTAGGGTCACTTTCCATTGTAATCGGAGGCAGCTGAATACCAGTGTTTTTCATGGAGCCACTGCTAGTCTGACCTGCACAGCCCAGTTATTCCGTAACACGATACCTCTAGGTAAGCCTGGTGGTCAGACTTTTAGGCTTCTGACTACACATAACGACTGTCAAAGACCTACGACTGACAGCTGCACGCTTTTCGAGACACGGAAGGGTCTCGCTATACCATTTTTTTATGTGATGGTACACTCTATAAGGAATGTAAAGCATGTGATCGTCTATACAACGTGTAACGTTAAATGCGCAAAACCTGAAAATAGTTTGATCAGAATAACGAGCAGAATTAACTGAACCACTTATTAATACAGGTCACATTTTTCAAAAAATCTTCATTAAACACGTTGCCGTGTCTATTTATTAATAGGTCAAGCAACCCAATGTCCGCGCGGCGCAGCGGCCCGGTGACGACTCCCCCCTCGATAAAGCGTCGTCGCAGACGCAAGAAACGATCAGAATGGCCAGTAAGACTAAAACAGCACATAAAACATTTACAACTTTTTTAATTACTTATTTTCTCTCTGAAATAGGTCAATTGAATTAAATATCAGTTGGGGTGTCTGAGGTTTTGCGCATTTAACGTTACACGTTGTATATCGTCAAGTGCATATAGTAATTTTAGAATCAGCTGAGAGATACCATTGGTAACAGATAGGGGATTATTGCCTCATTTGTATTTATCGTTTTCTACATTTATATTTATTCTAGTACATAGCATAATTGGACAAAGTCAAGCCACTGGCTCTCTGACTAGTTTCACCTTAGTCTTAGATAACCTACCGTGTCTCTTGACCTTGATAGATTACTGAATTTAGTATAAAGTGACTATTATCTTAGACTAGTTCAATTTTACTTAGGTAAAACCGTTGGTTATTAAATATCATCGACAATTTGAAGTTGTTATTTCCTTGTGTTCAACTAGCTAGATTAATGTATGGTCACCCATCCGAGAATCGCAGAAAGCATAGCTTAACTTTCGACCGACCCGTGCGGCTATTATCATTTAGCCACGAGTGTATTATTTAGACACAATGTAGGTAGGTAAAGACTACCTACATAACACATAATGAGTATGAAATATATATGTCCCATTATAATTATGTTTTAGGTACTATTAGATGCGTAGGTACATATAGAAGCGATAAAATAAATGAGTTATTGAAATAGTTAGCTCTATCACATCTGCTACGTATTTAATTAGTTTGATTGTGTCAAAACATTTTTCTCTCATTTGTGTCTACTTTGAAATTAATGACTTACCAACCAAACATTACGAACATAATTAGGTCCTTTCATAATTCAAAGTACTTTTAAACGTTAATTAGTATTATTGTACCCACGGATTGTACCAATACTTATATACAGCATGGCAGAACCTTTGATTGAACCTTTGATTCAGTACTGAAGCCCCCTACAGATACTGAAGCTTCATTGAGATTTTTCGTCAGTTATGAAAAAAAAAACACGAATTCATAAAAAAATATGAATCAAGAATTCATGATTACAGTTTGCGTGTCATGATCCCGCCTCCCTGCATTCACAAATAAACATTATTGACAAGAGTAGAGTCAAAGCAAATACATAGTTGACATTACACAAGTAAGTAGGTACATTAACATACTGTTAGTAAAATAATATCAAATGAAACGGAATATAATTTAAAACTCTCACAAAATTGCATTTCATGTGAAGTGGACAGAGTAGAGTTAACTCTTAACTCTTTGAGAAAAAGTTTAGTGGTCGCTGATAACATTGTTGAACGGAGTTAGGTTCTTATTTCATATCGTCAACCTTTTTAGAATTTACACGAAAATTATTCGGCATTAGGAGTGTTGAATTCATTAAAGCCACTCACTCCACGGCGTGTCCTGTCGCCCACCTAACCAAATACTCCATTTTATGCAGAAAGGGTAGGTATTTTCATTACACTGGATTTAATAACGTTCCTAAACAACAATGCTTTGAAGCTGACCATTTTTTTAGACAGCCTCTGACTACAAAGCGACGTCAGAAAGAGAGTAAAACAACGTCTCACCCTGTTTGATTACCTAGAAAGGAATAACGAACGCTCCCAGAAAACATGTTTTCTACTCCTTTGAACAATTTAAATAAAACGCCAACAGTAAGTAGAGTTCGCATCAACGGAGGAAGCGCGACAAAATTGCTATCATATTTTTTAAATGATGATTTACTTAAAATTGCTCTTTTTTATATTTTATCGCGCTTTATTTTCTCGAGTGGTATGTAAAAGGTTCCTACAGGCAATTTGCACGAGCTATAAAGGTCGATGGTAAGTGCTGGGAAGGCGGTGAATTTAACTTTAATAAGTTCGCATTGCGCCTCCGTGCACACTGGCGAGCGCATGTAATTCCCATTAAAAATACAACAGTACGATACGTATCGGGAATTTAAGTAAGCACGTGAACCACGTACTTGATCGCAAATGGCCATAGAGACGGGAAACGATACCATACAAGAGGTGCCGCGAATTTTAAATGAATGAAACCCTATTAAGCTGAGACGATTTTCATATCTGCCAATAGGGCTCCGAAATTTCGTTGGATTACCTACATTCCAACAATTATTGCTTTTAAATATTTAGTGCTTTAGCTATCGCTGTTGCGAGACGTTTTAGAAATCGAAAATGTTTTTTTTAAGCTTTGGAGTACCTAGGCATCTTATTTTGCGGCACATGTACAGAGGCGGACTTAATGCCATCGGCATTTTCAACCATTCAACCTTTGGGTGATGCAGAGACAAACAATAAAAAAAAAAAATATTTAGGTTTTTACAAAGTAATAAATTTACAAACTTATAAATACTTAGTAGTGCCAGGTTCTTAACAGATTGACTTAAATACTTATTTAAAAACTAGTTTAATTTATATTTTATAATTTCTATGAAAGGTGCGTTGGTACTGACATTATAACTTGTGGCGACCTGTAACCTGTGTAACTTGTGGTGACCCAGTAGTAAGTGCAATCATGAAAATTGAGGAATAAATATTTCAAATATAAATATAATATATATATCTAATTACATATAAATATAAGCACGAATAAATATATATAAATAGGTACATGAATATAGTAAAAAGAAATAAGACAAACAATGAGCAAATATTAGCGTTGTGGTGATACTGCCAGTGTCTTGCGAATGTGCTCGCGAACCTTAACTTTAAACGATAATCGATTCGATTCGAGAGAGATAGACTGAACGAAGAAGGAAGTGTGAATGAAGTCTGTGCGGTGAGTGGGGCATTGGAGAAGACGATTGTGTGATGAACGTATGGTGGTTGGCGCAAATGTACAGACGCCAGCACATCAAGCTACCCGAAACTGCAATTTTTTTTCAATCATCTACAAAGTAGAAAATCTATTAAAGAAATTTGACAGACTGTAGTAGCTTGATGTGCAGCGTCTGTACTGAAAGTGGGGGGCTAGATAACCAGGGGAAGAGGGAGAATCAAGAAATGAAAACAAAGTGGTTAGTTCTCTGCACTGGCGTATGGGCAACCACTTTAGAAGCGACCGATGTGCAGAGACATGATCATATTTACGCAGATTGAAAACGAATCGAATGCAGTTATTGAGAAGACGGTCAAAACTCTAATACGGTCGGTACTTCTAATAAAAAAAAACTTAAGGATCTCAGTGAATATAAAGACAGATATATTTATTCGCAGGATACGGTAAAAGGTTGGTAAGTGAAGGTATGTTTAGGACATAGCCTCCGCTAAAAGCGGCATACAAATATTTGCAATTTTACAGGATATGAACATTTAAACTTAACTTATTGAAAGATGTGGTGGTCAAATTGATAGGAAGACGATGTAAGATTGTTATTATTATAATAATATTATTATTACCTACACATAACGTAAACAGGGGTTACAACACATATTGGATGATGTTTACTTCTGGCTAAGAAGTGAATATTCTTTAATAGTTAACAACCGCATAAATTACTGCGGCATACAATGCACGCCGCCGCCTCTATGCAAACATTTACCATTTTTATTTAAGCCTCGTCTACAACGGATTGAAACAGTGTTTGCCTTCAACTATCGTGAACAAAAAAAAAAAAACAAATTGCATGTGTCTGATACCCACCGATAGTATAAAATATTTCAATAAGAGCTTTTTAAAAGATTTTGCCGAATATCCTTAGAAATGAATAGGTACTCGTGTGTGACAGCAGCAATACAGCAGCGATACGAAATTGGATGGAATGCATTTGTCACAATGACTGGTATTTGATTTATTCTGTGTATTTTGCAACCGCCTTTAGAAAAAGTATTTTAAACATACTAAAACCTCCTTAGTATAGCCCCTCGTCTGTTAGGCCCCCCTTATCTGTTATTAAGTTCGGTAACAATAGAAGAAGTAATTGTGTCTTTAGTGACAGTTGAGCTCATAACTTTAACACCTTAGAGAATTCATAAAATTATTGAATTAAAAACTCCTTCATATAACCTCAATGCACACTCTACCGTCATCTGTTAGAAAGAAGATTTCATAGACTGTTCAGTGAGAAACAATCCAGAACCTCCGCTTTACATGTAATATTCTGCAGTACCTATCTGAAGAAAGTTATTCCCACGTCTTCGGAACTCTTGAGCGCGTTATTCGTGAACTTTAGATCGACCTAGTATCCGCATACATTACCTAAGCGATCCGTACCTTGATTTAGGTCAGATGTAACACGCCAGTTTAGCTTCATACTTTAAGCTTGCAATTTTGGATGTACGACGTATGTACATTGTATGAAGGCCTGCGTTTCTTTCCCAATCAGCAATGCAATTTTTATTGCATCTTAAGTATTATTGCAGTTCCAGTTCTGATGACCTTCTCTGTGATACTACGGTACGGTTCTTTTTTTTATTTTGATACTTGCCAGTTTTAGAAACTCGACCAACTCAAATTCAACGCTTGGTACGCTAGGAAATCCGTCGTCACTACGATGAAATCCTCCCTCGTGTGTTCAGAAAGTGTCAATTTGCACACTGCGCATAAAAGCGACATGGATTCACTTTTGTCTGGCTTTTCTTCGACTTTCATTACTGTAGTTGGCATAAATGTGACTAACGAGATACTCCGTTTCTTTTTTAATGAATAGAAGATAGTTTAAACTTCAAAACATTTCTTTCTTCTGCTGAAATACGCAGCTAAGTTTAATCCAGATTGCTTAGTAACCTAAATTAGAAATAAAAAGTTGATTAATCAAGCAATTAACAGTATGAACTAAGGTTTACGAGGTTCGTTAAATGAGTCACTGGCACTCGGTCGATGTCAGGCGTTTTTACGTAAATGGTGCATTACAAGGCTCTCTCATTGCGAGCGCCTGCCATCTTGAAGCTGTGAAATATGACTTTAATTTCGTCTCTTGTGACCAAAACTTCACGTGTATTGCGCTGTGACAAGAAAATCTGATAGGTATGAGAAATTGAAAAAAGTTCGCGAGAAACATTTTATGTTTCGCAGAAGCTGAGATTAGGTTTACGTGCAGTTTTGTAAATTCAAATACAATTGGATATTTAATTCGTTTGGTCCCAAAGACATATATTTTTCTAGTCGTTGAATTTATTTAACTGCTCTATTGAAAAAACGCTCTCTTTTGTTTTTTCATTAAAGACTAGTTACCTATTGAAGTTTACTCGTAATAAAATCTTGATTTATTATATCGTTACGGATTAGCTATTTCAAATTCATTACTTTCCCTTCTTTTAAAATAAACAGTGATATAGGTATGTACGCGTTTTCAGTTTTCCTCTATTTAGTTCACATACAGCAGTGGTGTGTTGTGATATTTCTATGATATTCTTGATTTTTTTTTAATTCTTTTCATCTTAAAATTAGTCGTTTTAAAAGTGTTATCAATCAGAAATTCTAACGCAGAAATTCTAACTACCTACCTGAGTTTGATTTACGAGAATATAAAAAAGTAAACATTGCTGTCTATGAAATGCTATTAAAATCTACATTTCATTGGAAAAGCAATTTGCTTATCGTAGATATACATTTTTCACACATTTTTATCTGTCAGGGGCAGACTAGACAAACATATTATAAATTCAATGACACAAAGAAATGGGTGAACCGTTGAAATAAAGAAAGCTTGAATCCTAAATAATTGAAGGAGATTCTTTCGAAGCGTAAAAAAGCATTAAGTTTGTTTTTGTAGTAGTGCAGTCTTCAAACGTAAGTGATAAATAGATGAAAGTGCTTTTGTATGTAGATACCTAACCTTACTTAAAACGGTTACATATTATAATATGTAAACGTGTTCTAACTATTTTTTTTTTTGAGATAACTATGGTCATAAGACCTACTGTTTAAAATACCTAAAGATCGTTTCAGAGATTTTGTGTAATAACTAATGGATGAAAAACGAAACAAAAACTGAAAACAAAACAACGAAACTGTAAAATAAAATAAATAAATCCATACAGGAGAATTCACCTACTGTTTATTCAGATACAATTAATTAACCTACGGTTGATTGAAGTAATGGACGATTCACTTACTGTTGATTAATAACCGTTTAAGTACTGATTAATTACTGTTGAATATTATTGCATAGCCGAGTCTGCAGGGCTTAAAGGAACCTAACACGAAGGAGATGACGAGGGCTCGTTCGCTCGCTCTACTCGCCCCTTCGAACCTAACCTGTCCGAGTCGGGGTACCGCAAGTCCCGAGCTCGCTTCGCTCGCTCTTGCATCCTAGGTTCTCATTGCCTTTTTACGAAGTGGAGATCAAACTGTAGCCGAGTCGTCCATTAGGTATTTCATACATAGTTGAAATATCCAATATCTTAAAAAAATCATTACATTAATCGTTCGTTAGTGCGATTAATTTAATTTTAATAAACATTAAGCAAGTAAAACAGTGCATGAGTGGACTAATATGCGTTATGAAAATAGATTAAGTTTAGATATTATAATATGTAACCCTTAAAACTTTATTTTTCTTAAAAAAGACGAAATCGATCTACAATTATTTCAATTCCACAAGTATTTCTTTGGTTATCTGATAGGTACATACATGGATTATAATGAGTTCTGAACCAGAAGTCCCCAATGCAAACGAACGGACAATGCACAAGTAGATTCTGCTAACCTTGAGTGAATCCTGCTTTTCCATTAGGAAATATTGCTTCTTCCATCATTTACGAAACAATAACGATCCCCACATTTCTCTATTCCCCAAAGTGTCGCAGCATTTCACCATCAATAACCGTTACGTTCAAGATAATTCAGATATATTTGCAGTGATAATAATATGGCAGGAGTGGTGCAGCTGTAGTCACGTCGCGTTGCGCTGCAAAGCGCTTTAATATTGCATCAATGCCGACAACAGCTTGGACGGACGCCACCGGAATATACTCCACAAATGTGGAAAACCTCGACGATGTCAGATATTATTATGTTACATATATATTTTTAGAAATTCTTCTAAGAAAAGTCTATAATCAAAACAAAAAATCTGCTGCGCGAAAGTTGGGAAACTCGTAAAGTTGACCTATAAATTCGGGTATGTTGGAGTTGAAATAGGCATTTCGACTCCAACATACCCGAATTTACGGGTCACTTTTAGATGCCTATTTACTAAAAGTGGCTTTAAAGTTGTTCAACTATTTTATGTTTTTCTCAAAGGAATCCACAACTGTATGTTACAACTCGACTGTATACTTACTTATTTCTATTGAAAGCTGCAAGCAGATACTTTTTCAACCACCCTGGCAAACTGGCAACTAACTCATAGGTATATACTGATTAGATGGTAACAAAGTTTTCTTTTACTAGCCCGTATGAACCACTTCTGGGCAAAGGCTAGGCTACTCTCCTTCCATCTCTGCCGAAAACTGTTCTCATAAATCTTGAAGTTATTTCACCTCCACTGCTCTCAAAACAGTGATGGAAAATATCATAAAGAAACCGGCACTGGGTCCTAGAACCAAAAATTCGAACAAATGTGAGATCCACCAAACCCACACTGGGCCCGCGTGGTGGATTACAGCTCACTCCACACTCATGCCTCTCACAAAGAGGAAGCCTGTGTCCTAGCAGTGGGAACATCATACAACGTGTAAAGTTAAATGCGCAAAACCTGTAAATAGTTTGATCAGAATAACGAGCAGAATTAATTGAACCACTTTTTAATATAGGTCACATTTTTCAAAAAATCTTCATTAAAAACATTGCCGTGTCTATTTATTAATAGGTCAAGCAAGCCAATGTCAGCACGGCGCAGTGGCCCGGTGACGACTCCTCCCTCGGTAAAGCGTCGTCGCAGATGCAAGAAACAATCAGAATGGCCAGTAAAACTAAAACAGTACATAAAACCTTTACAATTTTTTTTATGACTTATTTTCTCTCTGAAATAGGTCAGTTGGGGTGTCTGAGGTTTTGCGCATTTAACGTTACACCTTGTAGGCTGTTCATAATAATAATAATAATAATCCTTCTTATAATCTCTTGAGAGCAGGGAATATTTCCATAATACAAGTTTGCTAAGCTTGGTAGTTAAGTCAATTGTGTCTAACTAAAAGCAAATACTTTTATTATGCCCATATATGTGTTTTGGCATAATAAAATTATTTTCTTTATCTTTCGAGGCAGCCCTGGCTCAAACTTTGGCTACAGACTTCAAGATAAGAAGACTTCTAGATTTTCGAAGCATTAACTAATTATATCTTGAAGGCTCTACATATTTAATAAATACACAGTGGTTTTTAGGGACGTGATAATTTGTGGGTTGAAAGAATAAAGTTGGTTGCTTGGTTTGTTTTTATTGGTATAATCTCGTGTGGTAACTGACATGTCAAATAATTTAATTTAATATATTGTGTTTCGTAATGTTCTTCTTCTTCAGCCTTTCGCCACCCACTCTTCTCTGTCTCTAGCCTTCCTAAGCCAGAGTCGACCAGCAATCTTGACCAGATCGTCGGTACACCTCGTCGGCTGTCTGCCCATACTTCTACTACCAGGTCTCCGTCTCCAGTCCAGCACCGTTCTAACTCACCTGCGATCTGTTCTACGCCCTATGTGGCCCACCCATTTCCACTTTTTTCGCGCAATCACTGCGTGTGTCGGTAAGTTTCGTTCGTTTCGTAATGATAATTACTGCGAATCAAGACCTTCTAACTGAGCAGACAGCTGTGCTGCTGGGGAGTTTGTAGCGCCACTTTTTCTTCCCGGCGAAAGGACTAGGAAGTGGTGAGGGGCGGGCGTTTTGGGGGACTGTTTTATGTAACTTTGACTTTCAAAAAGCCTAGTTTGAATAAATGACTTTTGATTTTGAAAGAAATAAAAATTAAGAGAAATATTTAACTTATCCTCTAAAAACCTAGTGACCTTCTAATGTAGAACACTTTTTTAAATTACCAAACCACTAAAAACATTTTGGGCTTGTAATGATGTACACTCTTTTTTATAAAAAAAAAAAAAAACATTTATTTCAGGTTAATAACACCCATTAATAGCAGACACGTACTAAAATCAGATACTTAAAATTAAATAAAATAAAAATCAATACAAATCAAATCAAATAAAAACAGAATATATCAAATAAATCTACTTAAATTGGAATCAAAATAGAATAAATAATCAAAGACAACAAAATGAATACCTTCTCTCCGACACTGCTACAGCAACATGTCTGCTGGAACAATGCCGGATGAAGGGGCAGTCCAGCCTTCCCGCAATCAGCTTGAGTACGATGTTGGGGCTAACCCGAACCCTGCGCACCAAGGACGCGGCGCGCTTGCGCATGGTCGCGTGAAAGCAGTCGGTGCGCGCCTCGGCAAACATACCCGAGGCACTGCAGTAATGGAGGTTCGTTTTGTTCTCAGTAACTAAGCTAGGGCCCCCCACTAAATGTTAGGTACATTTAGAACTGTGGCCAACTGCTACATCCAAGTTGGTCGCAGTTACACGGTTACTTAGTATTTTTAGGACTCCAAAATAGGAATTATTAGAGGTTCACAAAAAGGAGGTGTTGGCCTAGTGGTCAGTGGCCCTGACTGCTATGCGCAAGGTCGTGGGTTCGATTCCCACCTAGGACAAATGTTTGTGTGATGAGCACGATCATTTGTTCTTTGTCTGGGTGTAATTTATCTATAATATGTATGTATTTAGAAATATATATGTATGTTTATCAGTTGTCTAGTACTTATAGCACAAGCTCTGCTTAGTTTGCGACTAGATGGCGTTGTGTGCAAGTTGTGGAATATTATTATTATTATTTATATTATTATTTACATTTGAGGTTCGATTAAATACAAGTCAGAAAGTAACGGAGAATGTCACGCCCAGAGTTGCCAAGTACCAATATTTGTTCAAGAAGTCCAGCTCATCCCGTTATCTAATAAAGTATAAAATTCTATTTATATCTTACTCATATAGGACAGAGCAGAAGAGATGGCAGTCACGTCGCGTTGCAGAACGGTCGCAATATGGTGGCAATGTTTAGATGACATCGACACCTGCTCTCTAGTACGCGGGGCACGGCGACGCTGCAATGAATAGATACAGATAGATCTGTGGAGAATTTAAAGTTATTGAACTATGAAATACATAGTAGGTACCTAAAGGTGCATCCCCATCCGCACTGGAGATACTCTCCGTAGTGGACAACAACAAATAACGCAAAGTTATGACAAGGTTGCAAAATGTTGCTCTACAACAAGTAACATCGGTGTGTGGACATTTAGTGTTATGTCCTGTATTAGTTTATTTAGGGTGGACGTGACACGTAATCTTCTTCTACAACATGTAACGTTAAATGCGCAAAACCACACCCACCCCCCAACTGATTTTTAATTCAATTGACATATTTCAGAGAGAAAATAAGTCATTAAAAAAATTCTTAAGGTTTTATGTGCTGTTTTAGTTTTACTGGCCATTCTGATCGTTTCTTGCGTCTGCGACGACGCTTTATCGAGGGAGGAGTCGTCACCGGGCCGCTGCGCCGCGCTGACATTGGCTTGCTTGATCTATTAATAAATAGACACGACAACGTTTTTAATGAAGATTTTTTTGAAAAATGTGACCTATATTAAAAAGTGGTTCAATTATTCTGCTCGTTATTCTGATCAAACTATTTTCAGGTTTTGCGCATTTAACGTTACACGTTGTATAAATCTCTAACCTTCATCAGTTCATCGTTTTTTCACTCGAGTTCACATAATTGCAATAAAAAAAAAATGTGTGATACGCACGAGAGCAAAAATTAGTAAATAAATTACTGGCCATCATGAGCACAAACATCCAGAAGAATCCACTAGCTCGATATTCACACTTAATTTGTAATTAAAAACATATTTTAGTAGAATTAAGTAAAATGCAGCATAAAGCAGTGGTGGCCAGGGGTAACGACCCCAACTTGCCAGATGTAGGTCGTGGGTTCGAACCCAGGCAGCCGCTTTACTTTGTGTAAATAATTTCATCATCGTTACTCTCAAAACGGTGAAGGAAAATATTGTGAGGAAACCGGCATGTCCTAAAACCAAAAATTCGAAGACATGTGACATCAACAAACCCGCACTGAGCCTGCTTGGATTACGGCCCACTCCCTCTCACAAAGAGGAGGCCCGTGTGAACTTTTTTTTTTAAATCTTTATTATGGAGTTTGGTCAACATGACTAAGTCGATCCGTAAGGCTATCTTATAATCACACTAATATTATAAAGGCGAAAGTTTGTGAGTGTGTGTGTGTATGTTTGTTACTTCTTTACCCTCAAACGGCTGGACCAATTTTGATAAAATTTAGCTCATAGAATACTTTTTATCCCGATATTCTTACGGGATCGAGACTTATCGCTGTTATTGATGTCCCTGTTACCCTTACCGAGAAGGAAGTATTTGACTGTATTTACGAGCAAAACCTCTCAGACAAGTTGCCGAACATAACTCGTGAGTCCGTCCTTGAGAGTATCAAATTGAGCCACAAATCGGGTAAGAAAGACCTTCCTACCTGTAACTACATCTTAGAAGTACCAGCTAGCATAAGGAAAATTATGATAACTCAAAGCCGAATTTTTATTAATTGGACATCATGCCCTGTGAGAGACTTCACAATAGTCACCAGGTGCTTCAATTGCCAGCAGTTCGGGCACGCAGCCAAATTTTGCCGAGAAACTAGTCCTACTTGCAACCACTGTGGAGAGACAGGACACTCCTTCAAGGAATGCAACAGCAAATCTTCTCCATCTCAATGTGCGACGTGCAAACGCTTTAAGAGGAAATGTGACCACCCAACTGGCGATGCAAGTTGCCCGGCGCGCAAATATGCAGAGATCAACTACATTAACTCAATAGACTATGAAGGCGCCTAAGAGCGCCACCGAATAGTTTTATTTAGTAAGCACATAAACAGTTAGCTTATCCTCTATATATATTTCCACTTAGTTTGTAACTTTCATGACAAATCAGCTAATTTGTGATCTAGATAATTTCTCTGTGTCTGAATCTAAAATCTGTAATGTCGAGGACTGTAAACACCTTCTCCCTTCTGGTGACAAAAAGTTAATCCTACTCACACAGAATATTCGCAGCATAAATCGAAACATGAACGGTTTTGAAGTATTATTACAGAATCTTGATATAAGCTGTGATATTATCGTCCTAACGGAATGTTGGCTGTCAAAACAGACAGTAAACTTGCCATCTCTTGACGGTTATTATTCATACAGTACAGACAGAAACATAAACCAAAACGATGGATTAGTAGTTTATATCAAAAATAATTTACAAACAATCAAAGAAGAACCGGTATCCCAAGATAGTAATTGCTTAATAATTAAAATTATTCCCGATACAGTTATCATGGCTATTTATAGGCCTCCTTCACAAAATATTGAAGGATTTTTAGACTCACTTGACACAAACTTAAAAAACATAACCTCTTTTAAAAACATAATACTTTTGGGCGATATTAACATTAACATTGCTTCCGGGAAACCTGATACCCATGTTCATAATTATCTGAATATTTGCTCATTTCATGGACTTTTACCAGCTCACTATCACCCCACGCATCAGAGTGGCTCATGCTTAGACCATATCATTCTAAAATCGAAAAATCCATCCAAAACATTGGTTACTAATTCGTCGCTTACCGATCATCAGGCTGTTTTACTAACATTACAAATAAGTGCACCTAGAAAAAACTGCATGCGTAGCTACACTAAAGTCAATATGATAAACCTTGAAAATGACATACGCGGTATTAATTTTGACCCCGTTTACACTTCAAACGATGCAAATATTACTTTACATTATTTCATTAACTCGCTACAATATGCAATAAGAAAAAACACATTCACTAAACCCATCCCAAGAAAGTATAGTTGTATTAAACCCTGGATCACGCCCGGGCTCGTTCGTTGTATAAGACAGAGAGACAAACTTCACCTAAAATTGAAACTTGCACCTGATAATGAAATACTTTCTCTAACATATAAAAGGTATCGAAACTTCTATAATAATCTTTTGAAAAAAATAAAATATCAGTACGATAAAAATGAACTACAGAAGGCGGGAAAAAACAGTAAACTTGTCTGGAAATTTATTAAAACTAATACATTTAGATCGAAAACTCCTGAACCTCCGCTTGATTTGCTAACAACAAAGATAAACCCATCCGAAGCAATGAATTATGTAAACAATTTTTTTGCTAATGTCGGTAAAAACTTGGCTGAAAAATGTTTAAATTCTAGTAATTTTTCCCCTGAAAAGCCGACCACAACATCCTCTAAAATAAATTCTTTTGTTTTATTAGATACCGACGTTGACGAGGTAGTAAGAATAATAAACGGGTTAAAATATGATTGCGCTACTGGTTGGGATGGCATACCTAATAATATACTTATAAGATTTAAATACCTACTTGCCCCTCCGCTAACCCACATTTTTCAGCTATGTTTATCTAAAGGAATATTCCCTAAATGGCTTAAAAAAGCTGTGGTCACACCTGTATTTAAGTCTGGAGACAAAAACTGTGTGAATAACTACAGACCCATTTCAGTACTAACAGGCCTCTCAAAAATTTTAGAAAAAATCATTAACAGTAGGTTGATAAAATATCTGGAAGATAAAAGACTTCTTTCAGATAGTCAATTTGGTTTTAGGCCCAAAAGATCAACTAACCAAGCAGTACACAAACTAACTAATTATATCACTACCAATCTGGATAATGGTATGCACACAATTGGGATTTTTCTAGACCTTGCTAAGGCCTTCGACACTATTTCTTGTACTTTACTTTTGCACAAGCTTGAAACACTTGGGATAAGAGGAGCACAACTACAACTATTTTCTGATTATCTCAGCGATCGTCATCAATGTGTAAAAATAGGTCAGTTTACAAGTTCTGAACTCAAAAATAGTTGTTTTGGAATTCCACAAGGCAGCATTTTGGGACCCACATTATTTTTAATCTATATAAATGAACTATGCAGCCTGTCCCTCCAAAATGGTATGTTAATGTCTTATGCGGATGACACCGCTCTATTGTTCTCAGCCAAATCAAAAAATGAGGTCTACGAACATGCTCAAAATGGTTTAAACATTGTGTCCAATTGGCTCCATAATAATCTCCTAACATTAAATCCAGATAAAACTAAATACATTCTATTTACAATGAGAAATACTAACATACCGCTTACTAATCTAAACATTTATGCACATAAATGCAACACGTACGGTGACGCTGCATGTTCTTGCCCCACTTTAGCTAATGCTGACTATTTGAAATATCTGGGTGTCACTATTGACTCCAATCTAAATTTCCGTAAACATATCGATTTACTTTGTACTAGAGTGCGCAAATTAATATACGTTTTTAAGAATTTACGGAACATAGCTGACTATAAATTAATTAAACAGGTTTATTTGGCTTTGTGTCAATCCATTCTTACCTATTGCATAACTTCTTGGGGTGGTGCAGCAAAAACAATTTTACTCCCTCTAGAGCGTGCTCAAAGAGCAGTTCTAAAGGTTGCTACCTTTCGCCCTTTTAGATTTCCTACGCACCAGCTCTTCATAGCGTGTAATGTATTAACAATACGGCAATTATTCATTCTAAGCATAGTACTACACCAGCATACTGCACTTCCTTTTAATCCAGTACCTTCCGTCAAGAGAAGAAAGGATTTGGTTTGCATAGGGTCTCAAACCAAACATGCGTTCGCTAATCGATTTTATGTATTTTTAGGACCTTTTCTGTATAATAGGCTCAACAAGGTACTAAACCTCTATAGTGTAAGTTATAAAAAATGTAGTACAATGTTATCAGAATATTTAGCGACCCTCAACTACACAGACACAGAAAAACTTCTAGAAATTCTGTCATGATGATAATATTTTATTCCCTCGTAAGTATCTACTTTTGTATATTTACATAGGCTAGTTTTAGGTATTAATGTAACAATATGCTTTTTCTCATAGTTGTTAATAGATTATCTGTAGTCAGTTTTACTTCATTAAAATTTTATTTTCCCTTTGTAATTTAAATGTAAGTGATGGCCTGAAACACAGGTTTGTATAAACCTAGATCGGGCAGGTCGCTACCTAACATTCTACTTCCGAACCATCATTGCTTGCACCTGTAATATAAAGATTTTAGCTTAAGTTTATTATTATTAGGCACTATAAATGTATAAGGAATTTACTACTGTTGGCTAAATGTACTTTACTTGTAAACGTTTTTATTAAATAAATTTTATTATTTATTATTATTATTTATTATATATTATTTATGCGGGTGAAACCGCGGGGTGCAGCTAGTATTATATAAACATAATACAGTCCTTAAGTCCACACAAGTCCGCACCCTCGCACAAGTCCGCACAAGTTTATACAATAGCATCGCTGTTTCTGAGAAGCGGAACGCTAAAATATGATTGCATCTTCCCACCTCTCTAACATCAGCACCAAAGTGTATTACTAACTCAGCTCTGAGATCTTTGTTACGGGCACATTCCACCATGATGTGAAGAACTTCTTCCACCTTCAGGACGAACATTTAAGGCTTCTGTTTGTATCATATTAAAGGTGTATGGTATAAAACTATGATACGAGGGGCCCGTGGCTAATTAATAACAGCCGCACATCAGGTTAAGCTACGCTTGCCGCGGTTGGTCTGTGGATGGGTGACCATCTTTACATACCGAGACCCCTCCGTGCCTCGGAAAGCACGTTAAGCCGTTGATCTCGGCTGTCATTCGTAGATCTTTGACAGTCGTTACGGGTAGTCAGAAGCCCGAAAGTCTGTCAACCAGTCTTACCTAGGGGTATCGTATTACCCAGTAACTGGGTTGTGGAGGTCAGATAGGCAGTCGCTCCATGTAAAATACTGGTATCCAGCTGCATCCGGTTAGACTGGAAGCCGACCCCAGCATAGTTGGGAAAAGGCTAGGCAGATGATGATGGTATATAATACTATGATAGATAGTCCCTAATCAACAAATGTATTGGCAACCACGCCACCGCGTATTTTATTACAACGTTCCAAATACCTGAACCAAAAACACACATTCAACTCTATTTATACTGTGTGAACACTGGATAATGCAAAATGTGTAGTCATTTAATTGGATTTCAAGCTAATCATTGATAAACTAATTAATGAATGTCAACTGCTGATGAATTTAACAACGCTGTTTATATTGTATCGGCTGTATGTACAGACGCCAGCACATCAAGCTACCCGAAACTATCAATTTTTCCCAATCAACATTGAACCCAATGCTTTAGCGTTACGGTTGAAAATCTATTAAAGAAATTTGACAGATTGTAGTAGCTTGATGTGCTGGCGTCTGTACCTACCATGTACCTATGTACTATTTATTCTAATGTAGTTGTTGCTAATATCAGTATCCGTACTTACGTGACGTTTGTGATCATTCAATTTACAATGATGGCGCTTGCTTGTGATATAAATAAAACATCATCTGCCTAGCCTTTTCCCAACTATGTTGGGGTCGGCTTCCAGTGTAACCGGATGCAGCTGAATACCAGTATTTTACATGGAGCGACTGCCTATCTGACCTCCACAACCCAGTTACTGGGTAATACGATACCCCTTGGTAAGACTGGTTGTCAGATTTTCGGCCACGGGCCCCTCTCGGGTCTCCTCGGGTCTGTGATATAAATAAAACACAAAAGTTTTACTCGTACTAGATTTTACAAATATTCACTTTTTGATGGTTGGTTAGACATACGATTTTTTTCACATTCATAAGCATAATAAGCCTACCCACCTACTGTTGGGACACAAGACTCCTCTCGGTAAGAGGGAGTGGGCCGTAATCCACGCGGGCCCAGTGCGGGTTAGACGATGCCACATGTCTTCGAATTTTAGGTTCTAGAACATGTCGTTTCCTCACGATGTTTTCCATCACTGCTTTGAGAGCAGATATGATATTCTCACAATTACATATCCTGTAGTGATGTAAAAATAAAGTACTTAAATGTAGCTTCTTACTTGCATCTTTGCTACTTCTTTTACGCCAGCTACGGATGCTACGCAAGTTGCTACGAGCTACGAAAATTAAGCTACGCGGTCCACATCGACGTAGCCCGATTGAGACGAACATTTTTACTAAGACCATGATCAAGAAAGCCTTCGAAATGGTTATAAATTGCGAGTCGTAGCTGAGATAAAGCTCTACAATATAATAAAAAAATAATAAAACCATTTATTTTCAGGTAACAAAGACCCATAGACAAATACCTTACACTACCCTTACCTACCCTTACCTTACAATATATCCAAATATGGTTAACAAAGCATCTTTTCCTGCTATTAGATGTTATAACTGACTGCTTCATTACCCTAGTAGTCGCTGCAAGCGCTAGTACTGAGCCTCATGAGGACTTCCAGTCCTGGGTTTGATTCCTAGGTCAGGCAAAGTGATATTAGGTTTTTCCTTTAGGGATTTCTCAGTAGCAGCCCTAGTCTGTACTTTAATGTAACTGTCGAAATTTAAATGTCCTACAGGCACCTCTGCCTAACTCTTCGAAGATTGCAGCCGTGATGTCGTATTATACTGCATGATTTTTTTACCGTCTACAAATTTTTACAGAGTTTTCTACCCATGAATACGAACAACTTTCATTATGGGACCAACTCCGAGATCACAAAAAAAATAAGCCGTTTCATACATTTTGGTCAAGTAGCAAACAGCAGATTATTTTTTTCGTGATTTCAGAGTTGGTCCCGTAGTGAAAGTTGTTCATATTCATGGGTAGAACACCCTGTAAAAATTTGGAGACTGTAAAAAAAATCATCCAGTATAGATGTTATAAGAAATACGCGGAATACGAGTATCACAGAGCTAAAACTTTTGTAAGAAAATATACCTTCGCCGAAACATTTTATACCATTTTCATTTCTGAAGCAGACACAAAATAAACACAAGGTTTTAGTGTTGCATAAACACCTGAAACTTAATAACGTGGCGCTACGTTCGTGACTTGCAACAAAGTGTATGTAAGTTTTTTCTCGTTAGTGGGTGCAAGTTTTCTTGTTAATTCCAACTAAGATGTGCTAACTTAGATTATAGCATGTCGTATCGTTTATTCACATTAATACGGTAGGACGGCGATATTAAAAACTAGTGGTAGACTTTATATATTAGCTTTATCCCAGTAATTACTAGGTTCATAATTTAAAACAAAGTAATTTTTTTTTTTTTTACAGTAAGTAAAGATTGCTCACAAAGGCAACAATGTCGTCTGCCCATCTAGCTGTTGGACGACCGACATCTTGTCTTCCAGTTCTTGGACGCCACAGTCCAGTCCTTGGATGAGGCTAGCACAGGAGGGCGGTGATTGGCACAAGAAAAGATAGGTCTTTGCCCAGCAGTGGGCGAAGTTTGGATGATGATGATGAAGTAAAGATTGGTGGTCTCTTGTTTATTAGGAAAAGTCTGCAGTCCTGCAGTGGGAGAACTTACATAAATGGCTGGTAAGTATTCATTAATGACCTTTTGTATGAAGTTAAGTAAATGCTATTTATTTAGGAGGATAAATATATAAACACTGCATAAATTTCTATTACTAAATAATAATAACTAAATTGATTTCAGATTCATCTTACGATTACATCCATATTTGTTAGTACAATTCGAGCTTACAAACTAGTGTTAGTAATAATTAATAATAATTGATTGACATACAATACTCGTAATAATAATTTAATTAAATAATAATATGCAATAATAATAACAATTTTGTTGTATCCCATTCAATTAACAGTAAGTGGCAGGTCCGATAAACTAATCGAATCAAAATATAACATCCTTACCTAATTTAAACTACAAATAAACTAAAATGTATAGTCGAAAAATTCCTTCGTTAATAAAAGTAAGTATATAGGTAGGTAGTTGCCTACTTCCTTAACATGGGTCGGCTGGCAAATTAATTGTAGATTGGAATTTATTAGTATTGAAATTAGTCTTAGTGTTACACGAGCGACTCGCGTCGAAGACAGACGCAACTCCAACCATCGACAAAATGCCACTCGTGTATTTGAGCACCGTACTCAAATACACGAGTGGCACATTGTCGAAAGCCGTCAACGCCAAATACACTAGCGGTATATTGTCGATGGCAGCCGTCGACATTTTTTTTTTTTATCTGGAGTACCTACTTTTATTTATTTATTAAAACTTTATGCACAAGTAAAAGAAGTACTGTACAAAGTCGGACTTAATGTCTGAGGCATTTTCTACCAGTCGACCTTAGGGTGATGCAGAGACAAAATATGGTAGGTGCCACATACGAGATTGATAGCTACTTTTAACCTAGCTTTCGTATTATAATCAATATTAAATCACCAGAACAACGTTATTACCGCTGAAGTTGTAAATACATTAAGCGCTTGTGGATGGAGAACACGTGAGTTCCATTACTGTAATTACAGTGACAAGTATCTAAACAGCAAATCTCTTTGGTAAATATTGCAATCGTTGTATAATTTAATGTTACGGATGTAGATACACAGCGGGTTGGCCTTAGGTACCATTAGGTAGGTATTGGTGTTTATTTTTTTACTTATTTGTTTAATCTTTTCACACACAACAAGGTACAAAGGTGGACTTAATGCCTTAGGCATTCTCTACCAGTCAACCAAGAGATTAGATGGCAGGTGCTTTGGTTGAGCCGAACAATGATAAAAAAAACTATCAAAATTATTGAATTAGAAATAAAAAACGTAGACAAATACATAATAATAATAATAATAATAATAATAATCATTTTATTTTCAGATCAGTACAATCCACTATTGTTAGTAAGGACATAAACAACTTACAAACTAGTGTTAGTAGGTACATATAGGTCCATAAATTAAAATACATGTCAGACGATAATAATAATAATAATAATAATTAATTTCCCAACAAAACAATATACGCACATTACTTCTGGGCACGGTTTGAAGGAAACACTATCGTCCTCGTCCAGTGTTTAACATAAATAGGATAAAAACCTATAATATAAATACATACTATTTACTAACGCCCCTCCGTTGGAATTCTTAGTCGGTTTTTATAAAAAGAATTTGCTCTGCCTTACATTTTGATCGCGTAGATATTGCACTTATCTAAAACAGTTGATTTTATTTTGACGAATAATTTCTACGCTACGCTAGCACATGATTCTAGGTCTTGAATCATGTGCTAAATTCTTGGTTAAAGTTTGCGCACTGGTTAATTTTTATTCTTGTATAATTATGTTTTAACCAAAAATAAAGAATAAGTTCAAAAACTAAAACTCGACTTCTGCAAAATCACGCTCTAAAAAGTAGGTATGAAACAAATGATAAATAAATGATAAATGATTTATTTTCTGTAAGTAGGTTTGTACAAACACTTTTACATGTCAATCATATTTTTTAAAGTAGATGAGGTCGGCGTTTCCTATCTCACTACTCTGAGAAGAAAGGCCGAAACAAACTCAGAGGTCACAGTCTCTTTTAAAGTCCAGACATAATCTTGGTCAGATCATGTGAAGACCATGCAGATTGGTGTCTGAAATGGTCTTTTGAGTAAAGAACCACACAGATTGAGCGGACCTGTCCAGTCAGTGCACGCATTTGTCAAAAAATGTGCAGCTCAACTCAGAACTTGAGGAGCCTTACGATTCGACGAACAATACCAATGAAAGGACATTTGGGTAGGCCGTATAAATTACTCAAACTGCCAGACCATGATTAAAACTAACTAAGAAGGAAAAAAGAAAAAAGAAATGACCCACATAGTCTTCACACTCACAATAATAATAATAAAAAATAAGATACTATACAAAGTAAATATCCATGTCATTGTTTATATAAAATTCATCAATGTCAATGTGTATATAAAAATCCGGACATCATCTTTGATCTTTGAGGACCATGTAGATTGGTGTCTGAAGTGGTATTTTGAGGGAAGAACCACACAGATTGAGTGGACCTGTGCAGTCAGTGCACGCATTCGTCAGTAACCGTGCAGCTCAACTCAGAACTTAAGGAGCTCAACGATTCGACGAGCAATACCAAGGACAGAACATTTGTGTAGACCGCATAAACCACTCAAACTGCCAGACCATGATTAAAACGGAAACAATGACCCACATAGTCCTCACATTCACAATAATTAAAATAATATAAGACTTTAAACAGTAAATGTTCATGTCATGTCATAAATAGATATTTAGAAAGAACAAAAATAACAAAAGTGTAAATCAGCAAAATAAAAAATAAACAACATTCACTGTCTAGACCTATTGGAGCAGCTCAATCCCAAGCGTTTTTGTCCTCAATATAGTCTTTTACAGTATAATAGGCTTTCTGGCATAGTTTTAGCTTTATAAAAGATTTGAATTTATTAATGCTTAGTTCTTGAATGTGGCTAGGAAGTTTATTATAAAAACGTATACATTGGCATCTAAACGAGCCACCTATTTTCTTGAGCCTTGTTGTAGGAACAACAAATTTATGTTTGTTCCTAGTATTTATATTATGGATATCACTGTATTTCTTAAACAGATTAATATTTTTATGTGCATACAAAAGATTATCATAAATGTACTGAGAAGGCACAGTCATTATATTAATCTCTCAAGAAAATATTATCATCTGAAATTGTTATGTGCAAACTATTCAATATTTATCGTCTATTGAATAAACAACTTACACGTAATATATTTTAATGTATTTAATAGATATTCATTGTGATGTGCATAGGATAACCGTGGTCGTTTATTTAATAGACGATAAATATTGAATAGTTTGAACTTAATAACTTCAGATGAGAATATTTTCTTGTTTCATACTTTTTAGAGCGTGATTTTTCAGTAGATGGGTTTTAATTTTCGAACTTATTTTTTATTTAAATTATTTTGGGGTTATACTCGTAATTTTAAATACAGTATGTTATTTCTATTATATAATCCTAATACACAAAAATTAAACATGAAATATATACTTAAAATATCGAAACGAAGATCGTAAATGTAATTGTAAAGACACTCTGATTGCTGCGTTTGCTGCCCTGCGTTTCATGGTACAGAAAGACACAACGACACAACCAGTGTTTACTATCGCAACAATAAACAACATAAGCTCGAAGGCATTCTCATTAATTAAATGGGAGTTTTAGCCAGTAATATTACTGTTATAGCCTTCACCGCGTGGAGGTACTCCCAGCTTATGTCATTATTATTACACACTTTTTTTTTCTTATATATAGTCCTCATTAAAATACGTATTCATTATAACAACCTCCACATCCTCATTAAAATATGTATTTTAGGTAGGTTTGGAGACAAAATATGTTTGGCTCAAATCTGAGGCGTGATTTTATAGACATTTTTCCTACTTATCGGGTGCATGCAAGCATGTGAGCAACAGCTGACAATTTGAAATGTACCAATTAAGCCCTTTCATTTGGGCACCAAATGGCATGATTATAAAACATTTTTTTTTAGGCCATGACTTTATGTCCGCTTGACGGCGCCATATTCAATTGAATGAGACGCCACATAGCTTATAACTAGCGGACAATCAAGACCCTTCCAACGATACCTCATTTGTCAAATTATGACAAGGAGTTTAGAAGTTATGAGGAAATAGATGAACATAAATACATACATACCAGTCAAAATCATAACCCTCCTTTTTGCTTCGCCGTAGTGGGGTAAAAATGCAAACATGATTTTGTTCCCTCGGATTCCAAGAAAGTATATATATAAGACACTAAAGTACACACACAGACAGTTTACACAATCTTTCAAATGTCTTTTACTCAAATAACGTGGGAATATAGTACAGTCACGAGCATAATTAACATGTTACTATGGACAGTTCAGCAATAATATCTGACTTCACGATTCATCCAGTAATGTACCTACATAATGTGATACTTGTGTGGTTGACGGCAAGTATACAAATGTGATAATTTATGGAAGGCATATACATACAAGTGGCAGCACAAATATGACACATCGAAGGGACACCAAAACTATCTTACGAAACAAGCGACGCCAAAATATATGATGCCGCATCGGATCCAAAAATATGTGTCACCTACCTGCCTACTCAGTTAAATTCAGAAGAATATTCATGATACGTCGTTGTGATCAAAAATGTATGACGGACGAAATAATACAATAATCTCCGCTTATTTTGAGACGATACAACACAATTAAGAACAGCAGCCTCAAAATGAATACAACTCTATTAACATTATGTCTTTGTAGCATAATATTAAACGGTACGCCGCCGCCGCCGGTACCAATTCTAAATAGAGGGAGGACTGGAAATTTCCATCCCTGAACGATGCAGCTAAGTATTTTGTCGTAGCGAAAACCACTAACTATGCGGAAATTCTCGCTCCTTTACGATAGAAGCCCATTTATACTAGAACCACCAACGGATGTTACTTTTAGTTCATACAATTTTCTTACCATATTCAAGCCCAAATTACGTGAAATTATGGAGATTTTTTGTAACGAATAATAATGGAAACAGAATCACGTACTTATGCACGAAATGTAAATTAAGGTTCCTACTGAGACATCGTCACGTTTTCGTCAATTATTCAAAAAGGAATGTTTTGAACCGGAGCGTTTCATAATACTTACGTATTTCAGGAAATAGGTAGGTAGATATCTACCTAATAAACTGTGAATGTGTGTGGCGCTCGGATCATTACATTGGCAATTGAAATGAAAAATACAATAAAAGATATTTTTCATTTGAAATTAATGTAGTTTTTATAACAAGGTATTTTTGTAAAAATTGAAATTAAGGTGGTTTTGATATTAAGATACCTCTGTAAAGTATTTTACATACAGCAGATGCTGCATGGAAAATACTTTGTGAAGGTATTTTTTTATTTGAACTGCCAATGTAATGATCCAAGCGCAACACAGCGATTTTTCAAAACACACACACAGTTTTTCACAGTGATTTTTTTGCGTTTTTTTTTAGTTCATTATGTGGGTAATTACTCTATATCTCGAGCTTGCTACGTCACAAGTCTTTGTATGTAAGGCATGTAATTACTTTAATTACTTGCCGACTATTGTGTGAACTCTACGTGATGGCAATTACTCGTTTCATTCAGGTGTGCATGAATTGTAATAGGTGCTATGAATCGAAGTAAACTGTTGAGCCCCGGAGGCATAAAATATTAAGGACGAGTCTACTTCACTTTTGTTATCAAAATAACTACATGAGTTATTATAACGTTTCCTAGAACTCAATAGGTATTATTCTGAGTAGGCAATCCCCCAAATGATTGCTACAAAATTAAAATCACATCTATGAAATGTTATCTCAAAGTCATTGTTATCAAGTATATCTGCAAGTTTATGCTATCCCTGCGGAGAGGGTCTTGTCCGTTTAACCCTCATGAATAATTCAAGATGGCGCAGACCAAGATCTCGACTCGATATCCTTCGTGGAACATGACCGTTCTCATAAAAATCGCAAACGTATCAAATAATATTGCGCCCATTAAATTAATACAAAGCAAACATGAGTTTATTGGACAAATAAACAACATTTGAATTGAACTATTACATAATCTTTCTGCGTAAAAATAAGAGTACATAATAGGAAAACAAAGTAAAAAGATTCGTACTTATCTTGTGATAAGAATGTCGGTTTTGGTCCTTCCTCTCAATGCTTCGAGCCGTCATTAAAACTCCTCCCAAACCTACAGCCCCTACGATGGGTGTGTAACGGTTGATATAATAACAAAAAATCTAACGTTCACTTGACCTAATTTCAGTTAATATACTTTTGTTTAATATAACGATCAGTTGAGATAATGAATTGTTGATATAATTTCATTTTATCTAATTTCTTATGATATAATAAACATTTCCTATAATGCACATTTGACATAATATTCATGTAGTATATTATTCATTTATAATAATAATATAAAAATATAATATAATTTAGAAAATCTGATACTCTGTCTTGTCTGTCTTTTTAATGGACAGTCACCACTAAAAAAGCCGAAGTATTGTTTAAAGAAAAAGGAACGAATCGATAATATTCTTAAAAACAAAAAGGAATACACTGAAATTGAATTCCTTCGGGCTTTGGCCTCTAACTTAAAACTGAAATAAGATGTAATATTTATGTGATGCTATGTTATGATTAAAAAAATATTGTACTGTTTTTTTTTTTCTTCGCTTTATACCCTATACACCTATCACCCTCAACTATTGTAACCAGTAGAAATTGGATGCAATCTGGACTTTAGGGCACCCCGACTCGGACAGGTTAGGTTAGAAGGGGATGGCGGGGTCGTGTGAGCGAGCGAAGCGAGCGAATAGACCCCGCCATCCCCTTCGTGGTTATTTTTTTATAAACCATCCAGAAGTAGGAACCCCGCGAAGCGGGGCTCCGTCGACCAAGCCCACCCTCGACCATGCATTGAATATTTTAAGATTTGGTTAGGTGCCATTTGAGTTAGGTTAGAACTGTGACCATTAAACATGAAAATTAGGTCAAAAGAACATTAGGTGAAATGAATGTTATATAAAAAGAATATTATACATATTGAAAATTATATAAAATGAACGTTATACTAAATGTTTTATATTAAATGAAAATTATATCATATGAAACATTAGGTCATATGAAATTAGGTTATATGATTTTATAGCATATGAAAATTATATTATATGAACGTTATTTCAAGTGAAATTAGAGCATTTGTTATTATATCATACATTACACACCCCCCTACGATACCAATTTTTAAATTTTCTGGGGCCCTCTGCAGTTCAGCTGTACCTACCTAGTATTTTAGAATAGAATAGAATAGAATACTCTTTATTATGTACACCATATAAATTACAGACATAAATATGTAATTTTACAAAGGGTGACACAATGGGCGGTCTTATCGCTATGAGCGATCTTTTAAAGTCAACCTTTGGATGGATTGAAAAGGGAAGGAGAGACAAATACTGTAGGTAGTCTGTGGTGTACCATTTACACTATAAAATGAATACATACATAAAGTATACTAATCTAAATAAATATATACCTACATATAACAATAGACATGAAACAGAAGTAAAGAAAATACGTGGGTGGATCAAATATAAACTCGTAAAAAAAGGAACATATTTTATTTTTCTACATAATCTCCCCTTCTATTAACACATTTTTCCCAGCGCAGGGGATGTTTCTTGATGCCAGTATCGAAGAATGTAGTCGGTCGTGCCTTTAGCCAATTGCACACAAATGACTCCACTATCTGGTCAATGTGAAAACGGCGTCCTCCACTTGAATTTTTTTTTGTGCCATTCCTACACTTGAGTTCTTGAAAGCGTATTCTTATTGAACTGTAGTCGAGTCAATGGATTCAAAATTTCGGAAGGCTTTATGTTTTTTTTTTCCCCGTATTAAAAAAATTATGATAAGTCGTTGCTCAACAGACTTATATACCTCCTGCTCATACATGATGCTACTGGCGCGCAATAAACTAAAGTGAGCCGGAGCAGCATACCCCCCTCCCCTAGATGATCCCCCTAACACATACAACAGCACCAAGCGCGTCACTTCACTCAGCGACCAGTAATAAAAAAAGTCCTGTTTATATATTTTGATTCACCTAATATAATGGCGCTGTTTAAGGAGAGAGGAAGTAGGTACTGACTTGCATACCTAACCTACCTTATTATGTGTAAATGTTATCACAACTAGTATATAAAGTCCTTACTTAATAGTGGTTTCAAAAACTAAAAAAAAAAACAATAATTATTTGAGAAAGTAACGAAATAATCTTTATACTACAATTAAACAACCTTGTAAGCTTCCATCTGTCACCGATAGTTACAAACGTCTGTGACAACACTGTCTCTTAGCTGGATTACTGCTGGCAGCTGTTTGCCTGTTCTTGGCTCGCAGCACTCCTGGCTACGCGTGACAGAGTTTCTTGGCTGGCCAACTTCTCTTGACTAGCCAACTGCTCCTGGCTCATGGCACTCCTGGCAACACGCGACAGAGACTCTTGGCTGGCCAACTGTTCTTGGCTAGATAACTGGTCCTGGCTCATGGTACTCCTGGCAACACGCGACAGGGTCTCATGGCTGGCCAATTTCTCTGGGCTAGCTAACTGCTCCTGGCTCATAGCACTCCTGGCAACACGCGACAGGGTCTCATGGCTGGCCAATTTCTCTGGGCTAGCTAACTGCTCCTGGCTTATAGCACTCCTGGCAACACGCGACAGGGTCTCATGGCTGGCCACTTGCTCTTGACTAGCCAACTGCTCCTGGCTCATGGCACTCCTGGCAACACGCGACAGAGACTCTTGGCTGGCCAACTGTTCTTGGCTAGCTAACTGCTCCTGGCTCATAGCGCTCCTGGCAACACGCGACAGAGTCTCATGGCTAGCCAACTGTTCTTGGCTAGCTAACTGCTCCTGGCTCATAGCACTCCTGGCAACACGCGACAGGGTCTCATGGCTGGCCAATTTCTCTGGGCTAGCTAACTGCTCCTGGCTTATAGCACTCCTGGCAACACGCGACAGGGTCTCATGGCTGGCCATTTGCTCTTGACTAGACAACTGCTCCTGGCTCATGGCACTCCTGGCAACACGCGACAGAGACTCTTGGCTGGTCAACTGTTCTTGGCTAGCTAACTGCTCCTGGCTCATAGCATTCCTGGCAACACGCGACAGGGTCTCATGGCTGGCCAATTGCTCTTGGCTAGCTAACTGCTCCTGGCTCATAGCACTCCTGGCAACACGCGACAGGGTCTCATGGCTGGCCAATTTCTCTGGGCTAGCTAACTGCTCCTGGCTTATAGCACTCCTGGCAACACGCGACAGGGTCTCATGGCTGGCCAATTGCTCTTGGCTAGCTAACTGCTCCTGGCTCATAGCACTCCTGGCAACACGCGACAGACACTCTTGGCTGGCCAACTGTTCTTGGCTAGCTAACTGCTCCTGGCTCATAGCATTCCTGGCAACACGCGACAGGGTCTCATGGCTGGCCAATTGCTCTTGGCTAGCTAACTGCTCCTGGCTCGCAGCACTCCTGGCAACACGCGACAGAGTCTCGTGGCTAGCCAACTGTTCTTTGCTAGATAACCGCTCCCCGCTCGCAGCACTCCTGGCCACACGCGACAGAGTTTCTTGACTAGCTAACTGTTCTTGGCTTGCAGTTATAAAGCTGACATCTCGGGCATTACGACGGTTATATCCGGGATGGGTTGGACCTGTGTCCCCGCTGCCGCCCTGGCGACTTCCACCACCTCTTGAGGCTCTGGGAGTACTTAAGCTGCGTGCAGTTCTACTCGGAGGATATTCAAACGTTGGATGACATGTTATCTCAGAAATAATCAACGTGGATACAACAGCTAATATAATTGTTAGTTTCAACATATCGAGTAATGTTTCGCGTACCTTGTATTGAAATGATCGCTCGATTTTGCGGCATTCATTATTTATACTGGTGCATCGGGGCAAATGAGATACGAGATTAGTTCTTTGGAGAAAGGGAAGAACCTGGCGGACTATCTTTTGACCCGACGTCCCGACCCCTTAGCTCGTGTAGCATTTGCTGGGTGCATGATAAATTGATAAAGAATATCGACACAGTGAAGTCATCTTTCGAATAATTTTGCCTGTGCGTTATTAAACTTTTTGAAACATCTCTTATTACAACATTTCTATTATTTTAATGTAAATATTAAATTCATATTGTATTTAAATGTTAGTAGATGACAAAAAGCTAACAAGGTTTTTACGTCTGAAAAAAAATCATATTATCTCGTACCTACTGTTATGACATTGATTCATGCCATAAGATTTCCATAGAACAGTTGAAATCATATCATATTACATACCAGGTATTCATTAAAATTAAGTGGAAATACAAACAAACCATAGTTTGCTATAATCCGATAACGTATGACAATAAATGTAAGCATTTTGCGTATTTTCACACTTCAGATTGCAGCGGTACTTTACCGGGCACACAAAAATATAATTTCCTTTACGTCAATGTGGGCTGTATTTACAAAAATAATTCTGAAGGACCTTAGCTTCCTCAAGATGTGCATGCGATACCTGCTGGTTCGCAAATATGTTCTTTAAAGTACAATTAATGCGGTCTGCATTAGCTTGTATGCTGACAGAACAATCACGATGTATTAGGTTGTCTCATAAGTTCTTGCCATATTTTATTTTCCTCGAATTTTCTCGTATTTAAACTAAAGTGAATTCAAGAAAGTTCTAGATCATTCTAGTAAGGATGAGTATCTTTTATGGTGAGGGTATAAATAGGCGCGGACGCAACGCAATAATTAGTCTTTAGTGAAAATAGATCACCGTCAACTGCGAGCTATTATCCTATATGAGCATCGTACATTATCATACTTAAAGTCTCTTCAACAGAAACGGCTAAAAAGATTAACACTGCATTTGGACCGGGTACTACTAGCGACCGGACTGTTCGTTTCTGGTACAAGCGTTTTGACACCGGTGATATAAGCTGCGAATATCAACCTCGGCCAGGCCGATGAAGATGCTTTGCGTCACGAATTTAAGCTACATACAGACTATAGTTCGCGCGATTTAGAGCCTTCTCTAAATCGCGCGTACTATTCCACGCGACTATAGATCGTTATCTCAAATCGATGGGATATCGCAAAGTGATGTCACGTTGGACACCTCATGCGTTAACGGACCATGACCGGGCCGTTCGTGTGGCCATTTGTCAAAGTTTGTTTCTTCGTCCGAACAGACGAGACTTTCTCAAGGACATTATTACATGTGACGAGAGCTGGATACATTATGAAACTAACACGCGTCATGCCTATTGGATTCCTCGCGGGGAAAACCCACCAGCCCAGCCTAAACTTAATGAACACGGTCGTAAGATTACGTTGTCTGTTTTCTGGGATTGGCATGGAATGATTTTCTGGGAACTCCACGAATCTCATCAGACTATTAACGCCAATCTGTATACGCAGCAGCTTCGCAAACTAGCAGAGATGTTAAAAATTAAGCGGCCAAAACGACTTGCGTCCAACTTTTGCATGACAACGCACGACCTCATTGCGCCAAGTTAACACATAAACAGCTGGAGAAGCTAGGATGGCTGACTGTTCTACATCCACCGTATAGCCCGGATCTTGTGCCTTCAGACTTTCATTTATTTCGACCTCTTAAATTTCATTTACTAGGGAAAAAAATCGAAAATTCAGGAAGTATTAAAATTGAACTTGAAAATTTTTTCGAGTCCCAGCCTGCCTCATTTTGGGAGAAGGGTATTCAAATTTTGCCCAGTAGATGTCTGACTGTTGTTGATAACGAGGGAGACCATATAATTGATTAAATGTACTTTTATTAATAAAAAAAGTTAATAATAATTTGTTTTTTAACTGGCAATAATTTACGAGACAACCTAATACATACATCGATGTTGTCTAAAGCCTACTGATGGCAATGGAAGTAAGGACCAGTCCGCAGGTGAATGAAATCTGGTCGTATGTGGCAATAAAGCCCTATTCGTGGTTTACTACCTTATAAGGAAGTAACCAGTAATGGTTCAACTTACATCAATTGGTAACTCCTCGTTCTAGAAGTGGATGGGTAGACGTGTTTATATCAATGTAATTTATTTCAATGTGGGTTCCTCATCGGTAATCAACAGGCATAACTGGCACTCGTGCTAGAAGTGGGTAGACGTCAATATAATGCAACGGCTGGGGATGTAAATTAATTGTAACGGATCACTTAGGACCCTGTTGCACTGCCGCGGTTTCGTTGGGTGCCCTTGCTTGCAGAGTCGCGTTACGTCCGCTACGAATAGCGTCCGCTTATAGCCCAATTGTATTCTTGAAGGTGATTTTTTCTCGGAACAGTTTAGGTACAGCCATTCTACCTAAAAGTGCACTCAACGCTAGAAGAGTTTGTTATTAGAAAAATAACAGACCAAGTTAACATTTTGTGAAGCATGGCAGGGGTACTACGCGACTCCCTCCCCTTACTCTACGGCTACAATTGATTTGTTTTAATTTTTTTTTTAAGCTTTATAATAAGTAGTTAAATACCTTCTGTTTTTTTCATATCTTTCACTCACTGAAACTGCATATAGTACCAAACTCAGAGACGACATTATTAGAAGAAAGTGTGATGACATTTTCATATAAGTAATAATTTCGACACAATTTCGATTTGTCGTGTTGATTTTCAGGTTGCCGTCACCTTTAAACTTAATAGTTGTTTGCTATTGCGTTTAAATTAGATACAAACGATAATTTTCCTGTTTCTAAATACAGAGCAGAGGTCAAAGATATGATATCTATAATCCGCAGTTGATTGAAGCAATCTACACTAATATATAAGGTGTTAAAAAATTAACCTTACAAATTTTAAGAGGTGCTTTAGACCATCAAACTGAACAACTTTCACTATGGGACCAACTCTGAAATCACAAAAAAAAAATCTGCTGTTCCCTACATTTTGACGACTCGTACGAACATAAATGTAGGGAACAGCTGATTTTTTTTTCGCGATATCAGGTTTGGTCCCATAGTGAAAGTTGTTCAGTTTGATGGTCTAAAGCACCTCTTAAATTTTGTAAGGTTAATTTTTTAACACCTTATATACTAATATTATAAAGATGAAAGATTTGTATTTTTGTATGTATGTATGTATGTTTGTAACGAATAAACTCAAAAACTACTGGACCGATATCGAAAACTTCAATAATGTAACCCAAGGTGTAAAAAAAAATGCCATAAAATGTCTTTCATCGCATGCGCTGCGGAAAGTATTGATGGTAGAACAAAAAATATTCTACAATATTAAAGAATATATAAATATCTACAAAAAAATTTGCGATACTATAAGTCCAATTATTGTAGTTAGACCATGTTATCCATACCTTGGTATTAATCCTTATCGTTTCCTTATTTCGTATTCAAGACTGTTTCAATACCTGTAAATTATTTTTTAATTTAAAAATTTTGTTTTATGTCCTAACGTAATGATAATGTGATAAATACAAAAAAAAAATGAAATAATGAGTGCCATAAATCCCTGAAATATCCTATAGGTCTTTTAGGTTACGCGCGACCGCTGGGCGTTACAAATGACCGCGCACCCGCTTGAAGGTTAAGGTTATAAGTTTAATTTGTTTATAGAGAGGTCTGCAGGATGTTAAAGGACTAAAACCATAGATTGCTCGTAGGCATTTTTTCTGCACAAAGGCATAATTAATATTTCCAAGTTCTCCCAGAGTAGGAGACCATACCTGAGTAAAGAAGAAACAAACCCGTGGTAAGCAATAAGTACAACAGCTTCACTCACATCTTAAACGCTTAAGAGAAAATACAAATTGATTTAGTTTCTTGCAGATATGCCTTTTTAAGTAATTTCCAGTTACAATCATTCCTCATTGGCAACAAATAGTAACTTCTTCTTCTAGAAGTGGGAAGAACATCAATAATGTAACGGCTGGAGATATAATTTAACCACAACCTATCGCTTACCATCCTGTTGCACTGCCGCTGCTTGTTTGAGGGGCCCGCGCTCTGCGGCTGCAATCGTTACCATTTTTTCTTTGTTTATGTTATGCTACTTAATGAAAATATTGACAAAGAAAGAATACAGTACCTATGTTACTGTAGGTACTGATTTTTTTCTTTCTTTCACCTGGTGAAAGAAAGAAAAAAGCAGGTGTTGCACCTAAAACTACACGTACCCAAACTCAGAAAGGAAATTATTAAATGAAATTGTCATCTGTCAACTGTCATAAAAATTGATTTGTTGTGTTGATTTTTAGGGATCTGGTTGAAAAAACGCTAAATAGAATTGTGTAAAAACTAAACACAAATGAAACGAAAAACTTCTTAGTGTTATAATTCAAATTAGTTTATAACCATGGGGGACGCACCAAACTCTTTGGGTAAGTATATTTTCAACAATGTCCTGATCGCTTAATACTTGGGTGTGGATGCGAACAACTACAAATTACGAATGTTTACAGAAGACCATGAAATGCTTAAAGCGCTGTACGACTTTGAGGCAACGTTGGCTAAAACCCTCAGCTTCACGGAAGGCGAGTTTTTCTTCCTTCAACAAAGTAACGCCAAACAGCGGAACTGGTGGCATGTCGTTAATAGAAAAGGTCAAGTTGGATTCGTGCCCTCGAATTACGTTGCCGGAGTCAAGGTAACAGGCTAAATTCATTACCATAATTATCACACACCATAATTCAGTTACTAAAGTCAGTATATTGTTCATATTTGTAACAGGTTGAGCCAGAGTTTTATCTTGCCTTCTTGAATGATTGCTTGAAAAGTATAAGTGAGAGTGGTACAATGTCGCAGAAGCAAGATTTATTAGCCAAGTTAAGTGAGAAGAAGAGACAAATTCAGATAAGTTTAAAGCCTCATGGGAAGAAGGCACCAGCTCCGAAACCCCCGCCGCGGCTGGACGACTGCACTCCACCTAATGGTGTGTCACCATGTTTTGATTTACGACCTGTAATTTCACAGCAGCACATCTATGAAGAGAGAGAATCTTCTCCGTCACCTACTAAGCCTAATAATAATGTGCCTCAAGGTAAACATCTGAAAACAAATTACATGCATGAAACAAATTGTATGCATAAATCATGTTTATTCTAAATAATTTTTCATGATATGTTTTGCTGTTTATGGCTGATTTAGAGGCTTAGTTCCTGTGTCAGTTCACTGCTGGTGGCAGTTTCTGTTTAGATACATTATATTCATTAGGTAGGTAAATAAAAATTGTTTATTTCCAGTTGTAACAGAGGATGAAGAAGTCAAGAAGAAACCAACGGTGGGCAAGACATCGTCCAACCAAGTGTCTTCGGACACGGATAACCAAGATGACAGTCAGGATAGCAGTGAGAGCATCAAACCCAATGCCATTTATGAAATAGTGCAGGCAGTGCGGAAAGAAACACAGCTCAGTCATGACATGTCCAAAGTAGCTGTAGAAACTGTTCTAATTTCATTGAGAGTAAGTTTTAAAAATATGTTTTTTTTTAATAATCATGATAAGTAGGTATTTAACTTATAAAAAAAAATACCTTTTACATAATATAATTACATAATTATTTCCAAATGGATTGAAAATATCATAATAATTATTTTTTTTTTTATTTGTACAGAAATTCTAAGGCATAAAGTAAATTTATTGCTAACATACATAAACTCATGCCTTTTTAGACAGAAACTACAAAATGCTACCTGCTATGATCCTTTTGCCACCTTATTTATGGTTGATATATGTTTTTTTTTTTATTGCAGTCATGAACAAATTTTCACATTATTTTTCTATAATTTCAGGAGTTCCTGCCAGGCGGGGCAGCACGTTCGATCATCGACGCACTTCTCCGCGAGGCAAACAGCAACATCACATGTCCTAAGAACGCCATCGACGCAGCCCCAGACGCGTTGCGTATGATGACGGCACTGAACGCGTTGTCGAAGGCAGCCAATGACGCACAGCAGAGAGGCTGGGCGTTACATGATGATGCGCACGACATACAGACGCAGCTGCTTGAACTGATCTCTGTCATGGTATGATACTCATATCATCTCTTGCCCTTATCTCAATTTGGGGTTGGCACAACATGTCTTTTTCTTCCATGCTTCTCTATTGGTCGCCATCTAGGTAATAGCTATGTCATCTTTCGCACAGTCTATCCATGGTTTGTTTGGTCTTACTTATGTAGCCTTCCACATTCATACTCAAAACTTTCCTCACGACATTTTCCTCGTTCCTTCTTAAAGTCGACAGTAAAAAAAAAAAAATACGTTTGCTGAAACTTGTACAACTTTTAAAGTAAATCTTACATAGGGTCCTTACCTAGGGGTGTGTTCTTTGTGAACAGTAGGTATCCACTAAAGGGTTTTTAGGAATTCCACCCCAAAGAGGGTGAATGGGGGGAGGGTGAAACACGTGGACGAAGTTGCTAGCAGAAGCTAGTTTTATTATACAACGTGTAACGGAAGGGGGGTATCAACCCTGAAGGAGGTGAATGTGCTCATGAAACTCAACAACTTTCCCCAAAGAACATAAAAAAAAAATTTGGCCCTCCCTTACAAAACTGACTACCAGCTGATTGATTTACTATGGGAGGGCCAAATTTTTTTTTCATATTTCGACCTATGTTCTTTGGGGAAAGTTGTTGAGTTTCATGAGCACATTCACCTCCTTCAGGGTTGATACCCCCTTTCCGTTACACGTTGTATAGGGCAGCGGAATTTGGCATATTTAGTTTTTACGAATCCTACTGGTGCAGCACGGTATTTTCGTCTTCTTTCCTGAGGGTGAGGTTCATAGGGCAGGACTTTGTTTAATTTTAAGACAGACAATAATTCTAACCAGCAAAATACCTACCACAAAATATCCGTGGGTAATAAAGTAAATTAATGTTTTAAAAATAAAACTGCCTTCACTTGTTGATGCTTTAGCACTACAGAAAAGAGTTTGAAATAATGTTATCGAACTTTCATACAGTTACTACTAAACAATGTGTGGGCAATTATAGCCGCACGTGTCGATCGATCAGGTTAAGGTATGCTTGCCGCGGTTGGTCCGTGAATGGGTGACAATCTTTACATACAAAGATCCCTCTGTGCCTCGGAAAGCACGTTAAGCCGTTGGTCCCGGCTGTCATTCGTGGATCTTTGACAGTCGTTATGGGTCGTCTGAAGCCCACAGGTCTGACAACCAGTCTTATCAAGGGGTATCGAATTACCCAGTAACTGGGTTGTGGAAGTCAGGTAGGCAATCGCTCCATGTAAAATACTGGTACTCAGCTGCATCTGGTTAGACTGAAAGCCGGCGAAGTGTAGTTTGAGATTTGGATAAGTGTTAAATAGTTTTAAAATGTTATGATTATGTTATTGTATATTTAAAATATTTATTCCTCAAATTTCATGATTGCACCTACTACTGTTTGTCTCTGCATCACCCAAAGGTTGACTGGTAGAAAATGCCTATGGCATTAAGTCCGCCTCTGTACATTTATGTGCTTGAAGTATTAAATAAACAAATAAATAAATATCTAACCACATGTGAGTGACCCAATCAACGGCAAACACTTGAAATATCCTATGACATTTCACTACTTTTCAATTTCTCAGTTTGTAAACAATAATTATATTTCTTATCTTACAGTCGAATGCTGACGTGAACATCTCGCAACATGTTCTGAGCAGTCACAAGTACGCGTACGTGACTACACTTGTGCAGTACTACCAGATGGAAACCAGGTGGCCCCTGCGACAACTACTGCTGCAGGTAAATTATAAAGGATTTTATTACTGTGTAAGTGTTTGTGCAAACCTACGTTTGCACAAACACTTACACGTCAATCATATTTTGAAAACTAGATGAGGTAGGCGTTTCCTATCTGATGACTCTGAGAAGATAGGCCGTAAAAAACTAAAGAGGTTAGTCTCTTTTACAGTCCAGATATAATCTTGGTCAGATCATGTGAAGACCGTCTGGATTGGTCTTTTGGGGTAATTTTTGATACTCTTTTTTTACCCATAGAACGCTCATATAACTAAACAGTTACCAATGATAATCTAATAGCAAAGACACATAAGATTCTTCTGGCAGGTATATAAAGTTCACAATGTGACCTATCGCAACATGGCTGGAATTCATTTGACGCTACATTTCTAAGAATTGCGCAAGCCACATGTCAGTTGCTCGTTGGATACGAATTTGAATAGTACATAAAAAATAGCCGTATGAATTGAGTGTGCATAATACTTACGATGGCTATCTTCCGCTGACGTTCCGTATATCGCGTATACAACGTGGCAGGGACGCGCATCTTCTTACCATGATTCGGTACATATTCTGAACCCTGCGTTGAAATTCTGCCCTAGGTGTTCTAGAATCACATGTTGAATTCATGGTTTCAGTTTGCCCGTCGATCCCACCATGTATAATAACATAACAAGTTCAGATTGATTTCGGACGTCGGAACTATACGCACAATAAACTTGTGCCTAACGTGCTTGTTCCGTTCTTGACAGTGAGTTAGTGATTTTAAGTACGTACAAGTCGTGCGCCTGATGGGTAAGTAATTAACCACTTTAGGGGGTGAATTTACAAAAATCATTCCCTAGTGCTGTGCTTGGTCTGTCAATAAATAAATGAATGAATTTAAGATTTTTGTTAAGTCGATTTACATGGTTCAAAATCATACTAAAAACGCGTCCAATGTACAGTCCAGCTGTAATCTCCTCATTTTGAATTTTAATGTAATTTTATTTCAGGCTTTCGGCGTAATGTGCGGCTTGGAGCGCACGGCACTGGCGACCCTTGCCCTGTCGGCCCTGCCCGCGGAGATAGCGCGGGACATGCGCGACAACCCGCGCGCCGTCAGTCGGCTGTCGCACTCTGCGCTCCTGTTGTCGATGGTACTGTCCATGGGGGACAAACTGCCCATCACGCATTTTGGTTTGTATTCAAGTCCATGTTTATTTTAACTGCTTCGTTGATCCATGTGGTCGCAAAAGCGTTATTAGGATTTTGGACTTGTGCCCGGTTGATGGCAATAGGTGTGTGTGTGTGCGTGCGTGTGGGTGTGCGTGTGTGTATGTCTGTTACTTCTTCACGCTCAAACGGCTGTACCAATTTTGATGAAATTTGGCACACTATGATAGTTTTTATGCCGATATTCCTACGGGATCGAGACTTATGCGGGTGAAACCGCGGGGCGCTGCTAGTAAATTATGTTTGAATAGTGTAATTGGCTTCGGCCGTTCTATTTAAGATAAATAAATAAATAATTATGTGCATAGGTTAAGCACGTAAACAGAGTCGGAATGAATGTATTTCCTGCCGGTCGATCTTTGGATGATGCAGGGATCAAGCGCCAACTTACATCAAGTAGCTGAAGGCTAATTTTATTGTAACTTACATTTAAAATTAGAGACTGATATAAAATACAACACATTATCCAAAGATCTTGACTTTAGTTCGGCTTCGATACGGAACCCATTGGAACGGCAGGTAGTGGAGGAGTAAGATGGGTCCCGTATCCCTTTATAGGGCAGAAGATCCTGGCTTATATGTTAACACTTGGCTTGCGGGCATACTTCGCCGCCGAATTACGCGTGCAGCGGGCCACAAATCTACTAAATACGTATTTTTTAGTGACCCGCGCTCTAGTGGCAGACTGTAAAAAACGTAAAAATACGTTGCCCTCATGCCCAGTGTTAAAAATAAAACACTGGGATCTTAAAACTAATATTTATTGAATTTTTTATAGTTATTTGCATTTGACACACTATTTTGGTCTTTTTTCCAAGAGCTTTACTGCTGCATTTGTTTAACGTTTAGTTTAGCCGCGAAGATTCAAAATGTTTGGTGTCCAATATATGGACAGAGCCCCATAAAGGGGTATCGAAGCCTTGATTGATAGGGGTTGCTGTGAATGAATACTTGAATAGAATCGCTTTCTTGTTTTAGAATCCGATCACAGTTGTGATCGGATTCTAAAACAAGACGAGGTTGACCAAATAATTGTAAAAATGTGTCTTTTATAGACATAAATGTGCATAGTGTGTCAAAAAAAAAACTTATAAAAATGTATAATTCCGTTTTGCAGAACAACTTGGCGTCGATTTCGCAGTATTCCTACTAGAGCTGATAGAAAACCCTCCGGAAACAGACGTGGATGAACAGATACCTGACCTGTTCCTGACTCTAGTACTCGCATACAACCTGCAGTTCGAAGACTCTTTTGATAACCTACTGCTGAACGCGTTGGAGACCAGAGACAATGCCAAGACGTTTTGTGAGAAAGCTCTTTTCCTTCTCAATCGTGAAGGTAATTTTGACATTGTTATGTGATTTGTTGTTGTTCTTGTATAAGAATAAGGCAACCCAGAACTTCTTCCTTCTTTTAGATTGTTTCATCAACGTCACACATAATCATAATCATTTCAGCCGGGAATCACCCACTGCTCGGTATAGCCCTCAACGTCACACATATTTTTATATGGTATGGAAACCACATATAAAATTATTTTTAGTATATGGGAAACCCGAAACACGTGTCTAATATTTTTATGTAAAGAATCTATGTACAAAATTTCAAAACTGTATCATGAAAAATCACGAAGTTATAAGCTTGTTATGTTACCTGATTGTCCATACAAAAACTTGGTTACCGCTTAACACGCCGCCGGCCGACCGGCTGTGACCTGTGTTGTGCGCATATGATTGCGGATATGTACTTAGTGTCGATCGGTGTCCAACTTGTTAGCTTTTTTAAATATTTTTGGGACAAAATATAACATGGTGTAAAAATTATTGAAATCGATTCAGTTACTTATTCTGAACAGACTATTCAGGCTTGCAAGATACTAAAAATAATGTTGTATATGCAATAAAAAAATCAGCTATACATTTATGTTCGCATAACTCGTCAAAATAGTGCAGGGAACAGCTGATATTTTTTCGCGACCGATTTCGGCGATAACAAGTATGTGGTATAATTTATTGCATATATGTGGTTTCCATACTGTATATTGGTGTGTGAAAAAAACTTTGGTTCAGCAGTAGGGCGGCATTGCTGTCTTAATTCTCAATTAAGTTTTGTTTACGCGTTTTTCCATAAATAAAAAATAAAATATGCCATATGTCAGGTACGCCGAGTAAACCCGCGTGTTCGAGTAAATAGACATAGTTCTAAAATTCCCAAAAACAATTTAAATAATTTAAACCTCATATTACAGAGGACCCGGTCCACATCTTCGACCACGAGCCTGCGCCGGCGCATGCGGTTCTAAAGCTAGTGATGGACGTGTTCAGTCGCAAGAAGACGGCTGAACACTTTTACACCAACGACGTCAAGGTCGCCATTGATATCATCGTGAGGCAGCTGGCTGACCTGTCACCTGGAGACGCGGTAACTAACACACACTACTACAAGGATCTTTTGTCGCTTGAATAACGTTGAGATGAGAGGCGTTGTTAGTAAACATTTGTGCAATTGTTTTGTGAAATTTATTGAAAAAACAAGAGTTAGTTCGGATTTTGGCCACGTGCCAAAAGATCCTTGTACTAACCTTAGGTCAACAATAACTCATATTGTAACTTCATACTATCGATCATCGTTTAGGTCATCGTAAGTCATGGATAACTGCTTACGGTATAGTATTTTTATCTCACGAAGCGCGCTTTACTTGTTGTAACTAATTAAACACGTTGTGAATGTGTGCGTGAAGACGAGTAGCGTCGGCACATAACACACACACACACACACAAAGTATCGAGAACTCCGGCGAAGACACACATTCACAGCGTGTTTGCACACTTGCGTTGCTTCATGAGATAAAAATACTGTAGGCCAAACCTCTATATATATTTTTTTTAAGACCCAGATACGACTCGCCATACATTCATGTCGATAGCGTTCTAATAGAAGCTTCACATTTCTCTCACGCACAATAAAACTAACATCTGTTTCCACAGCGGCGTCTCCAATACCTGCGGATCCTCCAAGGCATAATCCGCAATACAGATTACGGCGCCCACGTTCACCGGCGCGACGACCTGCTCCGATGCTTCGCGCGCATCTTCTGCGAGGAGGGAGAGTGCAGCCGCGAAGACCAGACCCTCGTGCGAGCCGTCTCCAACGAGTTCCCCCAATACTTCAAACCTTAAGACCTTAAGGTAAAATCTGGCTTTGATGATTATAGGTTGTCAGATCCTAAGAGAAAATATTCGAGAAGATGAACCATCATCTTCTTCTTCTAGAACCATCTAGAACTTCGTGCTTCAGTTATTTTGTAACCTCTTTTTCACGTGAACTTATTATTCGGATTTCTCTATGATCCATTTTCTAACAAAAGAGGTCGTTATAGTTTTCAATTTAGTTTTAAAATTCGAAGCAAAGGTCTGGCAACCGTATGTAAGATAGGGTCTCAGTTTAGAAATTAAACTGTGTTTAGATGTGAATTACATTTTGGGAGACGCTTGGATTACCTGTGGTACTTGTTAGAGAAGATTCGTCGCGTTACTGTTGCGTTATACAGTATGGAACTTACTGATCATTACAGTGCTTCTCGTTTAGAATACTTACCACTATTGTTAGCATTATTACTTTACGGGTTAGCGGAAAACGACAGCGAAAAATTGCTGGCTTTTAATATCTTCATGTTACTTTAGGCTCATGAATAACGATCTCTGCCTAAAAATTAAAATTCCTAATACAGTGCTAAGCTATGTTTAGGTGTATTAAACCCTTTTCAACAAACGAGTTTTAAATTATTATTTGTATAAGTATTGATATTTACATGTGGAGAAATAATTACGCAAAAAAAAATCAGTATAGCGGTGTCGAGTTGTATTTAAGAGATTCAAATCAAAATATATATACGTAAAAATGTTCATGCGAGTGTTACTTAGAAATCACTAAGTGAATTTTAACTTGCTTTGCAGATGTTTTTTCCACCTTGTTATTATCTTGTAGATTTAAATTGTTGCACAATTAGTATATGTTTTGCATGGCAATTATATTTGCACATAACGAAACAATGCAATAGATACTTAATAGAAACTATTTGAAAAAATCTTTAAATGTATTCATATACTCGTTGGATATTAATTGTCAAAGTAATTTAAAATTTTCAAGTAATTTAAATTTCTAAGATTATTGTCTTAGATTAGGACAAAATCACTTTAATTAAAATATTATTCTTCATCTCATAATAACATACACAGTATTTACACTGCATTTATGCGTTATTTTGTCTACTATTAAATGTGTCATTACGTCACACAGTATTTATCTTAGGATGTAAGCAGTTTATTTTAATACACAAAATATACTCGTTGAGATTTTGAACTTGCTACTCTGGCCTTATAAGGAAGAAACATAAGAAATATTTTTAAAAAATGTGAAAGCAGGAAATCATAATTCACTATTTACTCAATTACTGAATTCTAATAAATTAAACAAATAATATTAAGTTTAATATTTCTTGTAAATTGTTATGTAATACAAAACTAACTGAGCTGTTGGCGCCGATGCCCCTGTTCACAAATTAGTCAGCGCCTGACGTAAATTGACGTATTTTTAGTAGCCAATTTTTTAATTACGTGTAAACGTGTCTATGGAGTATCTTAATTTGACAGGACTAAACTAATATTTATCTTTTGTCCTTTTCTTAATGAAATAGAAAGAAAAAAATGCACTGAACTTAAATTTGATTTAGTTTGTGAACAAGGGAGGGAAGCAGCGCCAGTTTTTAAATTAAAATTCAAGGTTATAATTTCAAGAGAGACGTAGTATTGCCATTTATCACCAAAGATTATTGAATTCCTAGTACATTACGCTCATTTAACAGTCAATTAAAAATGCTTTAAAGTATGTCCGATCCAAAAGTATGTATGTATTTATTTTTACATTCCGCTACTTGAAGCATTCGTGAGCAATTCATCGGCCTAATGTGTGTGAAAATTGCAGTGGATACTTGATTTATTAATTGATATTATTAATATGTAATTAATTGATTACTATCAATTATGGATTGTGCCAAGGCTTTTGCGATATAAACTCTTCTATTCCGTTACTATCTAGGAATGAGTGCATTTTCCCATCCTTATTTTAATTTATGTGATATTTATTTTTTTATATTAATAATTAATGGTATCAAATATATTTTTACCATAACAACATTCAACTGGCACAATTTACCTTTGAGAAGCACACCATATTTTTCCAAATAAAAATCGAAAACGCTTTGATACAGTAATCATTGTAGTTCAAATCAGGCCTAAATGTAACAGAATCCTAAAATGATCCTAAAATCCCAGAATACATGACATACATTCGTACTTATAAAAAAGAGCAATATTTTTCTAGTCAACAATCATAAATGATATAAAAATTATATTAAATTAGATTTACTGGTAAATAAGATGTTGATTATATTGTAGCTGTTGATTTCAGAATATTCACTTAACTACAACAATAGATATTTTTAGGCTCTCATTCTTATAATATGAAAATAAAAGAAACCGTACATTATAAGACGGCCATAACTAATTTCTAAATAGAATATAGTTTTATAAGTCTTCAAATTGCATGTCACACCTCTTGCACGAAATAAATTAAGGTGTGCCCAGGAAAAGGAAAAAAAAACTGTTTAATCTTCATCTTCACCAACGAATCAAGTAGGTACCGAAAAAAAAAAGACCGGTGGCACCACCAAAAACAGTACTTATTATTCGGAGTACAAAATAATAAAATATAATATGTTCTGCCGTCAATATAAATTATATATCTATTATTAAAAAGTTATGACTGTATTCTATATCCTTGTTAAATGAGTTTCAACGTCGACCAACATTTCAGGGTGTCCGTATTAAAAACTATTACAAATAATATTATGTAGAACGTATTTTAAGTGCATGATAAAATCACAATAGGTATATTAGTTTCTCAATCTATTGTAATGTATCGAAAATATATTTATTTTATCTTAAAAAAATAATTGGAAATGTTAATTATACAGGGTTCCTTTAAAATAGATGGAAAAATTTTAACACAGTGCTCAGTATGTCTAACCAAAGTAATCCAAGCAAAAAAAACACTGATTAAAGTGATTTTATATTGACCTAAAATAATAAATTGCCGGCAAATTAGTGTATTTTCGTTCGCTGATTATTTTTCTTGTAAGTATCTAATTCGTTTTTCTTATATTTTTTTTTACCATTGTCCTTATTTTGGTGATATGAATGATTTCTAAAAGTTTGACCATATATTTTAAATGAGACCTGATATAATATTTACGGTATTATCTATTTCTATTGGGAAGTTATTAAATAAACTTTGAACAATACATGTTATGATGTTGGCCTAAATTAAATTTATTATCTGATATACTATGAGCTTATTGTTGTTTCGGTTGAAAAATGCTCAAATCGAAGCCAAATTTTATTAGATTCAGATTACTATTCGTGCTGATCTTACGACTAATTTGTAATTAAAGAACTTTTATGAAACATTATGTAAAATCAGTGATGTCAAAACATCTGTGCATATTATTTTTATGGTTTAATGTAAAAAAAAAATAGATTTCGCACATTCCACAATTTTTGTCTCATAGGTAAGTAAGTATTTTTCAATTATTTAAAATCTTACCCGATCTCTAAACCAAATACATTACGGTAAAAAAATTATAGCAACTAAACATCCCTAAGAATAATATGTGAAGGTCTTTTCATCGAATGTTCTACTGATTATTATCATTAACTTTTTTGAATTTCATCTAAAATATCAAAGTAATTCTTGGCAACATTGGTGGTGTGTTACATGATCAAAAAACTAATGGCAGCTAAATCGCTTTTTCATTTGATTGTGTAACATTGTCTGAAAAATGAAGAGTCACGATGTATCGTTAGCTTTTTTGCGCAAATTAATTATCTATAATAAGTATTTATTCTTATTGAACGCTCTTTATTATTAATATTTAGAAGGAAGGTTGTCAATATACATAAATAAATGATGTTCAATCGTATTTGATGTTTATTCTTTAGACAGCGATGTCAGATTAAAATATACTTGTCCATCCTATTTATGGTTGGTTGGTTTTTGGTGGTTAGATGAGAAAAACAGAAGATAAAGTCCAACAACCAGTCTTACCAAGTGGTATTGTATTACTGCCCAATAACTGGGTTGTGTAGGTATAACACGCAGTCGCTCCATGTAAAATTCTGGTATTCAGCTGCATCCAGTTGAACTGGAAGCCGACTTCAGCTTAGTTGGGAAAAGGCAAATGATTATGAGAAGAACAAAAGATCGCTTAAGTTTTCATCGGATGTAGCTTGAAAATATATAACATCAATAAAAACATGAAAACAAGGTTCAGGTTGTCCAAGCCGAGCTTTTCAGTTATTATTCATGTTATAATACTTTCCTATTCCTTAGTTATCTATCAGTCCTGTCAGCTGCACGTTACAGGAACTGATGGACGATAGTAATGGCGCCATACGCCAGGCACGTAGCCGAATTCTGGACCGAGTCCATTTATATTATCATCGACACGCTAAGAAGTTACCTATTAATAACAATGAGACCCAAAGTCAAACACAAAAGTTTTTGAATTGAATCCAAATGTGCTTCCTTCAAGGTATCCTGCGAAATTCAAAATTTCTATGCATAAACGGAATCACCTTAAGGGCTCGTTCCCACGGCACGATCCCGTTTAGTAGTGCACGTGTTTAAATATACATATTCACACAAGCATCCTGTTTGCAGTATCCGGAAAACAGGATGCTTGTGTGAATAGGTATGTATATTTTAACACGTGCGCTACTAAACGGGATCCTGCAAAAAACCGCACCTGCAAAAAACGGGATTTTGTCGTGGGAAAGAGTCCTAAGGGTGATCGCACATCTGACGGAACATCCGTCGCGTAATGCTAGAACAGACAAGTAGTGCGTTAGTGTGTCGAACGAACGTACCTACATGCTAAACTACGTCATAATCAGCCTATACAGCTCCCACTGCTTGGACACAGGCCTCTTCTCTGTGAGAGGGAGTAGGCCATAATCCATCACGCAGGCCCAGTGCGGGTTGGTAGATGTCACATGTCTTCGAATTTTTGGTTCTAGGACATGCCGCTTTCGCCACGATGTTTTCCTTCACCGTTTTGAGAACTGCGATGGGGAAACAAAGTACGCAAAGTAAAGCGCCTGCCTGGTTTCGAACCCACGACCTAACAACTCGGAAATGGGATTACCACTGGGTTACCACTGCTCGCTAAACTATGTACTAATTACTAACTTTGAGTAAGTACACTCGACGCACTCCATCGGTTGAGTGAGTAAGGTTGAATGTGGTTATCTACATTCTGCCCGTTCTGTCAGATGTGGGATCCACCCTTAGTAATGCCAAAGAAGAGATTGACAAGTTCTCAACTTGAAACTCTCAATTCAGAAACCGGGCGAAAGGAAGGATTAGGGATGAACAAATGAAACAACTCATAATTATTACAAGTATTTAATGTACCTTATGAATGCCGTATAAATATTTCAAAATGTAAAACAGTGATAAAATTCATATTTTAACCAATATAACTGTAATCAACGTAACTAAGTATGCGAAATTATATTTCAATATTCAAAATAATTACAATTGAAATAGTACGTGTGAAACTTATCTACCATTCGCAACATATGCATACAACTGGAAATTATTTATTGTTACAATATTCTTAACTATAACATGAATAAGCAGGTACCATATTTAAATCTCTTAGTGCATTTTCAAATAAAAGGAAGCGTCGGACTTCATAGTGTTCAATGTTAAATAGGTAATAAACTTTGTCACTAATAGAACTGTAACAAAATCTGCCTCAAAATTGGGGATCATATAATAATATAAAAACTTGGCCCCAGCATTTGAAAGGGATCCACAAAAGCTAGAATTATTTTAATTTGTAAATATCATTTGCAAAAATTATAGCAAATCCTGTAATTGAATACAAAAGGACCTACTTATGAATGCAGTCTTAGTACTGTTGTATATCCATCAAAGAATGTTAAAGACACCGAATGCTTACATGGAATGCAATTTTATAAAATTGAATCCTTATATTATATTTTTATTATATAATTTAAAAGAAATGAACGCGTCGGTACCCCTCGTATAAAATTAACACGTTGAGCATTAACCTACAATTATTGATAAACATGCTACTTGTAATACGCAGTAATAATTGATTATAACAAACATGACCACTTGACTTTACACCGAATTTGGCAACTTGGATGAACACTTGTCTTATACAAATTATCTATCATTACGTTATACATGTCAATGTTAACGGTGTCCAGCTTTTGAATTTGAATTTGTAGTTTTTATCAGAAATTGTATCTTTTATTTTTAAATATGTATAAAAGAGAAAGATTTTTTCGAAATTCTAATAAGAACTCCAAAAATACAGTGAGCTCCAATCAAGAGTTATATAAGGCCTGTTTATTCAAACACGAAATCTCTTCCTTAATTCATCATTACGAACAACTTTTACTACGGGACCAAAACTGAAATCGAGAAAAAAAAAACAGCTGTTCCCTACATTTATATTCGCATAAATCGTCAAAATGTATGGAATAGTAGATTTTTTTTGCGTTTTCCCGATTTGTCCTATATTAAAAGTTGTTCATAACGATGAGCACAATGACCCCTTCAGATATGTCGTGTATGAATAGATAGTCCTTATACTTAACACTATATTGTTTTAAGTTTTGGTAAGTATATGTACGTATGTTTTACTGATCGTTATAAATATTTTAATGGTATTTTTGCTACTACTCTTCACATTCTACAACTATCGAACACTCGCACGTTACATTAAATTAGATTAAAATTTATATACAAGTTACATCTAATATATCTTAACTAATCAACCCTACGTAGGTTATTTTGATACCAACAAAAATGTATCATGTGTATGGCCTCTGACTTTTTCATTTAAAAACAATAGATTTATATGGGTATTTTATTTTTGGTACTGATTATGTTTAGACAATCCGTTACATACTTGGTTTCGTTCCATACTTGGCTTACACTGCAAGTACTGTCCTAACGCTAGTTGCTAATAATATAATTTCACCACAGAACAGCGAGTACAAAGTTGGAAAGAAAACGAACCTATTTCCGGCTTATTCGATATATTCTTCATCATAGCAGAATACAAAATCCTCCAAATACATTGCATTAATTTTATATTACTAAAGTTCGTTAACTGCTTCCATTATTAGCGCATAATAGCTAGGTACTTATACAATGTTGTTTACATTAGCAAAGAAATGAAATAAACACTACAGTTCCAATATCAGTCGAATTAATTTTGACTAAGACGGAATCAACTCACCCATATTTTTCACCTAAAGATTTAAAAAATGGAACAACGCACAACCCCAAGAACAATCATAAATAATGTCACCACAATAGAATTTGTAAACCTAAAGTTAACAAATTGAGCTAAATAATTATATTCTTTAATTGAATTAGTCGAATATAAAATTCACAAAACACAATAAGACCGTGTTTCAGAATAAATAGATATTTGTCTTTTATTGCGCAAAATTATCTATACTTAAGGAAATTGGAAGAATTATTATATTATTCGATTTTATGCTTATGTTATACTACTAGTCCATAGTCATGGTGTTCTTTCGCGTCGAGCATAAAAACGAACTTACAAACTGTTTAAAAATGGTAGAAAATTGTTTGGTGACAAATCGCTGTTTCAATCTCAATCCACAAAGATACTACAGCTTCTCTTTTTTTTTCCTTCACAACAGATAATTTTCTCAAACTAGATTTACGTTTTCGCTGAGTTACGCACTGATGTCGCTATACTCGTCAAACCTAATTGATGTGTCGAATCTTTACAAAAGGGACCTAAAAATATTTGCTGTCCGTGAAAAATTGACGAGTGTGATGAATTTCAATCGTTTTTGTTGTTCTTACACAATACTGCATGTCTTGCGACTGGAGGCCTGTCCGACAGTCGAGCGTGGAAATAATATTTTATTTGGCAACCGCATTTCTAAATTATATGAATGTTATTGCTTTTTCGATATAAAATTGTGACAAATCTTAATCTTGTTATTATTGCTTATTTCTTTGCTGTTGTCGGACAGTCCTCATCAGCGACATCAACAACAAGACACGTCATCCAGAACAAAATACATAGTTGACTTGAGTGTGTAAGCCACCTCATACGTCAAGCTTAGGGACGTACCGAATCCATATAAAATATTTGACAGTTCATGTCAAAAATACGGTCTAGTTGTTGATATCGCTGACACACACACTCATCAATTTAAAAATTTGTCACCAAACTGTTGTGGATTACGTCTACATCTCCTCCTGGTGCTTAGCTGGGGTGCTGCGCGGCCACCTTGCGCAGGCGGTACCCGCCGGTGCCGCGCACGGTGTACAGCACCAAGATGGCCACCGCCACCACCGACATCCCGATAGCGTTGATCACGATGGCCTCGTTGTTCAGCGTCGCGTATACCTCGCTCCTGTACACCGCATGCCCCGGGTTAGTTCGTTGGAAATGTACACGGATACAGAATTGTTAGGACTTGTCTGATTCCTGACGTATTTACCGGCTGTGTCTACGCCTTTATTGCAACTTAATGAATCTTTCATGGTTCAAGAGCGAAATGAAATGAACTCCAGAAAAGGGGGTTGGATATTTAAACAAAGTTGGGTAGTTATTTTACTTTAGGAACCAGACAATAATAAGATAAATTATATGCGACGATGGCACTCTTGCGCTCTAAATAGGGGTTAGCCTGCCAATGCTAAATAATTGACTCCAATTAGATACTTATAATACAAAATCGCCAATTTAAATATCATGCCGTGGGAGTTGATGGTAGTTTTCTCCCTGAACCCCAAAGTGCAACTTACCTTATCGTTGATATGATGGAGTTGAGCGCCAACTCAAAATTTGATTATATTTATCCCCAAATATAATCAAATTTTGAGTTGGCGCTACGGTGACTAGTATAGGCGATTGTTAAATATACAACATTATTTTGAGTATATTGCAAACCTGAATATATTTTGTTTAAAATAAGTAACTGAATCGATTCCAATATTTTTACACCATGTTTTATTTGGTCCCAAAAATATTTTAAAAAGATTACAAGTTGCACACCGAGCGACACTAACTACATATCCGCAAGCATATGCGCACAACACATATGCTAATAATATTGTTGTACGGACAAGCAGGTAACATAACACGCTTATAACTTTGTGATTTTTCATGATACAGTTTTGAAACTTTGTACATAGATTCTTTAAAATACTAGACACGTGTTTCGGGTTTCGCATATACTAAAACTAATGTTGTATATGTTCGGTTAGTGGATTAATTGGACAGTGTCTAATAAATCAAGATCCGTACTTATACGGTATATGTTATAGGTACCTAAGTGCCGGAAATCAGGACAATAAATAATCAGAAATATAAAAACTGTACTTTTTAAACAAACGAATGAAGGCTTAAACTAGAACGAATAAGCATCTACTTCCCGTTAGTAGAATAAAGTATGGGTAGTGGGAAACGCCTATTGCAATTCAATTTAAACATATATTGATTAACAACTTTTACGTAACATTTAACACATAAACGTTACATAAGATGTAATAAAATGTAAGTGCAAGTGAAGCGGAATAATGGTGCAAAACCACAAGCACATATGCAGTCACTCCAACAAGCACATCAAGCGAAATGCATACATAACATAAAACTACCTGTTTATCAATGTTTACTGTTTTAGTCCTGTTTTTCTTCCGAATTGTTCCAACTTGTTTCGAACTCGAACAGAGGGCTTACTTATAGCTCCGTTCGACTTCGTAACTAATCGGTGAAACCCGAATTAATCGTAAATATTAATAAACATAAATATATCTCACGAAAATTATAATATAAAAGTAAACTACTAAAATGAAAAGTCCTTGAGTAACTTACATTTATTTTAATGCAATAAAAATACAGTGTTGATTCTTACACTACATAGTAATTTATTTTTCTATTTTATAGTAATTCTACATTTGCTAAAATTACCTAATGCTTACATTATTTTGATCTGATACAGATCAAAGCTGATACAATAAAGCCTCGTTTCTGTAAACTGTGTAAATTGATAAAAAAATCTCTTCATTTCAATACTTTGTGTGTATACCTAACCTACCTCTAATAATGAAGCAAGGTTCGATCTTAAATAGATCGAAATACTTATACTACAAGTCAATAATGATATCAAAAATATATTTGTCTCACTTATCTTACCAGCCAATTGCACTTATGTACATCTTTATTTGAAAAAAAAAAAACTATAAAAATGCAAGTTGCAAATTCATTAAAAACAACCATTTTATCTATGAGTGTGTACGTTTTGTGTAATCTATTTGTATGCAAAATTTTCGAATTTTTAGACTTCAGAACCAATGATCAAACTAACATTACATTAAATAAGTTTTTACATGGCTAAACTAATTTTAAATCGCATTTTTATAACTACTATTCTAAGTAATCATTGGCTCTGATATCTAATTTTGTAATAAATAGTGGTCTAAATCTAGAGGTCTACTGAGGCCCTTATGTGTTGTCCGCGGGATTCCGGCATGCGGAACTTGGTTCTCGACAAGATATACATGACGACGGCCAAAATGGCGATGCAGGCGACTCCAATGGCGTTGATGATTATTCCCTCGTCGACCATGCCGCTGTACCTCTCCGCGCTGTGAATACGGACACTTACAAGCAACTGACACAACACAAGACAGAACATAAAACTAGGACAAAGACAGTTCTAGGACTATAACATGCTAAAATGACATCGAGCACACGTGCAGCGTACATACACAAATTGATAGTGCAGTGCTTTGGGTGACGGGATTTATAAAAGTTAGACTGTTGTGAACTACTCCAGTTAGACTTGTGATACTCTTTAATTTTTGCATTGGCTTTGGTGAGCTTTGACGTCACAAAAGCCAATTTTAAACTGGTTTTAAATAAACTCTATCGGCCTTATTCCAAAACAAGGTGTATCTATAGACCCAGGTTTAAACCATCGAGCCATTTTCAAATTTCGAACTATAGTCCGACAAAGTTAAAGTTCTTATTACAAAAACTGACGTTAACCCCGAGTTAAGAACCCTAAGTGGTCAATTGCAGTAAGAACTTTGTGTATGTAGGAATAAAGTTCAAAATGCAGTAACTGGCTCGAAGATTTACGCTAGCTCTATAGGTAGAGCTCGTTTTGTAATAGGACGGTAAATGTTTGCCCTAAAATCAACTAGTGCCAAAATAAATATGACCAAAGCGAAGAAACATGCCGAGATTTCCTGTCCATAAATAGACTTTCTACATACCCGAGGCTGAAGATTGCCTTCTCAGTAAGTCCAGTGAGGCAGGCGCAGACCCCAAGTACGAAGGTAAGGATTCCGAAGGCTGCGTGGACAGGCACCAAGGAGGCACGGAAGCTAGCAGTTCCCTTATTGCAGATCAACAACAGCAGGAAGCTGAAGAAGCCGACAGCGTACTGTGGAAAGTATTTAAAAAAATTGTTAGATGTGATATGTGGTTTTCTCTTCGCAAGAAATTGTTTCTAGTTGCTGATATGGTAGCCTCGTAACGTTTTTATGTTATTATTATTTATTATTATTATTGACAGCATCATCTGCGTCCCTTGAACTCATGTATTTGATTGATGCTTAAGTTCAATAACGGACAAGTTCCAACTTAATATGATATTGAAATGTAGGCAACTTCTAAAAGGGTCTGAAGATGATACCTAGTTGTCTAATGTTATGCATTCTCGGTATTTCCAGTAAAGGTACGTACCGACCTATCACTGAATTGGATGTTTTAGATAAGTACGTAAAATCTCAAATATGGACATCGCTACCATAATTTGTCCCTTGACGTTCAATTATTTCAAAACGTGACCACAAGCCTCACATTATGGTCTACAAAAATCCTTCGCGTTATTGAAAAACTCTCAAAAAACTTTTGACGCAGCTGAACTCATTAATTTGGACAAGCATTTGATCCGCAATTGGCTTATCGCATCCTGCCGTTAACGTCCCTAACGAGCCGGTTGCTTATCTGTCGTTGTGCCTCACTTAGGCACTATCTTCACGCTCGTTTTGCGAGCAAAACTTGGCGATATCAGCTCCAAATTAATTTTGAAGCCCCAGCTTGATGAATTTACTTGAATAACATAACATCACGCGTAGATTCCCCGTGTGTTTACCTAATTATACAAAGCAGTCATCACTTGATAAAGATCAAATACCTAATTCTCAAAACGTTTCTCGGCTGAAAAATGGTGTTCCTTGATAGAGGACAGAAATTACCTGTAATCCAAACAGTCCCATAGCAACGAATCCGATCCAGCTGTGTAGCGAGTAGAAGTTGTTGATGCCCTTCTTGTTGTGGTAGTCCAGCACGGCCAGGAATCCGATGACGATGCAGGGGAACGCCAGTGCGTGGAAGATGGCGTGCAGCAGCTTTACATAGATGCGCCTGAAGCAGCGGCAGATGCGGTACAGGAGCACGGCTGTGGACAACATGGTTTAGGTCGTTGAAAGAAGGAAAGAAGCTTATGGTTTCCCTGTTAAATCTGACTGAAGAATTATTCGGCAGCTCTGGGTCGGTCCTATCTGCACTTAGCAATGCAAGGTATTTCGATCACTTAATCCGTCTGCCCGTTTGACTCTCGTGAACAAATGAGGGTTGATAATAATGATACAATGACAAACACGCGCGTAGCGTGGCAGTAAATGCGGAACGAGGTGAACTTGAAAACACTTTTCATACAACATGAACTTGGTCTGATGTGTGGAATTCTCGTCTGATTCTCGACAATTAGGCCAATTAATCCTGTGGGTGTAGTAAATGGCCATATCAGTATCAGTGCCAGTAATCATAATGGTTAGAGGCAATGTTGCCCGCTTTGTTTTTATTATGCCGATGTCTTGTCTGTTCATTGTAGCATCGTCATAGTTTCATTTAAGCAATGAACTACAGACTTGGTTTAATGTTTTTTGACCTGAACCCGCACTTAAGTTACGCTATTCTGTGACTCAAGTAGTCCATTTTTACACAGCAAAGCGTGACTTAAGTGCAGGTATAGGTCACACGAGCTATAAAATAATATAATTCGATACGTGTGACTTGAGTAGTCTTAACCCTTTATAGTGCAGAAGATCCTGGCTTCTATGTTAAAAATAATATGCTGGGATATCAAAACTAATATTTATTGAAAAATTGAGACACTTTTTTATTTTTTACTTAAAAAAAAAAGTATGGTGTCCACATTTTGGACACAGCCCCTTCTCATATATGAAATTGTGCAAAACATGGTGCAATGAATAATGGTAGTTTGCATTTCACATAATCTATTTTGATCTTTTCTCCAAGAGCTTTACTGCTGCATTTGTCTAACGATTAGTTTAGCCGCGAAGATTCATAATGTATGGTGTCCAATATATCAAAATCAAAAGTCATTTATTCAAACTAGGCTGAGCATCAGCACTTTTCGAACGTCAAAATTAAAAAAGACAGTCCCCCAAAACGCCCGCCCTTCACCACATCCTAGTGCTTTCGCTGGGAAAAAGTGGCGCAACAAACTCCCCAGCAGCACAGCTGTCTGTTCAGTTAGAATATACTTGATTGAATACAATACAAGGTATGCAAAGTAATTAACATTACAAGACACAGAACACTAAATTAAATATACGTACTCAAGCAAAAAATAATAAATCAAAATTAAATAAAAGCCTCCAGGTGTAAAGGGCGTGACCGCTTACATATTTACCTATGCAATGCTGGGTTCTGTTTACATAGCTGTCACTTGAAGTCACAAATGATAAACTAGGACCATCGAAGGAGGGGTGCGTGCAGAAGACCTCCACGTGCGCTCGGCGGCTGCTGGTCCCCTGCGGATACGTCCGGGGGGAAGAGCAGTCGCTGGGCCTGGTGCACCCTGGGTCACGGACAATAATCTCTTCGCGGGGGGTAGGGTAGAGGAGTATTATTGTCCGGAGCAAACTTCTGCAGGAGGGGTCGCTCCTGATCCGTCGACGTAGTCGATCGGGCGAGGACGCGACCACACCCGCTTGGGTGCAGGCGCATCCAAGCGGGGTTCGTACGTTTGTCTCCTCATTCATTGAGGAGCAAACATTTCGACGGGTCCGCTGAGTCGGGATGGCCGGACAGCGGACGGAGGCATGCCTCAATGCCGCCGTCGGGGGGCTTGGCTTAACCGCCCGGCCCCAGAGGAAGGACACCTCTAAGATAAAAAACCACCCAATCCCAAGTTTCGGGAGCGCGGCGAGGGGATGAATGGCCGTAGGGGGTACGGTCGTTAGCGCTCCCACCTGCTGGTACCTGCCGCCCCCAGCAGTATGTAGGCTTGCCCGGGTACTTAAGCCTCTGCCCGGGTCGACGTGTATTTGCTTTACACTCGTGGGAACTTTATGGAGAAAAATTTAAAAAACCCAAAAAACCCATCCGTCGAACCTCTTGCGTCGCAAGAACAGGAGCTCCGGGTTAGCCTGGAGCGCCTGTGTGACGCAGGAGACAAGCCGCTTGCCGTCGTGGACGGCAACAAGAGCCGAGGAGGCTCCTGTCCTTCAGAGGACCAAAACATGTCCGACCAGGACTTGCGCGGACGCTCCAAATTTTGGAGAAAACGTCCGCGCGATGAAGACTCGGACCGAGCGGGGTCGATGGGTCATTCCTCAAGCGAGGAGAACCTTTCGGCCGCCAAAATACCGGCGACGAGGAGGGGCCGAGGTCGCGCGGTGCTGCGCGACGTTGGGGGTCGCTTCAAGCGGCCCGGTACCCCAGGAGTCGGTGGGGAGAGCGACCCCGGGGTCTCATCCGGGGTCTCGACTGAGGAGCTGGGAGGGACGACTGTTTCTCTCGTGGGCACGAAGGCGGAAGCCAACGCCGCGAAACGTGCCCAAAACAGAGCGGTTGCGGCCGACGAGGTCGCCGAAATGGCCCGTCAGGCCCGGGAGCGGCGGTCTGCCCAGGCTGCTAAAGGGGAGAGCGCCACGGCAGAGGCTCTCAGCCGCCAGGTGCTAGACGGCGTGGACGTTGTCCTGAAGGTTGCGACTAAGTCGGGCAACCTGAAGGGCTCGTTCACGCGTGCCCTCAAAGAGGCGGCAGAGGGAATCAAGGAAGCGACGGAAATCCTCCTTGGCCGCACGACCTCGGAGGAGACGGCGAAGCTGTGGCGGGAGAACGGCCAACTCCGATCCGAGCTGGAGGATCTCAAGCGTGAGTTTGCTGCGCAGAGGGCGGAGTGGCAGCTGAGGTGTACAGCAACCACTAGCTCCGCTCCCGTCGCCGTCCCGCCCCCGTCGTCAGCCCCGTCAGCCCCATCGTCTTCACCGGCAGATGCGGACATCGAAAAGATTGTTCGCATCTGCATGCTCCAGTGCGGGAGCATGGTGAACGCTCGGCTGGAGGCGATTTCTCGTCGTCTCCCGGCGGAAATCCTCCGTCCGCCTCTAGCGGCTGACACGCGGAGGACTGAGACGCCGCCTAGACTCGCGCCTCAAAAGGGAAAACCCGCGGAGGGAGCTCCTCCGAGCGAACAGCCCACGACTGCCGCCGGGTCTAAGGGTGACACCTGGGCGGAAGTCGCGGGGGGCCGCAAGAAGGCCCGCAAAGCCGCCAAGAAGGCCGCAGCAGCTGCATCCACCCCCGGTGGAACCGCAAAGGCGGTTGCTCAGCCTGCGCGGCGGACTGCCACAGGCGGTCGCAAAGGACCGACGATGCGTGCCCCGCGTTCCGAGGCTGTGACGCTCACGCTACAGCCCGGAGCTGCGGAGCGCGGCGTAACGTATCAGTCGGTTATTGCCGAGGCCAAGGCCAAGATCAAATTAGCAGATCTTGGCCTCCAGTCCGTCACCCTCAGGCAGGCTGCCACGGGTGCGCGGCTGTTCGAGGTGGCTGGTGCTGCGAGCGGCAGTGCTGGAAAGGCGGACGCTCTGGCCGCCAAGATGAGGGAGGTCCTCAACCCTGAGGACGTCCGGGTCTCCAGGCCAGTGAAAACCGCAGAGGTGCGGATTACTGGTCTGGACGACTCCGTGACCTCTGAGGAGGTGGTGGCGGCCGTTGCCCGAAGCGGAGAGTGTCCGCCGGACAAGGTGCGGGCCGGCGATATACGCGCCGACGCCACCGGACTCGGCGTAGTCTGGGTTCGGTGCCCTGTAGCGTCGGCGAAGAAGATCGCCGATAGCGGCAGATTGCTGGTTGGCTGGGTTGCAGCGAGGGTGAAACTCCTGCAGCCCCGGGCTCTGCGGTGTTTCCGGTGCCTGGAGAAGGGGCATGTCCGGGCAAAGTGCACCGCCGAGATTGACCGTAGCGATCTTTGCTATCGCTGCGGTCAGCCCGGCCACAAGGCGGCCCAGTGTTCCGCGGCGCTGAACTGCAGCTTATGCTCGGCTGCGGGGAAGCCAGCGGGGCACAAAGTGGGCGGAGGGGCCTGCGGCGCGCCTGCCAGCAAGGCCAAGAAGAAAAAGAAGAGGAGCTCTAAGCCTGCCGGGGAAACCTCGCCACCCCCGCAGGCTAGTAGCTCCGCGGCCGACTCCCGGCCCAGGACCGTTGCCGAGGGAATGGATTGCGCATAATGGCGCTCTACCATTTCCTCCAGGGCAATATCAACCACTCTGCTAGAGCTCAGGATCTCTTGCTCCAGAGCATGGCAGAGTGGTCGATTCACGTGGCTGTGGTCGCCGAACCGTATTTTGTCCCCCCCAGGGATAACTGGGTGGGTGACTTGGACGGTTTGGTGGCCATCATTGGCGGGGCTCTTGCCAACCCGTCCCGAGGACACGGCTGGGTAGCCGCCCTCGCGGACGGCATTGGCACGGTTGGGGCGTATTTTTCGCCCAACAAGAGTCTCGCCGACTTCGAGAGGTTCCTTGTCGAGTTGGGTGCCGTCGTGGGCCGACTCCACCCTCGCCCTGTGCTGTTGCTGGGGGATCTCAACGCCAAGTCTGCGGCGTGGGGATCCCCTGTGACCGATGCTAGGGGCGAGGTGCTGGAGGAATGGGCGGTCGCGACTGGCTTGACCGTCCTAAATCGGGGCTCGGTGCACACGTGCGTGCGGCAGCGGGGTGGGTCTATAGTGGACGTCTCGTTCGCTAGCCCCGCTGTCGCGAGCCGTGTCCGCGACTGGCGTGTCGCCGTGGAGGTGGAGACGTTGTCGGATCACCGTTACATCCGTTTCGACGTCTCCGCCCAGACCACTGGCGGCCGTGGTTCACTGGCCCCGCGAACGGACGGTCCGCGCTGGGCGCGTAAGCGCATCGACAGGGAGCTTCTCGAGGAAGCTGCTATTGTCCAGGCCTGGGTTCGGGAGTCGGCAACGAACGGACCCGTCGACGTCGAGCAGGAGGCGCTGTGGTTCCGCGGGGCGATGACGCAGATCAGCGACGCGTCCATGCCCCGGGTCCACACACAGTCAGGAAGGCGCCAGGTGTACTGGTGGACCGCCGAGATCGCGCAGCTGCGCGTCGCGTGCGTGGCGGTCAGGCGCCAGTACACCCGATACCGGAGGAGACGTCGTCGGGTCCCTGACGAAGAAGCCGCGCTGTATGAGGTGTACCGCGCGGCGAAGGAGACTCTGTGGCTGGCCATCGGCGAGGCGAAGACGCGAGGCAGGGAAGAGATGTTGGAGACTCTGGACGGAGATCCGTGGGGGCGCCCGTATCGAGCGGTTCGAGGCAAGCTTCGAGCCGCGGCGCCTCCACTCACGGAGAGTCTCCAACCCGAGCTGCTGGAGGAGGTAGTCGCAGCCCTCTTCCCGGCCAGAGCGGAGCATACTCCGCCGCCGATGGCTTTGCCCACAGCCACGGAGTCTACGGAGGAGAATGCCATCAGCGTCCCAGAGGTGACACAGGCAGAGATGGGGGCAGCCGTGATGCGGCTCCGGGCCAAGAACGTGGCTCCGGGGCCCGACGGGATCCACGGCTGCGTGTTGGCCCTCGCTCTGAAGGAGCTTGAGCCCCAACTGAGAGGACTCTACACAGCGTGCCTGGAGCAGGGCCAGTTTCCCACTTTGTGGAAATCTGGTCGTCTGGTCCTGCTCAGGAAGGCGGGGCGCCCTGCGGACTCGGCGTCCGCGTACCGGCCCATAGTGCTGCTAGACGAGGTGGGTAAGCTGTTTGAGCGGATTATCGCAGCCCGCCTCGTCGGCCACTTGTGCAGAGAGGGGCCGGACCTGGACGAGAGCCAGTTCGGCTTTCGGCATGGGCGCTCTACCATACACGCTGTGTCACGGGTGAGAGTCTTGGCGGAGGAAGCGGTGTCCCGGGGTGGGGTGATGTTGGCGGTGTCCTTGGACATTTCCAACGCCTTCAACACCCTGCCCTGGAGTTGTATTCGGGAGGCACTGCGGTATCACCGGGTGCCTCCCTACCTCCGCCGCATAGTTGGGGCTTATTTGTCCGAGAGGTGTGTCACCTACGTGGGACGTGATGGCGGAAACCAGCACCGCATGTCGTGCGGTGTTCCACAGGGCTCGGTCCTGGGCCCGCTCCTGTGGAACATCGGGTACGACTGGGTGCTGAGGGGCGAGCTCCAACCGGGCGTGGACCTGACGTGTTATGCCGATGACACGCTGGTCACTGCCCGGGGGAGCTCGCACAGGGAGGCAGCGTTGCTGGCGACGGCTGCGGTCTCACAGGTGGTGGGCCGCATACGTCGCCTAGGCCTGGAGGTGGCCCTCAACAAGTCGGAGGCCATGGTGTTTCATGGCCCCCGGCGGGCGCCGCCGCCCGGCTCACACATCGTGGTCGGGGGGGCTCGGATTGCTGTCGAGTCCACCATGAAGTACCTGGGATTGGTGCTCGACAGCCGGTGGAATTTCGAGCCCCACTTCCGGCGGCTGGCGCCCAAGTTGTTGGGCGCTACTGGGGCGCTGTCAACGCTGCTTCCCAATCTGGGGGGCCCGAGCGCCGCCTGTAGGCGGCTCTACGTGGGGATCGTGCGATCCATGGCCCTGTACGGGGCCCCGGTGTGGGCTTCTGACCTGACGGCCGGCAGCATTGCGGTTTTACGTAAACCGCAAAGAGCGATGGCCGTCAGAGTCATCAGGGGGTATCGCACGATCTCCTACGAGGCGGCTTGCGTACTGGCCGGATCCCCGCCCTGGGACCTCGAGGCGAAAGTACTCGCGTCACTGTATCGGTGGCGCGAGGAAATGAGGGCGCGGGGCGAGCGACCGATGCAGCGACACTGGGAGCTGCGTCGGTCTCAGCTCCGCGAGGTCCTGGTGGCGGAATGGCGGGACAGGCTTTTGCGCCCTACCGCCGGCCTCGTCACCATCGAGGCGGTCCGGCCGGTGCTCGAGCGCTGGCTCGGGAGGAGGCACGGCTCCCTGTCGTTTCGTGCGACGCAGGTGCTCTCGGGGCATGGTTGCTTCGGGAAGTACCTGTGTCGCATAAACAGGGAGCCGGACGCCCGGTGTCACCACTGCGTCGACTGCCGGGAGGACACGGCGCGGCACACGCTGGCAGAGTGTGCCGCTTGGGAGGAGCCGCGCCGTGCCCTCATCTCAGGAGTAGGCAGTGACCTATCGCTGCCGGCCGTGGTCGAGTCTATGGTCGGCGGCGAGGAGTCCTGGGACGCGGTGGTTTCCTTCTGCGAAACAGTCGTCTCGCAGAAGGAGGCTGCGGAAAGGGAGAGGGAGATCTCGTCCCCTCACCCCGCCCGCAGCAGGCGCACCGGGCGTCGGCGGAGGGCGGACAACGCCCTCTTCCAGCCCCCCTAAATGGGTCCAGGGGCGACGGACTTGGGGACGTCCGTCGCACCCCACACATCTGGACCCGAGGCGGCGGCGCGTAGTGTTCCACGCGCGCCCCTCTTAGACGTCGCGGGGGGAGTTTAACACTTCACTCCCCCCTTGACACGAGGAGAGGCCCGCTGGAGCGGGCCAGCACCAGCCGGGGGTTGCGGAAGTATCGTTCGTTCCCGCGACCCCCGGCGTAGGTGAGAGAGGGAACACCGGGGTGGTTTTTAGTCAGTAAGAGTCTGACAGACCCCGCCGCCCGCCCCAGGGCGGCGGACATCCATGAGGATTTTCCACCCCGAAACAAAAAAAAAAAAAAAAAAAAGGACCATCGAAGGAAACCAAATAAACAAGTTATTACTAATGACAACACATGGACAGAGCCCCATAAGGGCACGGCGTTTTGTGCCCTCGCTATTATACTATTTTTAAACACATTATTACTGCCAAAGAAATCCTATGATAGCAAAATGTCACTAGCTACGACCCTCAGGTTTATGTTTATTTCGAGATCTTTTATAAAGGAGATATTGTTGGTCTATCTTCCTATTGAAGTCGAGCAGCCAACAATACGGCTTGCATAAAATCCGAGCTGATATTTTCAATACCGAGAATACTGTAATATCATCGGCTCTATACTTTTGTATCGTTTTATCGGTAAAATGCGCCCGGCCATACCTATTCTTCCGTCTCGTCTCGGTAAAATGTGACTGTAAAACCTTCTAGAAGGATAGATAACAAATACTTATATGTTGACTTTTATGGCAATATTTTGTTATGATTTATGATTTCAGAGAGTAACCAACGAGGATAAATACTCCACAAAAATAAAATTAACAACGTCTTTTCTTGTTACTCGTATTAGCATGTATAATGCCATAGATAATAAAGTGACTTCATTGGTGGCGTTCTTCAGAAATGCCAGGGGCATAGTACTCGCAATCGGAGTGAGTTATGGCAAGAGGTGCAGACGCCAGAACATCAAGCTACTACAATAAAAAATTCTTTAATAGATTTTCAACTTTATCGTTAAAGTATAAAGTTCAAAGTTGATTGGAAAAATTTGACGGTTTCGGTTAGCTTGACGTGCTGGCGTCTGTACGTAAACGAAGTAAAAGCATTATCTAAGGATCGTAGCAGGTGCCGTTCTGTAGTTTTTGCCTACCATGGGAAAAGGCACGAGTTCATGTATGTAAGAACTAAGTTATAAGTACTTACAGAAACCGCTGAACGTGATAAATCCGGCCACCATAAGCGTAGGATGGAGGTTGAACTGCTTGTCGGGCAGATCATCGGCCCAGGCATAGCCTTCGCGGTAGTAGAACACCCAGAACACGGTCAGGGCCGACACGCCAATCAGCAGGATGGTGGCAAGCATGACGACGAGCGCATACTCGCACCACTCGCACGCCCCCCTTTCATGATCGTCCGATTCGTACGAACGACTGCGTTGGCTGGAAAAGAAAATGAGATTGTAGCATACGTCAGGCTAATAAAAGAACGATGAGGACTTGCTTTTCGAGGGTTCTTATAGCGGCTTCTATTAAAACCTGTGATTTTAAAAACATCCATTATTACTGTATTCCATTTTTGACATGGAGCGGAAAACCGCCCCTGACAAAATTATTGACGAAATATGGTTTTACTCGTAGAACATATCTGCTACGTTCATACTGTCGACCTTTTGCTACGACCCGTCTTTGACGGATATTGCTACAAATAGGTAATTTTGTGTCATGTTGAAAGATGTTTACTCGAATCCAATGACATTTCCTATCCTGTATTTCTTTCTAACACCCATGGGAATTCGTTTATAACCGAGATCAAAAGGCAAAATAAACGACAAACAGTTTTTAAATGTCAACCTGGAAAATATCCTTTTCTTAACTACAATAAGGAAACAGCAACTGCAGGGTTTGTTATAGTTTGTAGGTACATAGGTAGCTGTAATTATAGAATTATTACAAAATATAATTTTTATTTTATTTATTTATTTATTCCTTTATTTCAGACAACTAGGGCCCATAGAAAAAAAAAAAGAAACGTGTGCAGTTCACACGCGATAAAATTGAAACCATCTATAAAGAAATATTTATGTAAACGATAAACGTGTACAATACACCACGGTTGTTATGATGCTTTTACCCAAGCTTCGTAATACGCAGGCGCGCACACACGTACTAAGACACGTACAACGCTCGGACCCAAGCGTCGTGCGTAGCACGTACCACCACTATCAGCGTATTAGGTTTATGCTTGAAGTCTTCGTAGATTGTCGGTGCTGCTCTGGGCGCCCCCAGAGCAGTACCGACAATCTACGAAGACAGGAGAGGGTACGGACAGCGCACAAAGAGGAGATCACAAATATAAGAAACACTGTACCTATTTATAATGGCTTCTATCTCATTCTATCGCACGTTAAATCCTATACTATGTGTTAATCCTATACTATATCTTTTTAGTGTCGCTTTTTCGTTTCAATGAGTTTCAAATTACAACGACGCTCAAGAAGTTTTCACTTCAAAAACAATACATACTACCTACTACAAACATACTAATACCCACTATACTTATAAACTAATATCCTGAAGCACCACTCCGCAGTTTTCCACATTTCTATACTACTGACGTGGTAAATGTTATTAATAATTTAATTTCCATACTGAACATCCGCACCAACTTTACCCCAAAATTAAACAAAGTTTCAAACTTTGCCATAGCGAACAATTGCCGTTTGCTTAGCAGTATAAAACGTTTAATGTTTCAATTAATTCCAGCAACATCATCAGAACATCCTCTAACCAGATAGGGATCGATAAACTTTTGATCTCAATTCTCTAGTCTATTTTAGGAGAATAAAACCGCATGAGATACCCGTAAAATGGACCGAATAAATGGACTCGCTATACGTTTCCGTCGGCGCCAGCTCCGGTGTTATCAAAGTTAGCCTGATCACACACGAGCAATGAAAGCCGTCTCATTGAATACGACGCTAAGTTAAAGCAGGTTACTAGACAGGAAACCGCAGCTCCATTGATACTGAACTACTGAGATAACTATCTACATAGGTAGCCATACGCATATGCAAAGTGTACTCCTGTGGACCACACGGGGGTGTCGGATGGCGTGAGATCATTCGCGCGACAACGCCGGATGCGCGGTGCGTCATGCAACGATGGAGTATCGAGCTTTTTCTACATAAAACTTGCTCCATACGTCGTTAAATTTCACCCTTTTCAATACAACAAAATATGATACATCTCCTTGCATCCATCTTCGTAAAGTTGGAGAAAACAAGTAATAACTGTCCGAAGCAAACGTGTTCGCGCTGGAAAAATGTTACAATTTTTCATATCCTCGTGTAAACCGAGTGACATAAGAGTTATTTCAAATTGTGTTGTATGCACGCTCCGCAATGTTTCCATCCACTAAAGAAATTGTGTTTCAAATAGAAACAGACGTAGAAATAACTTAGTTATCTACGTGTTGCTGTATTAAGAGAAAGGCCGTAGTGACGCAGGTGTTCGTGATATAAATACTTTATACTTACACCTTTTAGTTAGGTACAGGTCACTAAGTCTGCGTAGGAGAGCCTTTGGTGACCTATTTCCCTCAGACTTTTAAAATTAAAGATGGAACACTGTTTCATTCCATACTTTATGGGATGAAAGATAGTTACTGTCTATACAAAACTTATTTACGGTTCATTGCACAAAAGCTCCTTGAGGTCAGCTGCTCTTTTGTTTAAACATTAATTTATTGAACGTTTGTCTTTGATGCAACTAAGGAATAAATCATCAATTTACCGGAGCGTGAGCATGTTTACCGTGTATGTGTGACGTCTTGAACGAAGCTTATTATAAAAATATTAGGTGTGTGCAAAAGTTCTACCCGATTTTAGTGCATGGAATAAATGAAAATAATATCTAAGTCAAAAAGACCTTTATTAATCAATATAATAGCCATTGTTACCATTAACATTTTGCCACTTTGCTGGGAATAAAAAAAATCCCTTTCTATAAAAAAATTCAGATTTAGAATAAAAAAAACTGTTGTATAGCCGTTTGTACTTTTTCAACTTTATCATTTTTTTTTTTTTTGCTATCATACTGTTTTGTAATGAACGGAAGAGATGGTAGTCTGTAGGTGCGAGATTGGGTGAATATGGAGGGTGAGGTAAGATTTCCCATGCGAAGTCCATTACCTTTTTTTGAGTCGATAAATCTGAATGTGGTCTAGCGTTATCATGGTGGTAAATGACACCTTTGCGATTGCATAAAACTGGACGTTTAATTTTTCATTTACTTTTACTAACTGTGAGGTGTACAAATTAGCATTGAACGTTTGATTAAGGGGAAGTAACTCCCAATGTTTAATTCCTCTGAAATCCCAACCAAACACTTAATAAATTCTTTTTCACATGCGTTTCTAGTTTTACGACCAATAAACTCGGCTATCCAGCTCGACATACAATTTTTTACCACAAGTACAATTTTTTACCATTCTTTCCAAAAAACACTCACTTTTATGACGCGATAATAAAGAACAACAAATATTCAATCTGTCCATTTGATTCTTTTCTGAGAGTTCATGTGGCACTCACTTCTCCAATTTTTTTATAAAACCAAATTTATGCAGCCGTCTTTCTACCTTAGTTCTATGTAAAGAAAACCTCCCTGATAATTCTTCAATAGTTATTTGCTTATCGTTCAATATAGCGTCCTCTAAATCTTTTTTAGAAAACTTTGATCTGATCGCGGTTTATCTTCAGAGCTTTTATCTCCTTTGCTTAATTTTCGATACCAACGACGACATGTGCTTTCGTCCACAGTGCCCTCCCGTACACCTCATAAATATTTCGACGAACTTTAGCAGCATTATGACCTTTATCAAGCTCATAAAGTAAACAGTGTCGGATATGGTTCTTGTTACACGACATGTTGACCCCACAACAATTTGATTAAGCCTAAGCTAGGAATTAGTACACGCGGGCTATGTATAGCTTTTATCATCTAGAAAGTTATGACGCAATTATAACCCATCATTTTATTATTGCGCAACATTTATTTTAAACTTTTATTCGTTACTTGAAAAACGGGTAGAAGTTTTGCACACACCTAATAAATGTCCAAACAACGGTGTTACGACAAGGTCAACAGGATTTAGGTAACAAAAATAGGTGGGTACCTCTAAAAGCGAACCTGTAGCAGGTGGCGATAAAGGATTAGCCCTTCAACACAAGTGACAGGGTCGGCTTCAGTTCCAACCTTTATTTAGCTTTCCCTTGCATGCTAAAATTAAGTTGATTAAAAATGTTTGATGAAACCCTCGGAGGTAGCAAATTCCCTACAATCCCTTTCGCCCGCATTCTTTCCGAGCAATAGGAAGGATGGTTAAAATCCATAATGTATGAAATTGAGATTAGATTGCTCTAATATTTGTTCAATTTGGGTCGAATTGCGAGATTCAAACAAAAAAGAAACAATCATTTATTTTGTTTAGGGCAAAAGCGTGAGGGTAGTCCGCGAATTTTATTATTTATTTTTTTCAAAATTCAAAATTTCTTAAGTTTTTTTGCAGTTCGCAGGTCAGTATCTGGTTGTATGTCGATCTAAATATGATTCGCGGCTGTAACAACGCTTGCTCGGTTGATCTGTGGATGGGTGACCATCATTACATACCGAGACCCCTCCGTTCTTCGGAAAGCACATTAAGCCGATGGTCCCGGCTGTCATTCGTGGATCTATGACAGTCGTTACGGAAAGTCAAAGACTGACAACCAGTCTTATCAAGGGGTATCGTATTACCCAGTAACTAGGTTGTGGAGTAAAATACTGGTACTCAGCTGCATCCGGTTAGACTGGAAGCCGACCCCAACATAGTTGAGAAAAGGCTAGGCAGATGATGATAATTATAATCATAAAAATAATTACTTAATACATGCCTCTAAAATCATATTACCCTATTGAATGACTATTTCATAAAAGCATGACATTTGAGGCCAATTCTACCTTAAGGAGTTGCATTGCAACCAGCAGAGTAATTGCGTAATACACTATCAGTAGCAATGGGTTTCATTTTGACACTTCAACAACATTCATTGCGTTATTTACGTTGTTGAGCAGACACTTTTGTCGAACATATGGAGCAGAGGACTAGCAATATGTTTCAAAATTATTCAAATTGAGAGTAATAATGTGTTACGCAATTAGGGTGCTGACACTGGCTTGCAAATTGCAAAAAAGGTAGTTAATTTGAATCTCGTGTGCTATCTTAGCGCTTAAGTAGTCTAAGCTCGGTTGAATAGCGGTTTTAAACTGTGGATAGTACACAGAATATCAACAATAAGATGATGTGTGCCAGTGGTACTCGCTGCCAGGTGAAAGTTGCGTAAAATGCAGAAGCGACCACTGCCCTACCTTGACGAAGGTACTTGCTCTGTAACTACCAATTTATGTTGGCATACGGTACTTAAGGCTTTGTTCGGACACACATTGGCTTACTGCCCAGCCTCTATGTTACTGTGTCTAGGACACGACAAATGTGGTGTCTTGACTTGGCAGAACGCTCGGATTAGCTTCACCGTAGAGTACCTTAAGTTTAAATTCCCTTTTGTCAAATACAAACTATGTTACTTCGCCTCTTCCTCCTCCTCTTTTCTTCTTTATCTTTCTTATGTTCTTCCTTTTCTTGTCACCCCTTGTAATATTTCTACATTTATATTTGTAATTGTTAATGTGTACATAATAAAGAGCATTCTATCTACGGTTACATATTATAATATCTAAACGTATTCTATTTTCGAGATAACTACGGTTGATTCACATATGTTCATAACGCATGTTGGTCGACTCAAGTACTGTTATACTTACTTACTTAATTTTGATTAAACTAAAATTAATCGCACTACCGAACGAATAATGTAATGATTTTTCAAGATATTGGATCTTTCATCATGTATGAAATACGTAATGGACGACTCGCCTACAGTTTATTAATACTGAAGGCGTAGTCGACGGAGCTCCTATTTCCGTCTGTAGGGTTTAAAGGAAGCTAACACGAAGGAGATGCCGGGGGTACGTTCGCTCGTTGCTCGCTCACTTGAGCCCTCGTCATCCACTTCGAACCTAACCTGTCCGAGTCGGGGTGCCCCAAGTCCCGAGCTCGCTTCGCTCGCTCTTGCATCCTAAGTTCTCATTGCCTTATTACGAAGTCTACCATCCATAAACTAATACTATTCATGACTTGTACATAATATATACACACTACATACACACTATATATACTTCGATATTTAGGACGTTAATATGACGTTATTATGGCTACAACTATTGACCGCAGATAAATCAACAGTAGGTGAATCGTCCGTTACTTCAATAAACTTTAGATTAATAAAATTGTAGTTGAATAAACTTTAGGTGAATTCTCCTTTATGGATTTCGTTCATTAGTTATTTCAAAAACCTGTGAAATTATCCTTAGGTATTTTAAACAGTAGGTCTTTTGACCACAGTTATCTCGAAAATAGTTAGAATACGTTTAGATATCATAATATGTAACCCTATCTACATATCTATCTTATTATGCGGATCGTTGAAACATGAAACAACAAAGTTCTTCCATTTGTGAAATAACAGGAACATTGTCGATACATCAGATCTGTCGGCGATGGTTACGTCTGTACCTTCCTACGTATGCAACTCCATGTGCTTTGTAACACAATATGAGCTTTCTCTCTAAACGACTGCGATCAGAATAGAAACGTTATTGTAGAAGCAAATGTGCTTATATAATTTAATCCAAAAGTCAATGACATGCACGTTCTGTTAGCTGTGTACCTATTGCTAATTCAAACATGGTTGTTATTTGATGCGAAATTACGAATTAATTATAAAACATAACTTTCTTTGAGGAATTCTAGCAAGTGTGTTTGCAAACAGAATCGCGTTTATCTCGATCAGTTCAGTGCAAAATGGAATGTCTATGCAAAATTATCGGCAGGTGATTTGCTACGGACGCAAAACGCAGTGCCCAGACTCGTGATAGGTCAGTCGAGAAAGTGGAGGAAATGCAGGTAGTCATGCTACCTTGCTGCCGCAGGCTTTTTACAAGCCAAGTTTTATACAGCTACGTGTTTATTTCGTAGTAAAAACATATAAAAGACGTGACTTGAATGTTGGGATGTTGCGTGTGTTACTGCGTAGTATCGTTTTGGCTCTCGTTTGTGGCCGTAAATGAGGTTCGTCGTTTGGAGTATCAATTTAGTTGTATCTTACCACAAAAATGGAAAAAATATGAAGCCACGTTCGGTGAAACGTTATCTTACCCGCTGTGCGAGGCTTTTTCACGAAATAGCCATTGACAAACCGAGATAGTGCCAAGTGGAACCCTTTTATTAAAATTGCAACCAATTAAGGCGGAAATGACCAATCGTTTGGTCACGTCGGTGCAGCTCGTGCCGAGCAATCTTTGAGATAACTCGATTAACCTCGATCACGATCTGTGACCGCGTAACTTATAACTTCGGCTCCAGTCGAACATCTCGTTAAACCGCACAATTATCGCAAGTTGCCATAATTACACAGAGTACCCGAACGAAAATCCACTAAACGTGGAATACGGTGCAATTAACTAACAATAATCTTACTGACCGAAGCCAAATTGTTAAAAACAGCTAAATGCATTAGGTACGTGACGCTACGGCAGGTTTTAAAACTCAACAGAACACAATATACGGTCTAAGAAATAATGGACAATTGTGTTTTACTGTACAGCATTGCTTTCTCTGACTATTCAAGCAGGGTTCACACATAACTACAACAATTAAACAATTTAAGACGAGATCTGATAACTGTGTTTGGCGATAAAGCTAAGATTTCTTTTTTTTTTAAAGTCGCACTAAACTAGTTACATTTGATCTGGTGAAGCTACTTGGTAACTCGTGCAGTGCGCCCGAGTGGAGAAATGTAGTAGTGCAGGGTCTAGAGTTGACGGGGAGGGGGAGGGGGGGGAGTTCGTCGAACCCACCGCCCGTGGTACTCCTGGCCTACATGGAAAACGAAGAGCACGATCGCTCTTACCATAACTGGTATTAAGATTGACATCAAAGATGAACATTCAACTTAAATATTAAGGGAGAGAACAAAAGAAGCTCGTTACAGTTTGCTTGCGCAGGGATCTTCTCCGAGGAACGTTTCACAACTTTGTTTTCATAATCCTTCTTCAGACAAATGTTCGCAAGATTGCGTAACTGTTATAAGAAGAACCGTTAAATTAACCACATTCATTCGGAAAGTTCTTGGAAGTTCGCCTCGCAGTCTCTAGTGTCCTTATCCAGTAATTAATTTGCCAGACGAATGAAGCCCTTAGCTCCATCGGTGAACTCTAAGCGAGGTATTCATAAGAGCCACTTTCGACGCAACGCTCCATAAGCCATAAGTCAAATTTACATTAATAAGCGAACGGAGAAATGGAAAATTGGAGAAACTGTACGTTTATTAGTCGAACAAAGACAGTAACTTTTCAGTTGAACTTTAGTCGAAATTAAAGTGCACGGGTATTACGAAATAATTCAAGTTTAATGTAACGACCAGTGGTGCCGATTCTGTTGTTTACAAACTAAACTAAATTTAAGTTCAGTGCATCTTTTTCTTTCTATTTCATTTTGAAAAGGATAGCAGATAAATATTAGTTTAGTCCTGTCAAACTAAGATTCTCCACAGACAAGTTTAGACGTGATTAAAAAATTGGCTTCTAAAAATACGTCTATTTACGTCAGGCGCTGAATAATTTGACAGGACTAAACTAATAATTATCTTCTGTCCTTTTCTTAATGAAATAGAAAGAAAAAGATGCACTGAATTTTAATTTAGTTTCGTTTGTGAACAAGTGAATCGGCGCCAGTGTCTCGTTTAAACGAAGGTAGGCAGGTATTAATTGCACAAGTCATGCTTGAGACAGCAGTTGATGGAATAACAATAAAGCCTCATTGGTGTAGCGGTGGTAAGAAGCAGGTCTGAACCTTAAGCTATCCATTTTTTTTTCTTTAAGGCTCCCGCAGACAGGTGCGACGCGACGTTGCGATGCGATTCTGGTAGAAAAAAATTCATGAAGTCTTCATAAAAAATTGTTCTACTACAATGGCGTCACACTAATTTTTATGTAAGAAAACTTGGTCCCCTTACTTATTACGAGTACATTAGGACCTTATACCTACCTACCAAAACCGACTAGCGAAGTGTCCCCCTTTTTTTCCTTTTGAGGGACTAAATGAGCCTAACAAAAATAATTAACACTTTATTGTTTTAATTATGTTATGTTGTTATACGACGACTATGAAAAAACCGGTCAAGTATGAGTCGGACTCACGCACCAAGGGTTCCGTACAAATTTGTAGGTATGTAAATAGTTTATCACGGTTTTTTTGCGTAATTGAACTACATATTTACGATTTTCGGATTTTTTTCCTTTATTTGTGCTACATGACATTGCTTATTGCCAAATTTCATGGTTCTAGGTCAACGCGAAGTACCTACCCTATAGGTTTTGATTCCCTTGCGAGTGGTGCGGCATAAAAGGAACATAAACGCCTGTATTGTTCGAACCCCTAAAAACTAAAGTCCTTTCTCCAAACCCACGAGTATTTATTATAATACTTTATACATAGATGTAAATTGTCATTTTCATCAACTAATAAAAATGGCAATGTAATGCACTTATGTAATTTAGATTGCGCTCAATTGACCGCAATCTAAATTACATAAGTTTAAGTGCATTACATTGACAATGAAAAGTATTTTACAATCTTTCAAACACAAACAGTTGAATGGTCGTGCCCCTTTCGAAATTACAAAATAAACGAATGCCATACAAACTTGGTGGCTCGGTAAAGCTATGAACATTTCAATGGAGATGGACTCTTTTGACTGTAGAGACCAGTGGCCTACTTATTCACAACTGAGAGGGATTTGACGAGTGGTCATACAGCTAGCTAGCTAGAAGCGACGATGAGTAACGTTGATTTAGCAGAAGCAGGGATAGATTTTTCCCTTGTAAGGCCACTCCAGAACCTACTTGATGGAATAAAAGCTTACTGCAATTTAATACACTGATTATACAGGCAACTTAGGGATTAACTAATAACTTTTCCGAGAAAATTAGTCCGAGAGTCACAATGAATAACTGATACGAATAAAAGACTTGCAACGAATGAATGTTCGTTGCGTAACAAAAGCTTGCGCGACGAAAGTTTGCAAGACAAATTCGTGAATGTTCGCGGTGAGCTACCTCAAAACCATTCCATACAAATCTTTTGTTTCATATAATGGAGTCCACACACTATAAGTACCTAGCGGTTCTGTCATCTGAAACTGGAGGCCCTAGCCGCTTAGTTTGACCCGCGTCACGCGGAGTGGCCTTTCAGCGCATTGCTTTAGCAAACAGAGGTAGTTAACGAAGTAAACGTGAAGCCGCCGACAAATTCCGTCCGTGTGTAGGCTGCTTTATCGTGCACGTTAGATTACGACATATTTTAAGTAGGTACCATTGGTCTCTTTTGGAATCGCCATTTGCGTATTTCTTTAATAAGTAATAACCAATCTTCCTTTGTACCTATAGTCAGTCTTTGAAACGACTAGATTCTTTTATTGATTGCATTTTGCGTATTTTTTCTGCTATGTAATTACATATTAATTTGTAGATATTGAAAAGAAGCTATTCGATTACCTAATAAAATATAGTGATTATGCCGTGTTATGCGGGTATATATACAGCCTATTTATTATATTATTCCGGGTTAACGATTGAGTAAAACGCAATTAAAAAAACTTCGAAAAATCTTTTAGGTACCATTCGAACTATTTTCAGCCATTTTCAGCAGTCTGGATTTCTGCGCATGTGGAAAAAACTTCAATACCCATTACCTCTGCAGAACAGTAATGTCCAAGAGACTAAATAAGGTGAAACACGGACCATAATATAAATAACTAATGTCTGTTAGTTTCTCACAAAAATATGTACCTAATTGCGTTTTTTTATCCATTTATGTCCGTGTAATACCGGTCGAATCTCACTGCGATGCTTAATTGTAACTTGTTTTCTCTTGGCATTGAAGCCGTAGATACGAATCTTGACACTCACATTACTGTCGCGGTAAACTAGAACAAGTTGTGTTTAAGTTGTGTGTCTGCAAAGCGAATTAAACCGCTTGAGAGATGATTTCAGCTAATTGATCGATTTCGTCTTGGCACACGACTCACCACTGCGGGCCGAGGACGAAGAAAATACAGCGGTTGTGATTAGTCGATGCAACAATGTCAGGACTAATTTTCCAAACATAGTGCACAAGTCAGTTTTGCAACAATAAAATCGATATCGATACGATCGACGTCTATTAATTCTATATTTTTTTAGACTATACTAATAGGGTGTTAACTGGGTGCAAATAAAACACTGACGTAACACTTTAAATTTAACTTTATTCAATTAAATCAATGCTAAAATTAAATCAAGCTTATTTAATCGACTGAAAGTATGTCTAATAAAAATAATAGCAATGTCAATCTCTGTCGGATAGAACAATAAATTCTCATAAATGAAATTCAAATAATTTATTGCGCAATTAGGATTTAAAAATCACTTTTACACGTCAGCTAGCGGGAGTCGACATTTCCGGATAGTCGTAATTTTTTATCGTCAATATTATAGATTTTGTTTTGAAATTGTCTCAACACTACAGCATTGGTAAAGATAGAAAGAGACAGACGTATAGACAACACCCTAATGAGAGAAAGAGACTTTTCAAAAAGACATCAACGCGGTATACATTTTTGTGTTATTTTACATAAACAAATTTACCTTGAGCCCTGCAATTTCTCATAATATAATTAAATTCTAAATATATTCTACTTACCGATGAAAATTTATGCCATCTTTTTTATAGCTGGGTGTTCTAGACGATTTCCCGCACCATTTAATTGAATAAGAACTCATAATTGTTTTTAATTATGCAGAAATGTTTTAAAATTTCTCAAAATAACCGCGTGTACAGAGATCCAATAACTGGTCAAAACTAAAATGGCCCCTCATAGTTTCATCTAATATTTAAGTGCAATTTCATTTATGTGCCCTGAGCCTGTCTGATAACTTTGGTTAGGTTATGGGACTTGTCGCCATAAATTCCGATAAAGATTTATATTAGAATTAGATACTGTCGTGTCTATTGTTTTGTAATGTTTTCATTAATAACTAGCTGCGCCCCGCAGTTTCACCTTCATACGTCTCGATCACGTGGGAATATCGGGATAAAAACTATTCTATGTCCTAAGCCAGGTCATGTTCTAACCATGTGCCAATTTCCATCGAAATCCGTTCAGCCGTTTTAGTGTGAAAGCGTAACAAACAAACGTACAAAAAATCAAATATTTTCTCAGTATCTATATTTCCACCACTTCCCGTTTTCAAAAGGTCTGAACTTTTCCGAAATGGGAAGTGAAGGAAAACCTCGTGAATAAAATATTAACCTGAATTATGTTAACGTGTTTGATTTATGGGGAGGTAATGGCGTATGTATTAGCGGCAATAATTCCTTCATGCTTTAACATAAGAAAGCTTCCAATGGCATTATGTGAAAAGAGGATTTCCCACAAGCAGTGGTCAAAGGCTAGCTCGATATAACCCACTAACACTAATGCGATCTTTAAACCTAGCACATTAAGATGCGCGTGCGCATCAAACGTACACGTTAGTATCGGTTGAGAGTCTCTTTTCCCAGAAACACATTTACATTTACAATAACGATTGCTGTACCAATTCAAAAACGATTTTAATCCATCGATTTCTAATAATTAACGCCTGTTTTACAAAAATACTTATTGATGTTTAGAAAAATACCTACAATATGGGAATGCACTATCTCCCCGTAGCGGCGCATGAAAGCTGTCGCGGGAAACAGACATAACAAGATTTCCTTTAGCGCTGGGCTAGAAAGTGCTACAGCCGGTCGATTCTGTAAAAATTTCACCGTGAAAACTTGCGTGGACGTGAGCTGTCAGTGTCATCCCACTGATGCTAAGGAATTGACCAAGCATACATTTACAATCATAATCGAGATTTTAATAATATTATTAATAACAAACAATGCCGATGCGTATTTTCGTCAGCCTAGTAAGTAAGTAATTATTGTTCGTGCGTGACGCGCTCGCATCTCGGTATACCTATATAAGGAGAAGTCTAGAAAAAAAAAAAAAAAACCACATCGAGATTCTGACTGACTTTATGTTTGACTATTTTATTTTAATCCTCACAAAATAGTATTGTTTTGACCACTAAAATACTAGCTCAGAAACTGATGTACTTACCTACAATATTATATAGCTACGTGTGAACCATATAAAAATTATGAATCCAAAATAAGGAAGTCTCAAAATGTGTCAATAATCTCGCTCGTTAACAAAGAACTTGCAAAAATTTACTCACAATAAGAAATATTTAACAAAGCATTCTTATAAATGTAAAGATGAAATAAAAACATTAGCCTGCAATTCCGAAAACACGAGCATGAAGAACCGTAATTATTTGTAAAACAATACTCGACTCAACTCAACTTATTTAATAACCTTTGTTGGCCGGAGTGTCCGTCTCTCCAGCAGCTTTTGTTTCTATGCAGAGCTACGGAACGTTCAACACAAAAGCGTTCGTTCATTTGTTCGTTCTGCGGTTCGTTCCATTTAATGAGGAAGTGCTCTAGAAAATCTACGGTACAATTATTGTTACGAAATGCCACCGTTCCGCCGTACGTAATTTGTACCGCTTACATAGTCGCGTAAGCAATCTCCCCCATGTGTGATTTGTATTACGATCGAAGTTATTATGATAGGTGAGCGTACGCGGTACAAAAATGACAGTGATTTGCTTGCTGAGGTTTCATAATGCTAGGATGCTCCGTATTAGCTATGCTTTTGTTTTCAATGTGATGGTTGAAGCCAATGACGTAGAAATGATGCCGAACAATTCAAGGCCACCATCGTCCATGACAACTGAGAATTGTTTACGTTGAAAAACAGTTATCTCTAAGTTAACCGAAACGTTGTGTTACAAAATAAAACCATGTTGTATGCAAGTCAAATGATTCAAACACACGCCATACAAGCATCTCTCAGAGTTTTGCTTTTCTTCCTTATTCCTTTCCCATGAATAAGGGAATGGGGACGTGCAAACATGGATGTAGAGGACCTCGCATATTTACGTCATGTCGTGCAACAGTACCGTGAGCGTGACCACGGAGTAATGAAAATGGAGTGAATATTATGTGCGGCCGAACTGTCGTTTGGCGTCTTTACATACAGCCGAAATAAGATGCAAACAGCTGAATCATCTACTAATTATTTTACACGAGATATTTTCCCCATCCTAGCCCGCATAGTGAATTTGCATAACTCTCCCGATTTTTGATGAATTTTCCTTATTTTTCCCGCTATTTTGATAGCATAAGGCAACTACGATATTATACGTGTACTAAGAAATGATAGACTCTCAGTCACTGATAGTTATTTCTTTAGGAAAGGTTTACAGGTTGATAACATGAAACCATATATAATCCAGTGTGACCCCAGTTAGGTATTATGTTAGTTTAGGTATCAGTTATCTTATTCATCACCACTACTCCCAAAAAGGTGAAGGAAAACATCGTGAGAAAACCGGGATGTTATAAAACCAAAAAATCGAAGACATGTGATATACACCAACCCGCACTGGGCCCGCGTGGTAGATTATTATTGGGCAATAATATACATATACAGGGTGTTTGGCAGAACGTTGAACATACGAAAATGGTGGATAGGTGGGGTCATCTGCTACTTACTCATGGCCCCTGGCTCCCTGGATATTACATTTTTTTTTTTGCTTTCTTCTAGTTTAACCACGTTTTTAAACTTTAAAGTGTTAAGATGTAACAATTACAAAAAAAATACTGCCTATTTTTAATAAAAATGACACTTTTTTGTTCGTACTCCATTATATACTATTCCGTGGCCATGATCATCTGTCGCGCCGGTCTGTCATCGTGGCTGCCGTTGCATGTGTAAAGCCATTTCAGCGCCATTATATGCAATACTCTGACCCACTTCTCACCTACACACATCACGTCCATCTGGCGCATTTCTAATTAATTGCTATAATAGCATGTGGCAGTGGTCGAAAATTGAGTGGAGCTATTAATGGAATTTAAATATTTAATTGTTAGTTGATGATGGATAAATGTTAGTCGTTACTCCCTCCTTTCTCGTAGACTCAAATTTTAATTTTAATACTTTAATTGCACCGTAAGTTTGTATCATATTTTTCTACTCGTAGATAGGTTATTAGCCGTTACCTCAAATATGAAATAAGTATTTAATACACAGAGCAAAACAAGCCTTATTTTTGTTTTTTTATTTTCAGCTACGTAACGTTACACAGTTTATTTTCGTATGTACATATTACCAATTTTATGAAATTGTTTTATTTGCAGAGGCCACCCATCATACCATTCACTTGCAGACATGTGTAACTTACGTCACTTCAAGATGCGCACACTTCATTACGAATATCTTAATTAAAAAATTAAATCGTATTATGTTATAGTACTTGCCAGTTGCGCAAGCAACGTCGCCGACGCATCTACGTCAACTGCTTCAATCAGCTCGAAGCATGCACAGGAGTCAATAAACAATATTAATTGCGTGTGCGACTGATGCGCGGTCGAGCGGTAAATTGTGCTCACCTCAGCATCGATATCCTACGCTCTGGCGATCCAACACCTTACATATTAATGTCAGAAGTCCTACTTTCAACCTTACAGCATTTTCATGCGTGTGCAGGCAATAATACACGAACTATGGTTACCAAATGCTCCTTAATATACCTATTTCTCACAAAATCACTTCCGTACATTTTATGGGTACCTACACAGTTTCCTACTTTCAGAAGAATGTGATTTTAATCTACCGTGGAAGCAACTGAGTCCGCTAAGTTAGTAACATGACGTTCCTAGGCAAACTTCAAAGAACTTACCTACAAGTTTCAGTGTCCAAAGTTACCGTGCAGTTCCAACAACCAACTTAGCAGATAGACACAGGAATTCAGAATGTTTTCACTCAAATGTAAGGTGAATGTCTTAAAATATTTACGTACCGAAAAACTCCGGGGCTTATGATAAATTCGTGCTTCATTTTTGCGAACACGAGAGAGAGTGTAGTGAGACGAGGAATCTGTTGTCTAAATCTGTATTATCTTTGATTGAAAGTATTATCCGACACATTGTTTTATTCACTTATCTTTCAACTGAGAGAATCGGACAGAGTTACTGTCTAAAATCCGCAAGAACTGCAAACTTGATGTAACTTAGTGATGTTTTGGTAGCTTCTTGGCGCAAAAGTGTTAAGTTCCGTGGTCCACTCCAACAAACTTCTTCTAATACGACAAGACCATTGGTATAGCAAGAACGTTCGTATTTTTTCTAAACTTCTGCACTTTATCTGCAACTAGCGACCCGCCCCGGCTTCGCACGGGTGCAATGGAGAAACACTGATAATTTTAGAGACATTATTTCTCGTAAAAAGTATAGGATAAAAAATGGTTATTGTGGGTTATCCCTAAGAGATAGACATATACCATCGAGGACTTTTTTGTAGACCTTTTTAAGGTGTACATTATTTTGATCTATCTCGACGGGTTCAGCCAGCGTTTACAATGTAAGCGCAAAAAAATGTGTTTATTTACGACATCACATTAGAAACCTCTAAAATGATCAGTGTTTCTCTACTATATTATGCATGTATTATACATATAAACCTTCCTCTTGAATCACTCTATCTATTAAAAAAAATCGCATCAAAATCCGTTGCGTAGTTTTAAAGATCTAAGCATATATAGGGACAGACAGACAGGGAAGCGACTTTGTTTTATACTATGTAGTGATACAACTAAGAACAGTATGTTGCATGCACTTAGACGCTTGCAAATGGCATTGTGCACCTCTCACTTTTCATACTAGGTAGGTATGTAATTATTACTAACGTGGAAGTACCTAGGAACGATTTACTCTTAATGATTAATATTTATTATAAAAACGTGCATTATAATCATGAAAATAAATCTAACCTTGAAGTGGGTGAAGGTTTTTACAGGTAAACACATTTGATATTAGATTTTCGAGAATATGTAATTTATACTGAGTGGTATCAGAATTAACTTATTTTAGGTTGTTTATACGATAAATTTACAATTCCGTTGACAATCATAAAATACCTGAATAATTAAAAAGACGATAAACGAAAATGAGGTGATTATATTCTCATACCTTTTTCATTTGGGAAAACAAGGCCATTATTTTGGTTGAGGAAAACAAGAAAACTTTTTATTGGGTCGTGATAAAGAATTTACTTCACAAAATTGAATGACAGATAGACGTGTATCAATTTATTTCAATTAATTCATCAATTCATGTTTAGATTGGTGGCATTGAACTTTTCAACGGAGTCTCTTTGTACAGACAGTAGTAGTAGTTGTAGTAGCACATCAAGCTACTACAACCTGTCAAATTTCTTTAATAGATTTTCAACTTTATCGCTAAATCATTAGGTTCAAAGTTGATTCGGAAAATTTGGCAGTTTCGGGTAGCTTGATGTGCTGGCGTTTGTAACTACCTTAGTAATGGTACTTATTGAGTTAAGGAATTTAATAATTGACTAAGGGCTAATTTAATTTCGACTATGTATATCTGCAGTTTGTCAGCCTTGCCTTAATGAAGGTATATAAGGTCATTGATTATGAACATTAACCTTGTGCAGTAACTCTCTAAAACCAATTAGAGCCATTTTGCCCGAAAAGGGACTATTTATGTACCTGCTTACTGTCACTTAGACCCCCGTCTCTTTTGCACAAAACTAAGCAGAAACGTAAGACCCTAAACGAGATACCTACGTAGGCCGGATTACAGTCGGCCCAAACTTTTTCTATCTCCGTATTTCTCAGAGGCTCACAAGTTGAATAAAGTTACACATCAGTGAGTAACGATGGATTAGCTCTGCGAGAAGAACGGAAATTAAATGCACTATACGGCTACACGGCTTGATGAGCGTGTGAACGTAACGCACGCGGGGAATCGCAGCAAGCCTTTTTAATCGTCCAAGTTCAAGGTGCTGTAAACATAATCAGTGAAATAAGCCTCTTAAGTTTTACTTTTTTTTCTTTACTGCATGTGAAAATTAACATAATGCCGCAAAGCGTCAACCTTGACATTAAATATAAAATATTATATGCAGTAGAAAGTTTAGAGATTTATGAAGCCGACACGCGAAACACTTTTTACTATGTATGCTACATATAAATATAAAATACTTCACAGTTTAACTAACCTTTTTATGTGCAAATTAAAACGGAAATGCAGCGTAACCTCCATAAATAAAATGTGCAAGAAAACGTAATTCAAGCGCAGAAAAAGGTTGAATATTTTGACTCTACGAGAATTTATCGAATAAGGCATTCATGATAATAAAATTGTAGGTCTACTTTTTAGCGTAAAACAAGTCTTCAAATAAACACGTTTTCCTGGCCCACATTACATTAATGCTTGTAACCCAAGTGAAGTATAACAGACAGTTTAGCGATGCGCCCAATAAATGGTAAAAAGTGGCCCACTGACCGTATGCTAACGGTAAAAGAAACTACGCCTGTTTTCACTATCGGTTTTGTGGTCAATCTTGCTTACCAATGCGAGAACCTGTTCATTTGCTAGCGTCTAGAATGCAGGTGTCGGGTGCCAGATTAATCCACTTGACTGCACAGACCAACTCGTACCATTCGTGTATTATTTCTGAATTCCCGTCGCTCTGCATCAACCTATATTCAAGGCAGATATTTGGAACGTTAAGGTGTATTTATGGAGTACATTACACCAATTTTCTATGAAATACCGGCTGCATATTCTGAAGTAGCCCGCCTTTTACAACGTACAAGGACTAAAATATGATTAAACTCAAGTTTACATACATTTCGTCAACAAGATCGTCGCTCCAACTAGCTTTAGGGCGTCCTACCTTACGTTTACCGATTCGCGGTCTCTACTCGATTATGTAGAACGTCTACATTTATATCTGTAATTTTGATGGTGTACATCACCTACTGAAGAAATACACAAGGCCAGCAACGACTTACAGATCTTTCCACGATTTCAATAGAAAAAACCTTCTTACGGAAATGAAACGCCTTCCCAACTTTTACGATTTGGTATTGCAGACATTCTTACAGAATGATAGACGTGTAGATTTAACATACTTACAAATAAAAATTCCTAAAATCATCTAATATATACACACACCACCATTTTTTCACTGCTTTTATTTCATTTGAAAAATCCAGAACATCCAAAAAACGCACCGAAAGGTCACTTCGATATCCGTTAATTGATAAGTCCATAAAATCAGTCAATCTATGAATATTTGAGGTGGCAATTACATACATCATTATTTTATCGACAAGACGAAGAACCAAAACCAGCATGCAGTATTTTTGGTTAGTTAATAGCTTTTAAAATTTTCTGTCTACCCTTTGTAAAAACCCTGGACACGTCATTGTTTATACATACTGCATGCAACTATGCACCATCTTCTAACCAGCTGTGCCCCAAAACATGCAACCACAATGACCTCTGCGCTGCCACCGATAGTGCCGTGGAATTGGCGAAATTTTTAAACTTTTCAAATAGCTGTCTTGGCAGCGAAACGAAGAAAAAGAAGGTGTGTATATATAAGGTCCCATTAAAATAGGTGGACAAACTTTTACAAATCATTCAGACCACCAAAATAAGGACAATGGTAAAAAAAAAAATAAGAAAAATGCATTAGATACTTAAAAAAAAAAAAAAATCAGTTAGCGAAAATGCACTAAACATTTTGGTTACCCAATGCATAAACACATCCATGTCTGCTATCTCATAAATTCTGATTCTACGAAATAATGGTCCAGGCGCACGTGGCCATGTCACCACCCGCCGGTTTCATTGTTCAACTCATGCCATCTCACTCTAACATAGCCCTTCACCGCGGGGATGCCCGGGGCGAAGGGCCGCTGACGTAAAATATGACAAATTGACAATGAAGCCATTTCAGTTTTCGTCGCGCAACCGAGCCAACAGAACATGTTACATGAAAGTCTGCGTGTGTGTTGTTACGTAGTTATCACAATCGACAACAATGCCTTATTACGCGTACAGCAACCAAGAATACTTGGAAATGGTCCTGTGTTATCGTGAGTGCAACGAAAGCTTACGACAAGCCCAAATCCTTTATCAAGAAAGATTTGGAAGGCGGCCGAGCCTCACCATAATCCTGAGAGCAGTACAGCGCCATCGTGAATGTGGCACCTTCATGCCACCAGCGGTTGACGCAGGAAGACCGCGCTATCCGGTGCGCCTTGAAGAAGACGTTTTAGATTTCTTTAGAATACACCCCACGGCGAGCACTGCCGATGCCGGTCGTGTATTCAACGTCAGCGATTTTTACGTGTGGAAGAAGCTCCTTCGTGATAAAGGCCACCACCCATATCATTGCACTCGTGTGCAAGAACTGAACAAATTAACATTTTGTAGGTGGCTACTGCAACAACCCCAACGTCACATTCTCTGGACTGATGAATGTACTTTTACACGTGTTGGGTTATTTAACATACATAATTCCCATTACTGGACAACTATTAACCCAAATAAAGTGAGACCGGATTATTACCAAACACGGTTTAGTGTAAATGTGTGGGTAGGAGTGCTAGACAATAAAGTTTTAGGGCCTGTTTCTTAACCGTTTAAACAATAATACGTACATAGACTTGTTACGTAACGATGTTGAAACAATGTTAGAAGATGTACCCCTGGTAGTCTGGCGTGACCTCTACTTCCAGCATGATGGCGCGCCAGCACACTTCGCTGGAAACGTAAGAGACTATCTCAATTCTCGGTTCGGAGACCGGTGGATTGGTCGGGGTGGTCCTGTCCCGTGGCCTGCTAGGAGCCTGGACTTGACTCCGCTTGATTTTTATTTCTGGGGTCGTGCTAAAGATTTATTGTACGGTGAAAATGGACACTTAATAGCCAGCGTGAATGAGCTATGTACGCGAATCACCCTCGCATTTGAAACAATAAAAAGTGAAAGTGACACTCTTTTAATAGTGCAAAGAAATTAATCGCGCTCGCAAGTGCATCGCTCAAAACGGTAGGCACGTTCAACAATGAATGTAATTACGTACCTATCCACCTATCGTCGTAGAGTAAGTAGTATTTATATTAATTATTGTAAATAGGGCTGATTCTAATTTTTAACCATGACTGATTCAGTGTTTTACTGTTATCGAACTTTAAATAAATAAAAAAGATTCATAACACTACATTGTATCCACTGCGCGCTTGTTTGTTTACAACTTTCTGCATTTGCTTTAATACTTTGATAACAGTTCAGCACGCAATTAGACAGTCCAAAGCCTGGTAAAGTGTGATGGGAAATTAGAATCTTTTCTTTTCGTACCTAGACGGTTCATAATCATGTGTTCAAGGAAAGTTTATTCACCCCCAATATTAGCCTGTTTTCAAATTGCGCGTCTTAGGTTATTTATTTTCGACTTTATTTTAAGGCTCACAATGTTGATTTTTGTTTGACACCTCGCCATATGTGTCGGCCCTAACAGTACTGGCCGCCCGAGTGCAAGTACTTACCCATAAGGATGGGTTTATTCTAGAGTGCCGGCTGTGGTGCCGAACAATTTATTATTTTCGATCAAAATAAAATCACTTTAATCATTGTTTTTTTTGCTTGGATATCTTTGGTTAGACGTACTGAACGCTGTATTAAAATTTGTCCAACTATTTTAATGGGACCTTATATATTATATCTATCTATCTATCTAACGCTCATGTACAGACGCCAGCACATCAAGATACTACAATCTGTCAAATTTATTTAATAGATTTTCAACTTTATCGCTAAAGAATTAGGCTCAAAGTTGATTGGGAAAATTTGACAGTTTCGGATAACTTGATGTGCTGGCGTCTGCACCTAAAGATGACATAATTTATTCAAATTTCAATTTACACAAACGCCTAAAATTCACGATGAATACTGTCACTAATGATTCAAGCAAAACTAAACAGTTCTCATCGGGGGCTTTTGATTAGTTAACATAATCCCGGTTGGATGAAAAGCTAGTCAGTCGTCTAATTTACTATTCAGGGACACGTGTGCGGATCAAAAGCCTGAATGCTGCACGTGTACTTTCATTACCAGCACACAGATAGTAGATACATAGTTCATGAACTAACTTCGTGTGGGATACAAAGTTGTATAAAGTTTAGTTTGTACGTAGACTTTACGACCATTAGATGGATCGGTTTGGAATTTATTGACTGATCTGGCTTGCTATTCCCATGAGGGTTGAGGTAAGGGTACTGGCGTTTGTCAGTAACGTTCCCATTTAGTAGGTACTCTGGTCTACTTCTCTCATCTTCATGTCATGCCGTCGATATTGAAAAGACGTCAATTTTTAAGTGCACAACTCTTATCTGACTTGCTAAGGGTTTTTTAATAGTTTTCATGAAGATTTAGCTGGAATATTGAATTGAGATTTTATATTATTAGAGCTAAGGGGTTACTGTTCGAGCCAGTATGTAACCAGCATCGTATAATTACCTACGTCATTCTATTTTTTTTAGTACCAACATACGCCGCACTACATAATAAAGAGACACGTAATAATTCAACATGTGTTTGTACAATCATTGTGGAAATAAAAAAACATAACACAACAGCAATAGAATATTTTATCATAAGTAATAAGAAACCAAAGGAATTCCTGTGGAATAATTGATGCATATAAACATGCCCTTATAAGCTTAATGTTTTTTTTTCCTTTTTTTTTGTAGCAACACTAGCCTAATAACTACTTTTTATATAGATAGTCATTGCATAAGTATTATTGGCCCATATGCTGGGTTGTCCTAAGTGCCCGTCCACCTGCACCTTGGATGACCTAAAAATGCCACTGATGCCGTAATCAACGCGGCCACCTACTGGGCCCAAACAAAATAAAAACAAAAAAAAAACAACGAGGAACCATCCATCCACGCCATCGACACGAGAAGAAGAAGAGTTTCCGTACATAGCTAATGCTGAAAATAAGCCTTCAAAGAGACTGATGACTGGAAACCATAACAACGAAACTGGACAAACGGATTGGTGATTGCAGTCGCAGTTGTTGCAAGTTCTTGTATCAGACAGAAAGATACTGTTTGTTTAATGATAAATACCAAAGTAACTTTATTACAACCAGAAAATCTCGAAGAGTCACGCTTTTGTGTGTAAAAGGACTATTTAAGTCACAGAAAAGCGTGACATAAGTGCGGGTTTAGGTCACACGAGCTATAAAAGTTATTTATATAAAGTAGTTAGGCCTAAATGTTCAACAATTTCCATTGATTGTAATTTTAGCTTTTATAAACGCTTACTCATATGCCTTGTGTAAAACACTTTGCATAGGTATATTACAAACAGTCTCTCACAATGGTGGTAATTAGCTGCACAGTGCGTACAGACATTGCGATCAATGTGCATTCTGTGCAAATTCACACTTTTTGTGAGTGTGTGAAAGTGCTATACAATAAGCATGCCTCTTCCATGATACTTGAAATTGACAGGCAGTTGCATTATACTATGAGAAGCTTGATTTATTGAATGAGGTATTTACACACCTTTAAATTAATTTATTCTTTACGTAAGAAGTAATTCAAGTAGCTAAAGCTTTACTAAACTTAGCCCTTACTACGGTTGAGCTTCAACTCCTCCAATAAAAAGTTACTTGCTTGCTTACGTGCTAGTTACTTATCAAATTTTCTTAATATATATTTACACGTTACAATACCTATTACGTTAATTACGGGTCTGCGTTTTTGAAGATCAAATGTTGCGTAGGTAACCTATCTAGGATATTCTTTTTCAATTTTTTTTTTAGCTTACACGACAAGAGCTTCCCCTAAGTCTTTCCAGGAACTCTTTTCCCGCACCATCTCCAACCAGCCTTCGCGATACCCGTCCAGCACCCTAATTGGATAACACACTATTACTCTCAATTTGAATCATTTTGATGAGTATTGCTAATCTATTGCTCCATAAGTTCGAAAAATGTGTCTGCGCAACAACGTAAATAACGCACTGAATGTTGTTGAACTGTCAAAATGAAACCCATTGCTACTGATAGTGTGTTACGCAATTACCCTGCAGGTCATTTCGCTACCTTTCTTACTTATATTACTATTACTTAAAAATTACAAAACTAGATAGTAAAAAAAAACTAAACTATTTTCACTCTTTAGCAGGATAAGCAAAACATCAGTGCAAAAATTAGATATGTTTCATTTACTGCATTCGTAGTTATTGCCGTGGCTGTTTAAGACATAAAAGTTTAACGACATCATGTGTCCAAAGCTTTGAAATAAGACAAGTCATTTTTACCGCCGACATTTCTGAAAAAGGCCATAAAGCTATAACAATTATTTGATTCAATTATGACATTAATTTCTTGGAGTACTTAAGTAAGTAATTATAACCTACATACTTTATTTTTCAAGTTGCCTTTTTTGTCTGTCTTAGCCCACGTGCACACGGGCGTAAAAATATCGCGGCGATTTTATCGCGCACTGTATTTTCAACTCTCGGTGTTGATCCGAGCATTGAGAATCCAACAGAGTGCAACCCAGCACGTCAAAAAAAACACACCGTTGGATTTTCAGCTCTCGGCGCTAAGCCAAGCATTGCAAACACAGTGCGCTAAAAAAATCGCAGCGGGGAAAACGCGCCCGTGCGAACCTGGACTTAAAAATGTGTTAATTGCGTCTTTAAAAGTTCAATTCATATGACAATTAAAGTTGTGAATCATATAATTCATAAAATGTAGGTAAGCAATTATTTCTGTTCTATTTGAACAGTTGCGTGACCAATGACAAGGTGTGACGTGTTAAATGACAGTAAACATATCAGCTGACAAACACATTAACTGTTTTCAGTTAATGTGTTTGTCAGCTGATATTTTTAAATTAGCAATGAAGCGTCACTTTACACAAAAGTGATGATATATCTTCATAATCAGGTTACGCAACAGTGGTGGCCAGTGGTAGCGACTGCGAGATACGAGTTGTAGACCGTAGTTTCGAATCCAGACAGGCGCTTCACTTCGAGTAAATTATTTCATCACCACTGCTCACAAAACGATGAAGGAACATCGTGAGAAAACCATCATGTCCTAGAACCAAAAATTCTAAGACATGTGACATGTACCAACCACACGTCGTGGATTAAGGCCGCTCCCTCTCGCAGAGAGGACGCCCGTGTCTCAGCAGTAGGAACGTTATAAGATGATTTATTTATTTATTTAATACTTCAAGCACATAAATGTACAGACGCCAGCACATCAAGCTACCCGAAACTGTCAGATTTTCCCAATCAACTTTGAACCTTATGCTATAGCGATAAAGTTGAAAATCTATTAAAGAAATCTGACAGATTGTAGTAGCTCGATGTGCTGGCGTCTGTACAGAGGCGGACTTAGTGCCATAGGCATTTTCTACCAATCAACCTTTGGGTGACTCATTCATCTTCATAAGCAGCCTATATTGTTCCCACTGCTGGGACACAGGCCTCCTCTCTGTGTGAGGGAATGGGCCGTAATCCACGACGCGGGCCCAGCGGGATGATATCACTTAATTTTATAAAATAGTAATGATATAAATAACTTAATACAACACCAGCTTATCGCGATGTCGCAAAGTTTACTTTTTTTTTTGCTAAGGTTATTGTCCGAAATGCATTCATCCTAATTTCTCTAAGGTATAATAATAAAAAGCTTTTATTGATTCCTTACAATTATTACAATACATACATTATTACTTTAATAAAATATACGTTTCAATTTAAATATAATAGAATTCATAATGGTCAGTTATTAGTATTAATTAATTAATTTGTTATTTCATTATAAGGACTGCCTAGTGCGGTAAAAGCCTCCTCCATCTATCTCCATCTTGTTCTGTCTCTAGCTAGTCTGCTCCATGTTTTTTCATGTCGTTACTCCATCTCTTGGTGGGTCTCCCACGTTTTCGCTGTTTGTTGATAGGATACCACTTTATTATGGTTTGAGTCCATCTGTCATCGCGAACTGTGTCAGAGTTTGTTTGATTACGCCTTGGTTTCTTGTCGTATTGAGCTGTTTCTGACTCTATCTCTTAGTTTATGGCCCATATATCTCTCTGTGCTCTCTGGCAAACTCTTAATTTTTATAGAGACTAAGGTATACCTACCAAATAAAAAGGACAAATATACGTAGCTTCATTTCTAGCACAGTGTATTAAGTTACTGGGCAAAGGACCTGTAATAGGTCGCTAATCAAGTTCTAACCTACTGCTCTAGAAGGCTAGTAAGTACTCGCGACACGATAAACAGTTATTATGTATGTAGGTACGTTGTCAGCTAATGGCTCTTTCCTGCCGTACCAAAATTAAATTCCGATTTGTAAATTTCAAACGGGAAAGTCAAGAAAGAAGACAGAACAAAAGCAATATAACCTAATTAATTAAAATGTACAGACGCGAGCACATCAAGCTACTAAAATCTGTCAGATTTCTTTAATAGATTTTCAACTTTAGCGCTAAAGCATTAGGTTCAAAGTTGATTGGGAAAATCTGACAGTTTCGGATAGCTTGATGTGCTGGCGTCTGAACAAAATCCGACCAATGCGTACTTTTCTTCCTTCTTCTTGACCTGGACAAATAGCTTGCAAAGGCTAGGTGTCTGACTAATCTATATTATTATATGTATACAAATAAATAAAATTGAAGTGTCTGTTTGTAAAGTCAAAATAATAGTTTTTTTTACTAAATACAATGTGCTTGGTACAAAGTGTTTGGGGGATGGCTACTCGTATGTACAGCAATGGACATTTTTCGGCTGAAATGATGACTAAATACAATATGAAAGTATATAGGTACGGCAGGTGCCGTACCCTTATTATAACAAAAAAAAAACACTTTTTTATTGTTGTTTTCTGTCTGTTTGTTTCAGCTAATCTCGATAACAGCTTTACCAATTATGACGGGACTTTCACTGGCAAATAGCTGATGTTATAAGGAGTAACATAATTTTGTCCCGATAGCACGTTCCCAAGGGATCATTTCCGACATTCACGCGAACGAACCTGCAGGCAGAAGCTAGTCGTGCTTAATAATATCTGCAGTGCGATTCTGTAACTATCTCACCGTGAAAACTTAGGTGAAGTGAGCGTGGAGTGAGCTGTCAGTGTCATCCCACCTGGTACTAGGGGATTGACCAAGAATACATTTACAATCATAATCGAGATTTTAATCATATTTTTTATGCTAATTATATTGATCATTTTATATAATTTCAAAGCTAATATTTTTAACTGTCAAAACTTTACTATTTTGTGGGGTTTTAATCTAGGAAAAAAAAGACTAGTCCTTATGTAAGGACTAGTCTAGGAAGAAAATAAAATAAAATAAAAAATATATTCTGACTAAATTTCTGTTTTGCAATTTTATTTTAAACCCCCACAAAATAGTAATGTTTTGACAACTAAAATACTAGTTTTGAAATTATATAAAATGATCAATAGAATTAGCATAAAAAATATTATTAAAATCTCGATTATGATTGAAAATGTTTGCTTAGTTCCCTAGCATCAGTGGGATGTCACTGACAGCTCACTCCACGCAAGAGTTCACGGTGAGATTTTTACAGAATCGACATGCAGGGCATGAGTTTTAAACCGTCGATAAGTTCATAACGAATTGAAAAATGAAGATAAAAGAAGACAACATTGTTACAATTTCATTAGGTTTATTTTATGGTACCATCTCATCATCTGCCTAGCCTTTCCCCAACTATGTTGGGGTCGGCTTCCAGTCTAACCGGATGCAGTTAAATACCAGTATTTTACATGGAGTGACTGCCTGTCTGATCTACATAACCCAGTTACTTACTGGGTAATACGATACTCCTTGGTAAGACTCGTAATCAGACTTTCGGGCTTCTGACTACCCGTAACGACTGTCAAAGATCCACGAATGACAGCCGGGGCCAACGGCTTAACATGCTTTCCGAGGTACGGAGGGATCTCGGTATGTAAAGATGGTCACCCATCCACAGACTAACCGCGGCAAGCGTAGCTTAAACTGATCGACTGACCTGTGCGGCTGTTATTATTCAACCATCTACTATGTGTATTACACTTTCTAGAACATTATAGAGCAACAAATTGAGTTGACATACCTACATGTTTGGACGATTTCAAGAACACGCTTAACGGTATCCATTAGCGCGTAAGCAATAATTTCGAATGTAAATGAACAACTGCGTGTTCTGGGTGAATTAGATTGTTTCCTTATTGGTCTCAATATCATAGGTCGTAAAACTGTTAAACGGTTTGATGGACACGAGTCAAAAACGCAAACTATTATTAGGAATCCAGAGAATTACTTATAACTGGTCACAGAGGGGCTTTAATAACAGAGGGCCGATTCCCGTCATTTTAAGCGCGTTCTCAGTCTCAATCTATCAAAAATGCCTCTAATTTCCCTACATTTTTGTCAAGTTTTGACATTTGTTTGTCGCCGAGATGAACAGCGACTGTTCTAAGAGAAACATTTGCCCCGTTATCTTGTCCTCCAAATTTGCATCTACGCTGTATGTAGTAGCTTCCTTCTGACCATTGGAAAAGGAACTGTGATCAGCAACTAGTTAGGTCCTTATGAAGTCAAACAAGCGTGATATGGTTAATATTATCTTCTTTGAGTGTTTAGCGGTCATTGGGAAAACCGTCTTCGACAGTGGATGTTGATGAGCAACTATGCTTCTTCTTTTTCGTGTCGCTGGCATGACAGTTGATCAAATTTTGTAAGTGGAGGTGCTTTGGCTCCCCCAAGCACCTCCACTACGAAAGACGTCTCCGTCTATGTCCAGCAGCGGACGTCTTTCGGCTAAAATGATGATGTCACGCCATGGAATGCGATTCAGGCTCAGATGTTTGATTGAAGTAAACAGAAATAGGAATTGATTACAAACTGGTAGTGTTTGTTATGTATTGAGTGATATCATTTGTAAGAACAATAGACGCTAATTAAGATGAAAGGGAAGGGCTATTGTTCTCCAGGAACAACACTTCGTTATTTACTGGAAATATTTTATTGCTGGCTTGTTTTTTCATTTAATCTTCGATCAGAGAGTCGATGATTCCATTGCTTTGGGAAATAGACTTTAAGACTGAACGGTATAAAACCTAGCTAAATCTTAAAATAGTTCGAAGTTTGGTGTTACGAAAAACTGGAGACAACCAGTAATATCTTAAATAATAACTGAATTCTTTAGTAAAGAAGTGGGTGCCTATAATGTCACCTACCGATATACAGAAGTGGCTTGTTGTGGCTCAGGAGGGACTACACCATAATCATAATAATATTAGCTATTACACATTTTTTTGAAGTGTTAACTGTACTTATTTAGACAAAAATTGCTACCGAGAAAAAAGTACAACAGACCAAAGGTCCGTTAGGTGGTCAGTAAAAGAAATAGCAACTGTATACAAAGTGGGTAAATGAATTAGCATTGCTTGGAGTAAGTATGGAAACTGCTAAATCGAAAAATGCCCAGCACTGTGGTTTTGGGTGACAGGACCTACACTTTAGAAAGAAACCCAACTGCTCGATAAGTAGTTACCTAAATCATCGTGTCCCATCGGTGATGAGCCACATTCCGACGTATAAGTTCAATACTACACGCGCAGTGGGACATCTGCTTAGTATTCTGAGCACCTGGCGACACAAACACGGGAATCTTTCACCGGCATACCTCCTTCGATGTTGAAGGGAATACGGTACCAATGGCGTTTTTGTAAGCTGTATGAGTAGCGGTACTGTTGGTGGTCTCAATTTCTTTATTGGTACCTAAGTTAAAATGTACGTATATGATTGGAGTATGTCTATCTGCGTATTGCTGCGGAAAAAGGCATCAAGATTATTGACTTTAGTACTTAAAGCTTATGTTTCTCTTCAAATATTATTAAGATTTCTACAAGCAAAATAGTATATTTTAAGCTAGTGCCAATGCTTATACATATGTACCCTTATTTTCCAACATCGTAAAAGAAAGCCCTGCCTGTGGAAGAACTAAGGAGTGGTAGATGGTCTATTTGGAACCTGCGATCCAGAAAATGCCATGGAATATTCTTGGAGTTTCTTGCCCGTTCTTCTCCATGGGAAGTTGCGACGCATTGAAATGGGCAACTAGCTTTATCTTTCTGATTGACCGACAACTTGACAGTTCAAAAGTGCCTGTAACTCGTTTAATTGAAATAAATGCTTTGAGTTTACAGTATTCTGTAAAAGCAAACTGCTAACAAAATAATTAAATTGGAAGTACTCAATAAGGACACCGTAAACTTTATGCTAACTGCACGCAATCAAGATGAATAAGAACTATTGCCTATTCCGAATAAATAATACACACTGATAGCAAAATACGACGAACGATTTATTATTTAATAAAATGATAGTAAATTCTAACTAGTCCAAGTAACAGTCGTAGCAGGTTGTTGATTTATTACTACGAGGTATCACGAAGATTTATACGCTTGAAATTAGATTGAACGTTATTCAAATAGAAGCAATAATTGAAATGTCATATAATTTAGGCAATATTGTAATCCCTTTGACTCACGAAATCTGAGACACAGAATCCACAGACTGCAGATGACGGTGACGGAGTTATGTAGATAGCAGATATCTGTGGCAGTTACACGGAGAGAAAAATCTTAGAAAAATTACTGTGCTATCTCATAATCTGAGTGCATTTGAGTGGTAATGGAAAAATTACCATGCTAACACAGTAAAAATTCTTATGCTGTACAGTAAAATTTATTGGACAAATAGTGATTATTTCCCAATCTCACTCAGAAAATTTCCTGTAGATGTCACTTGCACTCACTTTACAGTGACGAGCACAGTAATTTTTCTAAGAATTTTCTCTCTGTGTACCTATTATAATCCATCACAGTACATATATCCTTAGCTAGCCTTGTCTTAAATAGGAAAATATTAAATTCAAAGGCCCGAGCGAAAAATCGTAAAATCCGGCGCCGGACCCGTGCTTCACCTGGGTTCTCCACCGAAGCACGGGGACTAGGGTCCCGTGCTCCAACTAATGACGTTATTGTACAGTGATGCAGTAAATAAGTTGTTTAAAGATATTTGGGAGGTTGAGGTCCCCGGCAAGAAAGCCCGGAAGCACGAAAAAAGACGGAGGTCATTGAAGAATATTTCTTTTATGGTACTTACGTTTAATATACTTATTATATAATCTTTTTTGATATCGCAAAATACCGATTCTTTAGACTTACTGCCAACTAAACGCTGCAAAGAACACTGTGTAAAAGACCATTTTATTTTAGATTCGCAAATGCAATTAATTAATAATGAAATTTCTTTGTGCCATTTTTTGGAAAAAAATGTGTTAGAATAAATCCTATTTATTATATTATATTAAATAATGAATTTTTCTTAATTAATTGACTGTACAGCCGGTCGATTCTGTAAAAATCTCACCGTGAAATCATAAGTGAAGTGAGCTTGAAGTGAGAAGTGTCAATAGTGTTAATCCCTAATGACAGCTCACTCCACGCTCACTTCAACCAAGTTTTCACGGTGAGATGGTTACAGAATCGCACGGCTGATCATCAGTTTTGAGCACGTGACCTATATGGTTCCCGTGCTTCACCCAGGTGGAGAAACTAGGTGATGCACAGGTGCGGACCCTAAAATCCTTTTACGTTTGCGTAAAAATATTATGATGAATCGAACTGATACGATACTTTGTCCCCACAAAATATTTTTAAGGCAAAGTCAAGACTCACGAAAGCAAAATCATGTATGTATCATCTACATTTTAGGAGTGATCAATCAAAATATTTCAAAAAGTACATCTCGCAAACAAGAAAATCTTCCGAGATGTTGATAGCACAAGGTCATGTTTCGCACACAGATTCTAACTGATAAAAAAGTAAGAATACAACGCGACACTGATAATGAACGGCCTTCGAGATAACGGACGTGTTTGTAAAGGGTTTTAGTTAAAAATATTTAACGTTGCTACCATTATCATTAATTTGGCAACGGCTGCTGTGATTTTCTAAGCAAAGGTATCAGATATAACGTTAGAATACAAACAAACTAGATACGGCATTATCAGTGGAACAGCTTTTGAAAGATAATATTAGCGTTTGAATACTTCATAAGTTGTCACTATCGCAAGGCTATTTTTAGGGTTCCGTACCCAAAGGGCAAAACGGAACCCTATTACTTCCGCTCCGCTGTCCGTCCGTCCGTCCGTCTGTCACCAGGCTGTATCTCATGAACCTCGATAGTTAGAGAGTTGAAATTTTCACAGATGATGTATTTCTGTTGCCGCTATAACAACAAATACTAAAAAACAGAATAAAATAAATATTTAAGGGGGCTCCCATACAACAAACGGGATTTTTTTTTAGATAATGGCACGGAACCCTTCGTGCGCGAATCGGATTCGCACTTAGCCGGTTTTTTTTTAATACAAATTATGTATCTCCATCTCGCTGAGTATCACAGAAATGTGAAAACATAAGTACAACCTACGACAATTGCATCCTCCTTATGAATGGAGGAGATATTCTGCAATAAAACGCTTACGTTGGCAAAGAGACTGGCATCGTTGGTCCAGATGCGTGGCGATAAACGTCATCACCATCCACTCACTGTGTAAACATGATTGTGCGAGCGCATACATCAGCGATTCGTGAAAGATGTCCGAATTACGAAACCGTACGGCGTGGGAGGGAATCCTGCAATTGTTTGCAACCTGTCGATGTGGGCAAGGCGTCCTCGAACTTAACAAGTGCACTACTTTCTACGATACACATTAATTTTCTCGTTTTGGTAGGTAGGCTGCAGGCACCTACTGCAGCTAAGTATGTGTTTTTATTACAAGCTTCATCAAACAGTTATCTAACGTAATAATTAATATAATCAAATTATAAATGCTGACTTTGCACTTAATTTAAGATAGAAAGAGCAGATAATGCACGGGTTTCTGTGATAAATAAACTTGTTTTTCTTTCTTTCAACGACGATAATGAGTACTTAATTGATTTTCCCTTAATTTAATTAAAGGAAGAAGGAGGCAGGGTTCAGGACTAGATATGTAAGGATTGTAGTGGGTGGCGTTCTATAGTTTCTGCTTACCCCGATGGGAAAAGGGCGTGAGTTAATGTGTGTTCAATTAATATTAGTGAATGCCTATTACATTTTTCAAAATTACGAAACACATGCAACGATTGAATTATAACATCAAAACTAAAAAACAATTAAAATAAACATGAAACTACACCAATTCAAACTTAATCTCAACTCTGGAATTTGAAATTACTTACTCTATGAATAACTTATCTCATACCGTAGATATCTGAATTTATGTCGGAGCTATTAAATTAAAATCCCATGACAGCTTCCCAAGAAGAAATATATGACCTTTTTATGAGATAGTGGATAGGTACCTATATTGAGATTTAGACACTCAAGCGATCACGATTACCTTTCTCTGGCCGACGCAATTTCCGGCAATGATTGGACGGTATCAATGTTACCAAACAATACAATGTTTTAAGATAACAGTGATGTAACACAGTCACTGACCTCTCCAATTTGTCAACACTGATCTCTGGAATGATTGTGAGAGTAACCGCAAGGGTTCAGTATATTGAGATTTATTGTTATTTTCATTTGCATGCGTTTAACCTAACGTAGGGCTCAATTAATAGATATTACTATTACGTTATCTTAAGTGATATTGGGTTTTTCCATCAGAATTTCTCAGTAGCAACCCGGAGGTTAGATTAAAACCCGGCTGATGACAATAGTCTTGTCCCCTGTACCTCACAAGGTACACTTCTGCCACCACCCTCTCTGTCACCTTAGCGATTACAGGCGTTTTGTTACGTTTATGTTACTCTTACTAAGTCTAACAAGATTCTTTCTACAAAGGAATGGTCTTATTAATTTCACATTTATTATGAAAGTTGATATAAAAAGAGATAAAATAGCTTAAAAAGCATCATTTTCTTGGTATGTACAGACGCCAGCACATCAAGCTACCCTAAACTGTCAAATTTTCCCAATCAACTTTGAACCTTATATTTTAACAATAAAGTTGAAAATCTATTAAAGAAATATGACAGATTGTAGTAGCTTGATGTGCTGGCGTCTGTACAAATCTGCACTTAGAAAAAAAATGAAATCACATGTAGCTTAGTCAGGGCTGATTTTTCAATAGTCTGGTAACATTTATCTCAGGAATAAATATTACGGTTCGACAGTTTCTGTATAGACAATATGTCAAAGTGAAGTGCCATAATTATTCTTAAGATAAAAGTTATCTGACTACTGAAACCGATGGCCGTTGGGGTAGACGTGTTCTTGAGTGGAGACCACGAATCCGCAAACGTAAGGTAGGACGCCCTTAAGCTAGGTGGAGCGACGATCTTCGCAAGATGACTGGTAGTAACTGGATGAGAGTTGCCGAAAATCGAGTCGAATGGGTTGCAATAGGAGAGGTCTATGTACAGCAGTGGACAGCTGTAGGCTGATGGTGACTGTTGAAAAATTAGCCCTTAGTTATTTTTTTTTATGTTCTATCACACTTCACACTGTATCACACTTAATATTATAAAGGCGAAAGTTTGTGTGTGTGTGTTTGTATGTTTGTTACTTCTTCACGCTCAAACGGCTGAACGGATTTAGATGAAATTTAGTACACAGATAGTGTATAACCGGAACTAACACATAGCATACTTTTTATCCCGATATTCCTTCGGGATCGACACTTACGCGGGTGAAACCGCGGGGCGCAGCTAGAATAATAAATATCACACTACTAATATTATAAAAGCGAAAGTTTGTGAGTGTGTGTGTGTGTATGTTTGTTACTTCTTCACGCTCAAACGGCTAGACCAATTTTGGTGAAATTTGGCACGCAGATATTTTATAACCGGGACTAACACATAGGATACTTTTTATCCCGATATTCCCCACGGGATCGACACTTATGAGGGTGAAACCGCGGGGTGCAGCTAGTCAGATATAAATACAAATCGCTGTCGCCTAAGCAACGTGCTACAGCCTTACAACAACATGTTTAAACCCCATATGCGATTGCCAAACACGCTCGCATCCTCTACGTCTATGTTCTACGTTACGTTTCTTGTTTCTGTCCTCTATGTATTTGTATTATGTACTTAGGGAGGGACGTGCTCACACATTGATTCGTTACGGGATAGGAAATTTAGATGTTTTGTGCGCAATTAAGCTTATTTAAGCGTTTTGTTTAGCTACGTTACGGGATGATACTGGTACCTACATTGCATAGATATTTTGCAACACATATAACATAAACATTTGAACCAGCCGTGCGATTCTGTAACCATCTCACCGTGAAAACTTGGGTGAAGTGAGCGTGGAGTGAGCTGTCATTAGGTATTAACACTATTGACACTGTTCACTTCAAGCTCACTTCACTTATGATTTCACGGTGAGATTTTTGCAGAATCGAACGCCAAGTCCTACCGACCAATCAGCCTGACCTCCTTTCTTCTGAAAACTCTGGAAAGGCTGTGTGATAGGGAACTGAGGGATGGCGCTCTGAAGACTTTACCGTTACACGATAACCAACACGCATACAGTTCAGGTAAGTCGACTGAATCTGCCCTTCATATGGTAGTTAGCCAGATAGAGGCAGCGATTCATCAGAAAGGCACCTGTCTGGGTACTTTCATAGACATCGAAGGAGCCTTCGACAAAACCAACTTCTCCAGCATCAACAGCGCCCTCTCCAGACATGGAGTAGAACAGGTACTAACGGACTGGATTACAAACATGTTAAGTAAACGAGTGGTTCGCCTTGAGGGCGAGCAGCAGAGGGCCATGATAGCCAGAGGCTGCCCCCAGGGTGGGGTTCTTTCTCCCCTTTTGTGGAATCTGGTGGTTAATGACCTCATCACTAAACTCAACGCCAACCGCTATTACACAGTAGGTTATGCCGACGACCTCGCAATCCTGGTTTCGGGGAAGGTGACGGACACGATATGCAACCTCACTCAGCAAGCGCTACGTATCGTAGAGAGATGGTGCAGGGATTTTGACCTAACAGTGAACCCCACTAAAACTGAATTAGTCATGTTTACCCATAAACGAGCTTTAGGCCATTTTCGCCTACCAAAACTGTTCGATACTGAACTCCAGGTGGCCAACGAAGTCAAATACCTCGGGGTCACACTAGACAGTAAGTTGAACTGGAGTAGTCATCTGGACAATAAACTTAACAGGGCTTGCATAACCTTTTGGCAGTGCAGGAAAATGATAGGTAAGAAGTGGGGCCTATCCCCTAAAATTACACTTTGGCTGTACACTGCAGTGATCCGGCCCATGATCACCTACGGGGCTGTGGTCTGGTGGCCCCGCACCAAGCTGGTTACAGCCTCCAGCAAACTACAACGCGTACAGAGACTGGCCTGCACGGCGACTACGGGCTGCATGAGGACTACTCCGACTGCGGCGGTTGAAGCCATCCTGGGACTTCCACCGCTCCACCTGTTCATACAACAGGAAGCGACGTTGGCGGCAGTACGTCTCAACACACTAAACCTCTGGGGTAAGAGTTATACACCACACGCTGCGCTGCTTGAGGGACTCCACAAGGAGTTCCCCATCACGAAGGCCACCAATGACCGGGTACCCAAACAATTTATCTTTGATAAAAAATACAAGATCCAACTTCACGAGGATCGCCGCTGCGAGGGGCTGCGCCCTGCAGAGCTACGAATCTTCACAGACGGATCCAAAACAGGTAGTGGTACAGGTGCTGGAATCTTCTCGGAGGACTTCAACATACACATAGCCACACCATTGGGCGTCCACAACACAGTGTTCCAGGCCGAATGCATGGGCATCTCTCTGGCCGCTTCAGCCATCATGGCCAGGGAAGTGAAGGATCACTCAATTCGCATACTCTCAGACAGCATGGCTGTACTGCAAGCGCTGAATAGTAATACAGTCGACTCTGGGCTAATATACGAGTGCCACCAGCGCCTCAACCAGGTGGGTAACTTCAATAAAATAACCATTCAATGGATAAAAGGACACAGCGGTTCGCTAGGCAACGATGCAGCCGACGAGCTTGCCAGAAGGGGGTCGAGCATGGCACCAGTGGGACCTGAGCCCATCGTGCCACTCCCCTTCAGGTATCTACGCACTCTGGTAAGGAAACGCACCAGAGATCAACATGACAAACTTTGGACGGAACAAGGCGAGTGCAGGCAGGCTAGGGAAGCACTTCCCAAAATGGATGGCCGCCTCACGAAACAGGTTCTCCGTCTAACTAGACAAAAGCTGCGTACGGTGACTGCAGCTTTAACTGGCCACGGGTCATTTAATAAACACCTCTTTGTCATAGGAGTAACAGACAGTCCGCTGTGCAGGGCCTGCATGGAGGATGACGAGACAGCGGCACATGTGCTTCTAAGCTGCCCGGTGGTCGCCACTTACAGGGCAAAATACTTCGGTAACCCAGGTACCCTACGTGAGACGGTCAGTAACATCAAGGCGTTGCTGGCCTTCCTTGAGGAGCTGGGGTGAATCGAATGATCGATTTTCCCACCCGTACGCAAAATACGCGCATTGACGTGGAGTTGCGGACACCAGCCCGTATTACCTATTACCTATTACCCTATTACCACCTATTTTTTAAAGTATAAGTGTGTTACGCAACTAGGGTGCTGCAGTGCTATTCTGTAAAAATCTCACCGTGAGAACTTAGGTGAAGTGAGCGGGAAGTGAGCTCTGTCATTGTCTAATGGTAGGGATTAACACTATTAAGTGCTCACTTCAATTATGATTTCACGGTGAGATTTTTACAGAATCGACCGGCAGGTCTCTAAGACCAATTTCTTGAGACAAACATTATCGAGTACCTATCTAAGCTTATCTTTAAAGCAATTACGTAAACTAAACGACGAACTCGATAACAATTAAGTACACTTCGCATTTAAGAATTAGTTAAGGTTAACTAAGTCTTATCTAACTGAGTCTTGACTCGGTTAATTACTTAGTTAAAATCAGTTAAATCTACAAGGCATCTTATTCTTTCTATTTCATTGAGAAAAGGACAGAAGATAAATATTCGTTTAGTCCTGTCAAATAAGTCAGCGCCTGACGTAAATTGACGTATTTTTAGGTAGCCAATTTTTGAATCGCATCCAAACTTGTCTATGGATTATCTTAATTTGACAGGACTAAACTAATATTTATCTTCTGTCCTTTTCATAATGAAATAGAAAGAAAAAGATGCACTGAACTTAAGTTTAGTTTAGTTTATGAACAAGGGATTCGGCAGCAGTGCCTGCTTATGATATATAAACAGTGGTTATTTCTTGGAAAGTGAAACTGGGAGCGTACTCCATGGCATTTACGTAATTACGGAACGCACAGGCCGTGGTGAGGCGACGTCGTCATGGCAACGCTCTGATACCACAGGAAAGTGAAACTAAAGACGACGACCTACACCATAAGGTGCCAGACCCCATTAGTGAGCGATTCTATACCAATTTACGGCCACTTTTCAACTAGTTAGCTCTCTTCCTTTTCGTAACATTGCATTTGCATACCTAAGCAATCATTGTATTCTTTCGAGTGAATACGACGATACACGTTGACGTTGGTGTTAATCTATCATTAACCTGTCTCAACTAAACGTTTATCTTTTTGCATTATATCGGCAAAATCTTAAAAATAATGTAAACTTTAACATTTTCAATGTAAAATTACAGACTTCCGTCAAAATAAACTGTAGAAAAAACGTTAGTAGTATAAATATCTACGTAAGTAGCTCTTGATATTGAACATGATAATATATCAGATAAAATTCGCAACTGAGAATTTTCCTGTCAAATATCTGTTACAATTGACACGCTAATCAATAGTTAACGCTTTTAAACAACACGCTTCAATTGAGTCTAGTCAAAATATAACGATTTAAAAATAAAGTGGCTTGAAGGCCATGGTTGCAGCTATGGCACAAAAAATATACAGAAGAATAAGAAATCGAAAGTTGAAAACGTTCTAAAATAATAGCACATATGGTATAATGTAAGACTGAAAGATCGTAAAAATGTAAACTCTAAATTCTCTGTGGGCGCATTATAATGTTCTTTTTAGTGTATTAGATACTAGGAATTTGTAATTATTTCCCAATTCCTAACATTTTAGGTGCTAGCAACGTCTAAAATATAGTCGCATAAAATGGTTTTGCGAGCTTATGTGCGGTCTATGTTACCCATAAAAAACTTTACAATCTCGGGCTTATGAAAAATCTACCTGAATCCTTTGTTGTGGAAATCTCACAAGGTTTATGAGTTACTACTATACGTTTAGATACACCGTGACCCTTAATATGATGGAACACAGCGATATCTCGTAACTATAAATTATGAAAATCTCTGAAATCTCGATGTTTTCCCGTGTGCTGTAATCTATTATTCATGAAAACCTGATGTCATGCAATTTAGATAAGCCGGCTCGGCCTTTGATGCCTTGGAGAAATTTAATTTGCACTTTTAAGCTCCGCGACTAACAAAGCCGCGCTATTTTCTCCTTGGGAAACCACTATTCAATATTCTACTTTTTATAAAAGTGGTCGACTCTGCAGCCTTGTAAAAGGCAAATGGATTCTGAGTGAAACTCAAAGGAGGGAAAACTTTAATATTTTTCAAAGCGTATTTTCCTCACTGACCTACTTATGTCAAGCAGAAAATCAAAACGTTACTTATTACAAAGACCTACGTACAATACGTAGGTGCACGAAAGTTCCTATCTCTATACATACGTTTAATAATATCGTTTATAGGACATGTTCAGTTGACTCGGCTCCACTGAGATCAAGGGTCAATCATAATTGAGTTTGTCGAGTGGGGACCCTCCCTCACAAGTCAATTTATATACCTTTGTACGTGCTATATTGGATTTCAAACACTATGCTCTGTGAGTGTCTGTGTTCCAGCGCTCCGTGGGAGGGATGTTCAGTACTAAGTTAGGTAAGAACTGGGTGCACGTGTTTGCACATTAAAGTTCGGCGAACTACCCGTACGACCGCCCGAAACCGTTCGTACGGGACTTGGGACCAATACATTCTAGATTACTCTACATAGGTGCACCTAATTAATGTGTTGTAAACAATCATTGTGCCCCACCTCCCCTAACCTTCACCATTACGTGCGCATCACGACGATACCTTCAACCACAGCCCCACGCAGCAGAACAGCTCCGCCTGCCAATAGCTATTAGATTAAACATGCTCAAATTAGGTACGCTCGAAACGCTTTACAATATGTAGTACCGTTTGCATACCGCAGATATTGTCTGAGTTCTGTGTAAGCCCTGTAAACGTCGATCTAGCCACTTAAGGACTGCCAGTAATATTCCAACATTCCTCACTTTATGGCCAGTTAAAGTGGACACGTCTTAGTAAATCCGAAGAGCGGGACGGTTGTGCAACAGTCCGCAGACACTCGGCCGCAAATCATCGTACACGATTGTACAGACGCCAGCACATCAAGCTACTTGAAACTGTCAGATTTCCCCAATCAACTCTGAACCTTATCCTTTAGCGATAAAGTTGAAAATCTATTAAAGAAATCTGACAGATTGTAGTAGCTTGATGTGCTGGCGTCTGTACATACGATTAGATTTTGACCTTTATCGCTGTCCAGGAATTAGCCAACCGGCGTGCAACACAGCCATGGTACACCGCGGATACACTGCACTAATGTAATCATCTCACATGTGGAAACAACACGCCTATAATGAATCTGTCAAACAGGGAAATGTGTTCGTCATCCGATAGTGTCTTATAGACACATTCGTGATGGATTTCTATCACGACTATAAATATGATTCCCTAGAAAGTTGATTCGAATCGTTGTCGATTTCATCGCGCTGTGATAAATTTAGAATTTTTTTATTTTAGTTCATAAGAAAAGCGTGGATTTATACTTATTAGTAGGTGCTAAGTCATTTTGCAGTCAAATTAAAGGTGACTGTTATATGGCGCTTCATAAAGTCTTGCGCAGGTTTCATGACAGTAAAATATGAATGTTCTTAGTGTTATCAACTTATCAAGCGCTGTAAATTTCAAGCTGTGTGTAGCTACAGTCCTAATCCTAAAGTAGTGAATCATTGTTCAAATTATATGCCCCGGGTGCTTGATGACTTGAATTTACGTCATTTCTGCAAACAGTGATTACATTCTACCTTTCAGGTAATTCACCGGAATTTGTTCATCATGACTATATAATTCTAAAGTAAATAACAAGCTAACATAATGATGACGTGCACGTTATTGTCATTATAATTTTTGTTCTCCTGGTCCGGTGTCATTATTACAAAAGTCACAAACAAATTTTTAATCGACTTCAAAAAAGGAGGAGGTTCTCAATTCGACTGTAGGTTTTTTATTTTTTTTTATATGCTTGTTACGCGATAACTCCGGCAATTGTTAATCGATTTCGAAAATTCTTTTGCCTTAAAATATTTCTTA